>BFEA01000032.1:2918449-2928945 GCA_003427395.1 Chara braunii
GCCTTCACTTAGGGCGGGCACTAGGCTTGCTGGGGCCTTAGCCCAGAACATGTACATCATGGCAAGGCCCCTTCTTGAGGGCTCAATCCTCACATTCCATCCCCCTTAGCTTCGAAAGTCCGCTGAGATGCTTACTTCGCAGGTGCTTTCCCTTTCAGCAGTCTCTCATATTCTGCCACCACCTGAGGAGCTGTCTCAATCGGTTCCTCTCTGGTAAACCACCGATCTTCTTTTGGATCCGTATGATGCCTGAATCTGACGCGATACTCTCTCTTGGGTTTAGGAGGTCTTCCTCGACCCAACGGCTTCGGAACAGGCATATCCCTGTGATCCACAATGTCGTCGATGTCCACTTGACCATCCATGGTTGGGGGCGGCATCGATCTCCTGGAAGGGAATTGATCTGTCTCAGTGAAAGGTGCAAGCGTTGAGGCATGAAAGACTGGGTGAGTGCGTAGGTGTCCAGGGACACGAATGGCATATGTGGGGCCATCCATCTCATCTCCCACTATATCGAGGACTTCCCAGGGACCAAAATACTGAGGCATTAGTTTGCGAGAGATTCCGAACTCCTGTCCTAACTCACTAGCCTTGACCCAGACACGTTCCCCTACCTGAAATGTGGACTGTCTACGGTGTTGATTCTCAGAAGCAATCATTGCTTGCTGAGCTTTCTTCATGTGCTCGACAACTTCTTGCAGCAACTTCTCATACTGCACACCATACTCAAGTGTGCCTGGAGTTGCAGCGGGCCGGTTTTCAGGTAGGAGGAAGTCTAATGCTGATCTAGGCTTCCATCCCAAGTGTAACTGATTAGGACTAACCCCGATACTGCTATGGACAACATTGTTGTACAGGCTGGCGATGAGAGGCAACTGCTCATCCCAATCATCCTGGCTGGGCTTGATGTAATGCCTCAGCAAGTGTTGTACGACTCTGTTCATTTGCTCGGCTTGTCCGTTGGCTTCGGGATGATTCCCTGAAGTCATCTGAAGTTGACTGCCCATCTGTTTTGTAGTCTTCTTCCACAGCTCACTTGTGAATCGGACATCTCGGTCACTAATGATTGACTTTGGTAAACCAAAGTCGCGCACCCAGTTGTCTTTGAACAACTTGATGACATAGTCAGTTCTTGCGGTCTCTGGCATAGCCACTAGTCTAGCGTACTTGGTGAATCGATCGATGATGACGAAGATGTGCCTCTTGCCACTCTTACTAGTCACCAGGGTGTCCATGAAATCCATGGAAACACTCTGTCCTGGACCAGCAGGAATGGGCAAAGGCTTTAACAACCCAAGCGGTGCTTGAGTTCGCGGCTTGTCCCGCTGACAGACCTGACAGGTCTCTACGTATTTCTTTGCGTCATCTAACATTCCTGGCCACCAAAATCGTTGTACTAGGTTAGTAGCCGTCTTCTTGTAGCCAAAGTGCCCAGTTGCGTCATGACATTCGCCTAAAAACAAACTACGCAATCGCTCACTAGATGGAACTACTAATCTTTTCATTCCGGCCTTATCAAGATAGAGTAACCCGTCTACCATCACAAACTCACTTTCTATGGCCTTGTCTTTAGCCTGAAGTTTGCGCATGATGTCCATCGTGACAAGGTCTTCCCGGGCTCCCACCAATGATTGAGTTACTTCTTCAGATACGCCAAAGTCAGAAACTAGCGCACCTTCAGATACTCAAGCTTGAAGTCATATTGGTCTATGACCTCAATCCATCGCTCGAGTGCGTCAGAAAGAGCCGGTTGAGTCTTGATCCATTTGAGGGTCTGATGATCAGTCCTCAAGTAGAAGAACCTTCCCAAAAGGAACTGTCTCCACTGGACAAGTGCCTTGTAGAGAGCATAGAGTTCCCTTTCGTAGGTGGACTTAGCCAACTTCTTCGACGGCATCTTCTTACTCATGTACTCAATCGGTCTCAACTTTTTCCCATCCTGCTGAGCCAGCACTGCGCTAATGTCGTATTGGCTTGCGTCAGTGGTCACTATGAATGACTTCTGCGGATCGGGAACCATGAGAACTTCATGATTCATGAGTGCATGCTTCAATCTCTTGAAAGCACCCTCACACTCATCACTCCAGTCCCACGGTGTGTCAAGTCGAGTTAGATCAGTCAAAGGAGAGGCGACTGTAGAATAGTTCTTAACGAAGTTCCTATTGTAGCCGCACATTCCTAAGAATGATCTGACCTCAGTGACTGTCTGAGGTCGTGGCCAGTCTCGAATACTAGCCACCTTCGCATTTTCCGGCCTAATCCCTTCCGCGGATACTTCATGACCCAAGTATAATATCTTAGTGCGACCGAATTCACACTTCTCTAAGTTGACCTTATACTTGTGCTGTCGAAGGAGTGAAAGTACCGTCTCAACATGCTGTGCATGCTCCTCGACAGACTTACTRAAGATCAGAAYGTCGTCTAGGTAGACCACGACAAACTTATCTAAATGGTCATGGAAGATCCGATTCATAGCGTGCTGGAATGTTCCCGGCGCATTGCAAAGACCAAAAGGGATCACTACAAACTCATACAGACCATAACGTGTCTAAAAAGCTGTCTTGTGTTGGTCCTCAGGTCTTATAGCGATATGATGATAGTCGAATTTCAAGTCTATCTTTGTATAGTACTTGCATCCCTGCACCCTATCCAGTAGGGCGTCTATGCGAGGTAGAGGCTCTGCGTTCTTCATTGTGATGGCATTGAGGTCTCTGTAATCAATGCACATCCTCAAAGTACCCCCCTTCTTCGGTACGAATAGCACGGGTGATCCGTAAAGGGAAGTACTAGGCCGAATCCATCCCTTCTGTGTCTGCTCCTTGAGTTGCTTCCGAAGTTCATCTAACTTGGCGGGAGCCATCCTATAGATCCTTCCCTTTGGGGTCTTACTCCCTGGAATGATTTCTATAGTGTGGACAACTTTCCTTTCTACGACCCCTATAGGCTCTTCGAACAGATCAGGGAACTTAACAACGACGCATTCTATCTCTAGGGGTGTTTTAACGACCTCCCCTTTCTCAGAGACATATACAAGGTACATACCCTCCTCTTGGTTTTGCTTGTAGTAATTGTAGAACACTGATGCACACAAGCAGCTATAGGTATCTACAATACTACTGGCCTTGAACTTAGTCAATCTCACAGTTCGGCCATCGGGCAACTTATGTTTGAGCACCTTCTTATCCTAGTTGAACTGGGGCTTAGCAACTTCGAGGTAGTACATGTCTAACAACATGTCGAATGGTAAGCCGTCGCTAACCAAGAACGAAATCTTATGATTAAGTTCTCCTCCTCCATAGGAGAAGGTACAGACTACGTCCTTGATATGGTCTGTAACTATCATGCGCTCCTTGTTGGCCAAAGTAGATGCTACAAGTCTACTAAGGTGTCGTACCCGGTCCTGTAGGTGCATGCCTAACAACATGTTGAATGGTAAGTCGTCGCTAACCAAGAACGAAATCTTATGATTAAGTTCTCCTCCTCCATAGGAGAAGGTACAGATTACGTCCTTGATATGGTCTGTAACTATCATGCGCTCCTTGTTGGCCAAAGTAGATGCTACAAGTCTACTAAGGTGCCGTACCCGGTCCTGTAGGTGCAACCTTTCCAAACAGTCGCGACTTATGTAATTCCGTGTGGAGCCTATGTCTATGAAGACACCACATTTGCGGTCTCCCACATCGACTTCCACCACGAAATGTTCCCCTCTAGACCTTTCCTTAGCGCCACCCAAGACTCGCGAGGGTCCTTGCTTGACCACCCTTGCTTGACCACTCACTCTCCAAGTCTTCTAAGGCTTCAGACACATCTAACGTACAGAGCATAGTTTGGTCTAGATGAGTCTGCGGGGTGACTAAAGAGTCATTAGCTTTGGCCTTCTCGTGAAGTGAGGAGGGTATCTGGCCCACTTACCAAGAGAAGAAGCAGCTAAAACTTTCACTGGCCTCACGCGTTTCCCGAGTTAGAAGCCTGGGAATAAGATGCCCCCATCTTTGGAGGTATCTTTTGCGTAACCTTTGCGTTCTGACACTTGTACTGCGAGTGACCGTATTCCCCGCAGTTGATACAAGCACCACGCACTCGGCGGTCACGCCACACGTCTTGATCAAGACCTGCCTTCACCCAATCAGCCACTTTGGTCTGGTTGGAGGCGGCCTTCCCTTGACTCTTTTGTTGGTCCTTCCCTCGGCCACCAGCCTTAGCCTTTACTACTGCGGCGAGGGTGCTACCCTCAGCGGTCTCCTCGTCGTCGTACTCTGTATAGTCCAGTGAGCTCGTCAATCTCAGTTTGAGTCCCATCGGACTCAACCATCATCAACTTAGCCCCCTTCTTCTTCCACTCCTGAGGACTCTTCTTCTTCTTCGTGTCATTCTGAGAGGGTTGAGCATTGCCTAGAGTGGCCTCCAAATCTAAGGCTTTCCTAGACAATGTGTCAAACGAATGGTACTCGATGCGTGCCTCACTGGCCAGCAAGTTCCTGATGTTCTCTGGAAGACATCTAACAAACGTAGTTAACAGGAACTGGTCACTATAGTTGATGCCTGGAACGAGGATCAGGCTCTCTATGGTAGTCGTAAGCTCTCTGACCGACTTGAACTTACGTTGGTCTAGTCTGTTAATTGCATCAGTGTTTTTTTGTGCCTCCTGTGGATTATGCCATCGAGCTTCTACCATCTCCATGAACTGGTCTAACGTGAGAGACTTAGCCCAGTCCGCCATGCGTCGTCCGTACCCGGCCTTTACAACTACACCATCTAGCCATTTGGTTGCCTTACCCTCGAGGTAAGATGCAACAGTAACCACTTCGTCCTCCGGTAAGGTCCTCTTAGCCTTCACCCAAACCGGGACTGTCCTCAACCAAGTGTTGAGTTGTTCGTCCTTTCTCTCGCCTGAGAAGGCAAGAGGCGGTTTCATTGGGGTCTTAGGATACCATTGACCCTGCGGCTGTCCCTGTTGAGGAATAGGTTGTTGCGGTGGTGTAGCTCCCACCGCTGGACCCGAAGAAGAAGATGCAACAGTCTGTGCGGCTGCTGCAGACGTACCACTTGGTTGTGTGCCAGCTTGAACCGGAAAGGGGCTTGACATCGCCGATAACGGCAACGACGATTGTGTTGGTGGCCTGAATCCTGGCCTTGTCAAAACATCCAGGATCTGGTCTAGAGTGCTTTGCATGAAGTCCAATCTGCTGTCCACGTGCGCATGCAGCGACAACATATTATTCTTCAGCGTTTTCATCTGGTCAGACAATGCTGACTCATCCAAGCCCTCTAACTCCGCTTTGTCAGCCTTTAAAGTATCAAGCCTGGTTGTTCTATTTTTAATCTCTCTTTCTCTATCGGTTGCTTTCTTCAGGTCCCTCTCTAACTGTTCACGGATCCTTTTGACCTGCTGGAGCTCCTTAAGCTCCCTTTCGCAAGGAGTCAACGGGTTGTACTGCGAGCCCGCCATTTGACTTGTAGACTGACAAGAACCCAACGAACTGGAAGTACCCGTGGACCCTGTTGGCATTCCCAAATGGGTCCCATTGGTCCCAGACAACGCAACAGAGGATGCTGCTGAACTAGTCATGGCTGCTGCCCTGACTGCTACTGCAGCCTGTTCCCTAGCTGTTGCGTTTGTTGTTTCCCTAGCTGCTGCTAGTGCACGGGCTCTGCGTAGTCGTCTTTCTTCTCCCGGTTCTAAGGCCTGGAACACGTGCGGGATCCTAAGTGATCTAGCACGTGTGAGCCTAGCATCGTCAACTCTCTCCTCATCGACGTCTGACCCGTTCATCAATTAGGCAAACATTATCTGCACTAGAACCCCCTAGTGGAGTCCTACCACAGCATGTGTCTGACCGACACCTAATTTTCTAACAATAGTTGTGTACAGCAGGTCCCCTACTGTACCGATCAAGTGGCATGTCTACAACATTCACAACAGATTGTCAACATAGTCTAGATGTTTCTTGATTGGTTCTCTTACAGCAGCAATAGAAAGAACTGGCTATGGTAGGATACAACAGTCCTAATTTATTATGTATGTGAGGTGTTAGCAGTCCGTCCACCAACTAATCAAGAATACAAAAGGACAACGTTGCAGATGTATGATCAGTGGGTATGGTTGTATATTCAGTTGAACACCAATTGGATCCTACCCTTCCCCTCAATCCAACATACCGGAAAGCATTTTTGAGCAAGCGGTGTCTTCGTGTGTGTATCGGCCCACCCCTGTGCCCAAGTCGTTGCCGAGCAAGCCAGCCAGTCCACTCTTATTTACCCTCGTATGAACAAGCCTTACACCCGGTTGATCTAGCTGATCAGGAGGAATTTACAGAGCGCCCCCATCTCTTCAGGAATTCTTTAACGTCGCAGTCAGGACGACGATCACAGCCAAAATCAACCAAGTCCCCAACCAGAAATGTTTATAGACGGTCTGGTAAGCGTCTCATAAAAGGCTGGCACACCCGGCGGGACTTCTATTCAGCGCAGCAAGTGCCAAAATGGACAGCAGCCATCGCATGCGTGACCTACTCCCATTGGGTTGGCATGGTGACCGTGACCCAGTGCTTCGACCAGGGCCCTTCAGAGGCACCGCCCTTTCTCCTTCTAGGTGCTTCCAGGAAGATTGTCGTCTCTCAAGGTAGCGCGCTCACGACACCTCACCAAAAGAGAGGACTCTCAAGTTGGACTCACTTCCTCACGGTAAGAAGAGATTGAGAGAGTAGATAAGGGAAGGGAACAACGTACCTGGAGATAGCTGCCCCCAACCACAGATTTCTCACCAATTGAGCTGAGTGTGCATTTGATGACCGGTCTTGGCCTCGGTACCACCCACAACGAATGCAGTGCCACCTTAGTCCAATGCCACATCAGCATGCTCTCATCACCAATCATACATTCCGCCTGTTACCACGGCATACACTGCCGTCTTAGCCTTCCGGCGCACCCCTCTCTACCCAGGGCTTGCGCCTATGTGGCGTGACATCACAAGTACCAACTGCGAAGAAGCATCGTCAACGCACCAAGTCTGTATAACGCCAGCGTGCCAAAGGTAAGTGGCGAATCAAACCAGCTCCGATACCAAATTGCAAGGAACATGAATATGGACGAAGCACAGAAATCCAGAATGCAAAATCACACTGAAGTCCGAGTAGTCAAAGCCAGAGCAGATAGCACAATGGAACCGAGTAACCATCCAATTGAGAATGATACAGAAGAATCGTGAGTCAATGTCCAAGCCCAACAGGGCACCACCAACAGCATAACCCAATGTACCTCTCTTGTGAATGGCGCCAGGCGCCCTATCTACTCTATAGACTAAGCCTACAACTACAGCAATGAAAGCAACCAGACAACTTGACTACCAGCGAGTGACGATGTCAACACCAATGCCGACCTCCACCTCCACCAGGTACGTGTCCTCTTCACCCCCACTCTCCCTTGTTACCCACACAGCGCCCTTCACCTCTGAATGACCACCTTCGCCCTCACCTCCCCTGCGCCCACCAGCAGCCCGGCTATGGCCGCCAGCGCCCTGCGCCCAGGCAGCGCACCACCGTATTTGCGCTGCCTGTCTCCCTCATGCCCAATGCAGCTTTACACAGCGCAGCACACTCGCATTTGCGCAGCGTGCCCGCAATGCCTGCATTGGCCAAGGATCCCTGCCCACTCGCCCTGCTTGCCTATATGCCAGTGCTGCGTGTGGGCGGCCTCCCTTCAGCCTGCGACTGGGGCCCAGTGGCTGAACCCAGCCCGATACAGTTGGGGCCCGGGGCAATGCAGTTGCGCCTCTTTCATCGAGGCCTGCGGCCAGATTCAGATAGTGGGCCGATTTCCCTTTGGCATTTTCGGCCTCTATCCCCAGCATGCATTGTCGGCCTCATGTTCAAGTGCCCAGGGCCTAACTAACTCAGAGGCCCTGGGATCTCTACATTTGCAGAGATTCAAGACTCGGTGCACTCCAACCAACTGGCGTGCTGCAACTGTATGGACCCCACTTCGGGAAATGTTTGCACAGAGGGCTCTTGTTGATTTGCTGGCCCGCCTTCACTTAGGGCGGGCACTAGGCTTGCTGGGGCCTTAGCCCAGAACATGTACATCATGGCAAGGCCCCTTCTTGAGGGCTCAATCCTCACATACCTGTCAAATCTGCACAGGACGCCCTTTCAGGCCTTTTTTCCTTATCGTTATAGTATTACGGGGAACCCTGTAGCAGCCAGTCCGGATTCAACCCTCCAACGAGGGAACATGCGTGGGCTGCACCCGGTTCCCATTCTCGCGGGCTGCACCCGGTACCACTTCTCGTGGGCTGCACTCGGTTTTACTTCTTGTGAGCTGCACCCGGCTCCGCTTCTTTTCATGTGGTAGAGGGAGGCGTATGGCTATCGTGCAATTGTGTTTTGTACAGAGAACTGGTTGCACTGGAAGAGAAGGCCTGCGCAGGGAATTTTCAAGCCGAAAAGTTGTGTTTTTGCATTATCCCCTTCCATTTTTCACACGGGCCTGAGTTATGCTCCTTCCACCGGTCCTTGTGAGGCTTTTTATCTTTTTATCCGATGCTGGAAACGCCCTGCGTGGCAAGCTTTGTCGAATTGCCAGTGCAATGTTTTTTTTTTTTTTTTTTTTTTTTTTTTTTTTTTTTTTTTTTTTTTTTTTTTTTTTTTTTGCGTCTGGCTGCCGCCTTCTGCCCCGTTGTTGTCCAGTAGACCCAAGGCATGGTTAACGAACCGCCAGTGCAAAGTTTTTTTTTTTTTTTTTGTGGCTGGGGCGGGCAGCCGTTGTTGTCCTGTAGCCCGGAAGTCTGGGTAACGCAGCACGTTTATGACAAGGGCCCCCGGCCGATGTATCGGCCAAGTGCTGGTGGTTTAAACTTTAAACTTTAAACTTTAAACACTTGACCTGAAGGAGGATAAAAATGATAACAGCCTATCAAAGGAGGATAACAAAGGAATTGGAGCGGAGGACAGACAACTCACTCCTAGCAGATCTATGCTGGTTGTTTACGACCCAAGGCTTTTGTGATGTGATGTCATCAATTTCGTTGTTAGCATGAAAAAAGAGAGATGGTTTTGATATATCTCCCTTTTTCCTACACTAATTCTGTTTTTTTTTTTTTTTTTTTTCCAACCACCACTACCTTCCTCATATGTGGGGCCGTCACCTCAAATTCAAATCCGGCCGCCACGCGCCGTCGACAAAAAATATCGTGGCGGCTATTTTTCTGGGGTAGGCTACTAGATGCCCGCGGCCGACATATGAGAAAGGTAGTGGTGGTTTAACCGATCACGTGCTGCGTGCCAAAAAAAAACGAACCGGCGTGGGCCTCCTTTTGGCTGGTGCCACCAGCCGTTTGCTCCGGCGGCTAAGTCCCGATAATTTTGGTAGGATGCACGCCACAACTTTGAAAAAGTGGCAGGGAAATGAACTGGTGGTTTAACGGAGATGCACCTGGCTCCCTACCTTACCTTCTTCCCCCGAATACAATGTACGGTCATTATAGCTGTATCTGGTGGATCTTTTAGTCTAAATACAGCTATAATGACCGTACGTTGTATTTGGGGGAAGAAGATTGCCTCATTTCGATTTTCCAGAAGCAGAAGCTGAGCTAGTTGCAGGTTAGAACAGAGAATTCTCTTCCATTACTTTTGGTGGTTTTTTTTTTCTTCCGTCTTTTTTTTAGGGAAGTTCCGCAACACGACCTGGGACCACCATCGAGTCTCCCTGCCAAAAGTCTTTGCTGGCAATATATACGGTGGCGCATTTTCCCGCATTTCTAGGGGGTCAGTGCAGCCTCGAATAATGGGGATGTAGCCGCCCCCCCGAAGGGGCCCAACTGCAACCGCCCTCGCTCGGTCGGCGGACCTTCCTCTGACGTTGACATATGGAGGCTGGAAAAATTGGCGATTCCGGACCGACAGAGAACCAGTGCGAACAGGGAAAATGTTGTCCCAAAAAGAAGCTTCGACCGTATGAAGTCCGAGGGGCCAGGGCGCTTCGACCGTATGAAGTCCGAGGGGCCAGGGCGCTTCGACCGTACGAAATCCGAGGGCCCGGTGTTGGTCGAGATTTCGAACCGCTCGAATGTCTGAATGTTGGTCGAGATTTTGAACCTCACTGTGTAAGTAACTAGTACAAAAAATCAAAATCTGTACGTGATGACACACAAGGTGGCTGGACCAGACGCCTCTCGTCTATGCAGTTAGTGGGACGGGGAAGTGGGGCACACACAGGCAGGTCATCCCCCGCCGTCTCTCTTCCCGCAACTCTACTCCCCCTGTCCCCGCCGCTTACCACTGTCATACAACATGTGCCCAATACAGTATATCTAGGATTATCATGAACCCTCTATGGCGGCGTTGTACCTGGATTACACGCGGCATTGTACATGTGGTGATGAGCCCCCTGATGCATCCCCGGAGATCAGATGTTCTCTCTCTCTCTCTCTCTCTCTCTCTCTCTCTCTCTCTCTCTCTCTCTCTCTCTCTCTCTCTCTCTCTCTCTCTCTCTCTCTCTCT
>BFEA01000032.1:2992689-3004605 GCA_003427395.1 Chara braunii
CACACACACACACACACACACACACACACACACACACACACACACACACACACACACACACACATTCGGTCCCTCCATCTCTCCCTCTTTCCCTCTTTCCCTCTTTCCCTCTCTCCCTCACTCGTTCTCTCCCTCTCTCCCTCTCTTCCTCTCCCCCTCTCCCCCTCTCCCCCTCTCCCCGCCTTCCCCCCTCGTTCGCCCTCACGATCTCTAGCAGTCGTTCTGTCTATTCATTTGTATCTCCTTTTCTTTCAAAGACAGATTCGTTTGCTCACTTGCTCCCTCCCTCCTCTCCTCCCCTTCTATCCTTCCTTTATGCCACTCCCTCTTTGGCTCACTCCACCTTACTCCGTACTGCATCACTCCCTCTCTCTCCCTCTCTCTCTCTCTCCCACTCTCACTCCCTCACTCCCTCATTCTCACTCCCTGGCTCCCTCACTCACTTAGTCTTTCACTCCCATCCTCCTTACCTCACTCCCCACTCCCTCGTCACTCCCTGGCTCGCTGCCTCCCTGGATCCCTCACTCTCTCTTCCCTCACTCCCTCCTCCCTTCTCACTCCCTCACTCCGTCACGCCAATGCTCTCTCGTTCCCTCACCCCCTCACCCCCTCGTTCCCTCACCCCCTCACTCCCTCGTTGCTTCACTCCCTCCCTCCCTCCTCAATCCCTCACTCTGTCACTCCCTCACTAGCTCCCTCGCTCCTTCACTCCCTCAGGCCCTCAGTCTCTCACTCCCTCACTGCATCACTCCCTCAGTCCCTCAGTCCCTCGACTCTCTCCTCACACCCTCACTCCCTCACTCCCCCTCACGCCTTCACTCCTTCACTCCCTCCCTCACTCCCCCACACCCTCACTCTCACTCTTACTTCCTCACTCCCTCACTCTTACTCTTACTTCCCCACTCCCTCACTCTCTCTCCCTCAGTCTCTCACCTTTGCTCCAGTTACCTCCCCCCTTCTTCCCTCCCTCCTCGCTGACTTACTCTCACTTGCTCACTTTCCCAGTCGCTCCCTCGTTCACTCCCCCTCTCCCTCCGTCACCCTCTCTTCCTCCCTCTCCTTTTTCACTCTCCCTCCCTCTACCTTGTGTGCTTGGTTGCTTACTCAGTCTCACCCACCTACCCATGCACTTGCTGAAGACCTCAAATAATAACCTTTGCCGCTTATGTGTGATCTTTCCCGTTGTTTTTTGCAGACTCGTAGCAAGACTATCACCTTGCCTGTCATCTAGCTTTGTTCCTGTGCAGACTTGCGCTTATTGCGTATTTATTGTCTACCTAATATGTTAGTAATCATATTCATCCTTGAACATTGCCCTGTAGGCCTGTGAAAAGCATGGAACCCCCGCTGTGACTCTGTTGTTTTATCTGTGTGGTGGGTCCATCAGCTTCGCTTAGACAACACTATTTTAAAAACTCTCACTCATTGAGCTCATTGCCTACCTAGTTCATTCATTCACCCTTCATCCACAGGAATATATTCCTTCAGTGCACTGCAGCCTTGCATAAATTCATTCTCATAAAGCTCAATCCATTGCCTCGTCAGTGAAAGAAGTTCAGATTTACACATTTCCAAGGAAAAGTGGGGGATAGCGGAGTATGAGGGAACGAGGATATGAGAGATGGGGGTCAGATGAGACAGGCAGACAGGCAGGCATGTGGGCAGACGGATGGAGGACGAACAGAACGGGCGGCCAGACAGATGAGTGATGGAACAGATTGATACAAAAAGGTGCACACAGAAAGCGAAGGCTCAAAGGGTCTCTGCTTTGCACTTACGATGGCTTAAATGGAGCCATTATGATAACTCGAAGAGGGAAGGCTGCTAGCTCTGCAAGGTAACAAAGCACAGCAGTACGTCTTAACATGCATTACAGTCAACACCAAAGTATTACCATGGATCGTACAAGCTGAATGCAGGAATTGAACACATGCAAATATTATGGAGACAGAATCTATTGTGGCCTGTCCCTACTATGGATGTGGTCAAGTAATTGGAATAAATAGTGAGATTCCCACCGAACACCCATCTCCTTTCAAACCCCCCTGTCCTTGCAGTGTACTTGACAGTTTCCTGATGGGTGCATGCAACACCAATCTAGGACTTTGTACTTTGTACCTTCTGTACCGACGCGATATTTGGGTACCTAGGAAGAAGCTGTGTGGGGGTGTTTGCTAGCTTGCACCTGAGGCAGTTGATTGTCAGCCGCCGGGTTCATCACCTTGCGGACAGACAATTAATTGGCTCAGGTGTGAGCTAATCCTTGTGCTGAATTGGCTCTGACGGAGTCCGACCATGAGCCAAGCGGAATTTTTTTCTGAGTCCTTCCCAGTGGTCTCCAAATATCTGGCCGCAGTGTCCCCGTAGCGTTCGCCGTTTTTTGAAAGAGGGTTAGTTAAGGGGCAGAAACGGGGGAATCTTATGCAGGGGAAGGGATGTTGCCCTGATGAGAACGTGATGGCATCCAATGGGGTGTATACTTGTCATTGTCTGGTAATACAATGGTATTGAATTCACTATGGTTTTCAGTTTTGAGTCTTTTAACCGATGGATTAACAGAGGGTGACACCAGGCAAGAGATGGATTTGAGGTACAACATAAAGGACATCGCTCCCCCTGAAAGAGGCTGGGCAGTGTTGACTGAGTCACATCGTTAAAGCGTCAGGCTTGCAAGATTGTCAATCGCTAGGAATGTAACGAAGTTTGGTGGTTGGGAGTGAGGGGGAGGGTGGGGCTGGGATTGAGCTGAGGATGGTGGAGATGGGACGAAAGAAGGTAAATGCATTTTATTATATTTTAAAAATTCCTGTCCGAGGCAAGCAGACAAATAACTTCTTGTTTTCAGTTGTTGCTACGAGTTCTTAAAACCACCATTCATCAAAATGAAGCAGAACACGGAGCCAGATGGAGGAGGATGCAGTGATTACATGGATAGGGAACCAACTAAGACAGGCACAACAACTGTGAGACATTTCTGTTTAGAGTGGCCTTGTACTAGAGAAGCATTGGGATGTCATTTCATGTAAGTCCTTGTTGACTTGCTGGCAGAGAAACTGGACAGCGAGCCTGCAGCCTTTGCTGTTTTCCGAGTATATTAGGTGATTTTCTAGGCTACCAGCCGGGCCGCCCGGGTCACCCTGCTTTCCTGGGCGGCCCAGCCGTGCAAGGACCAGGGAAGGTCCCAGCAACAAAAAAAAAAAAACGAAACAAAATCCAAAAAATCCGAAAAAAAAAACAATGTTATGCAGATAAATAAACTGAACAACTTTTGCCTCAGGGTCCGATCAAAATTCTTTACCAAATATATATTGTCACAGAACTATTGACTGAGAGCGTAAGGACGTGAAGTAGAAGAAGAAATAAGATGAGCGAAGAAAAGAAAAATGAAACGACAGACAGGTAGAGACAGACAAACCGGAATGACACAAAACAGTGTCCTCTTATTCTTTGTTTCACTGTATTCTTATTTCTTTCAGTGTTTTGCAAAAAACATTTACACTGAACAAGGGATAAAAATAAAAAACAAAGACACATTGAAATCATTCAGTTTCTCAGTCTTCTTAACGCCTCCTCCACCGTGCCTCTAACGTACAAGGCTCACCACGTTGATGAAGTTGAGTGCAGCTGCCCCCATCCCCGTATGCCATAACAGCCCACTTGCACGCTATGGGTAAGAGGCAGAGTGAAGGAAGAGGTGTTAAACACAAGGAAGAGAGGAGCAGAAAAGGAAAACTGATAGGCAGAGGGAAAAAAAAACAAAATAAAATAAATTGACAAAAATATCTTCTCTCTTTTACTGCATTCTTCTTTCTTTCACAGTTTTGCAGTTTTGGTGAAGAGTCTACCACGTTCGGTTTTCAGCGCACCTGCACTTCTTCATTTTTCATTCTCTTTTTTTTTTTTTTTTTTTTTTAATAAAACAGAACCTCTTGGTTCTGGCTCCTACCATTCTGGGGAGCGACAGTCCGGTTCCTATTCCCCCGGTAAGTCAAAAGGGAATACATGAGAAACTCACGCACGCTCCTCCTCGTTATGGCTGGGAGGCCCGAGTGGACGGCATTGATTACTTCCTTGGGGAAGGATGTACCACCCATCGCCCCTGCCTAAGTTAGCCTGTGCTGCTTAAACTGCCTGGTTGTTGCCCATCTGTCTGACCCCAGTCCCGCTCCTCTCAGCCGTGGCGCTGTCTGGTTGGTGTGTTATGCTGGAGCGATCTGGCTCGCCTACGCGTCTTCTGAAATCTCTGAGGCCCTAAGCCCTATTTGTCCTGTCTCAGTCTAAACCTTAAGCCCTGAACCCTCAGCTGTAATGCTGCTGTGATTTACCTGTTCCTAGGTCCCAAAAATGTAAAACAAGTGCTGTTCTCAGGCTCTAAAACCCTAAACCCCGAACCCTCTTCCTCTCTATAGCCTGGGGTATGAGCCCTTCCTTTCTCTCCGATGACTGTTTTTACTGCTACTTTCTTCTAAATTTCCCTTCTTGAGAACACGCTCACGCTCCTCCCCTTTCTGGTGTGGAGGCCCGAGGGGCGGAATTGATTGCTTCCATCAGGAAGGATGTACCCCCCCTCACCCCTGCCTAAGTTAGCCTGTGCTACATTTCTTCTATGTTTTACTAATAGGGAATTCCGTTCGCTCTAGTGTTTGGGGCTTGATTTTTGTGTTCCTTTCGGTTCGTGCCTCTCAGCTCCTTGGCTGCCTGATTTTCCTTTTGTGTTAGTACTGGTGATAGGGCTGCTTGCGTTAAATTCTGTTTGCGCTAAATTCTGTGAGGTTTACGCTTGCTGCGGTCCTTGCTATAACCCTGGCCCTGGCTTATCTATTTATTATTGTAAGCCGTGTGTGTATCTGTTGAGGTAGGGATTTTGGGTTCCTTATGGTGGTGCTTTGCAGCTTTAGCGAGTCTTTCTTTTGAGGTGCTTGGTTTCCTTATGAGGTTCTGCGTTTGGAACTAAGGTTGGTTCGTTGGGGGTCCTATGGTTGGGGTCTTCGAGGGGCTAGGGTCCATTCTGTTAACGTGAAATCAGGTAGTTGGGTGCTCTTATTCTGGGTTGATGGGCTGACACTGTTTTAGGGCTATCTGCTGTTGTTTAGTTTGTTTAAAAGGAACCAATGGACATTCCTGTGACATGGGATCTAGACCGCACGTCAATTCAGGTGCAGGAAACATGGGAAGGAGTCCTAAATATATTAGAGATCGAATACAGAGGGCGCTGGAAGAGAGTGTGTAGGAAAATAGAGAAGAATCTAGTCGATAGAGACAAAATTATTGAAGTTTTTTAACAATAAGAAGCTAATGCAAGGAACCCGATTGTTCATCACTTACTGGAGTGCTTCAGATCACATGCATATACACAGGTTTCACAGATTGCGATATCTCACACAAAGCTCAATAGAAGATGAATGAGAGCCAGGAAGCTCAACTCAAATATCATAACCAGATCAAGAGAGGAAATCGTGAGTCCAAAACATATAGCGCCGAACAGAGTTACAAGTACTCTTCAATCAACACGAGTTTCAAGCCTGGGGCTCATCAGCGCCAGCTGCCAAACGTCAACAACAGCGCTCAACAGGTAATTGTCACCATAGCTCTCTCCTCCCCCTCTCTTGTCTGCTTTCTTCTCTCTCTCCCTCTATGTCTATAGTCCTGGTCTACTCACACTCAGTAGGATGCATGCACACTCCTTATCACACGAGGATCTACTCTGAATACTACTCACTGGACTCTTCTACTAACTACCCCTACTAACGTACTGACTGGCGCTGGCGCAGCTATGGCTGCCTTCCTTCCAGCCAGCGCCCCACTTCTCTTTCTCACACTTAGCGCTGCTCTCAGCCTAGCACAGCTCACACACATCTGGCGCACACGTGCCACAGCACTTCCACACTCTCATGCGAAATGAGCTTCTGCCCAATGAGGAGGCTGGCCAGTCCTTTATAGCGCTGGACTGGTCTGGCGAGGTCTGCTTTCGGCCTCCAAGTGCCTGGGACTCCTGCCCAGAACCTGTTGTTGCAAAGTGTGTGTCCCAGTACCCTTTCCATGGTCTGCTGCTGCTGTGGCCGTTGGGACTGTCTTTTGGACTCCTGGTCTGAGTCAGAAGTGACTCGTGGCTGTGACTGGTCTGGGACTGTCACTTTTGACTTATTGCCAAACAGACATGACCCTATCTCAGTCCTAATATTTGAACTCGGTACCTGTTCGTCTAGGACCTGTCCGTGATTTTTCAAAATGACTTTTCATCTCACTTTAGATGCGATATTTGCCTCAGGGAACTTGACTTTTGGAATGCTGCTCGTGAAATTAAGTTCTGGCCGAGAGGGCCCTTTATTGTTGGAATCACAATTACGGGTCTGAATCGTAAAGGGCCTTTTACTAGGGGAAGGGAGAATAGCAACAATATTCCAGAACAGATTACATTTCGGACAATGGAGACACAATAGACTAACCATACCGCGGTCTTCATTTTTCATTCTCATTTTCACCCTTCGGACTTTTCCTTTGAGGGTGTTAGGGTGCAGGGTGGGTACACACAAAGTAAAATGACACAAACTTATGTTCTTCTTTTACTGCATTCTTCACTGTTTTGCAGTTTTAGTGAAGGGTTTCCCACCTTTGCGCATTCTTGTACACTCTTTTCAGAGCACCTGCACATTTTTGTCAGGGTGCAAGGCACGTCTAAGTAAGACCCTCACGACAGATAGGACAACTGTCATAAGGATGCGGGTGATGGTAGCAGCCCTCCCGCTCATCTACAGGACGAAAACCATTCAGGTAAGCAACTTCGTCACAACAGGAGCCAGGGCGACTAGCATTAACCATACCTCTGAGGCATGCACGACAGAGGGGATGCCGGTTGCAGGCCATGACGATTGTGGGGCGTTCACCATCACAGTTAAGTGCAAATTCGCTATAGCGCCTGCAGACACAGATGGGACATACTGCATCTGGATGTAGAGGATGTTCACAATCCGAATACAGGTGGCATCCCTGCCGACAATGGGCCTGGAAAATTATACGGTTGAAGTGATGTCGACAAAGTCGATGCTTTCCATAACCAAGTGTAACTGTGTCAGTGATCTCATCAAGAAGGAGGTCACAAGGTGTTAGTGCAGCATGTGGGGGAATGAAGACTAACACAGGCATGGTGACAGGCATGGAGGTAGGCACGGAGCTAGACACAAAAACAGGCATGGAGACAGGTGCGGAGGCAGGCACAAAGACAGGTGCAGAGGCGGGGACGAAAGTACACAAGGTACCCATAGGGTTAGTAATCTGGAAGGAGACAGACACAGAAACATGCACATAGACAGGTACGGAGGCAAGCACAGAGATCGGCGTAGAGGCGGGCATGGAAGTACACAAGGTACCCATAGGGTCAATGACCTGGAACAGTTGCAGGTTAGGGTAATTACGCACGAGATCACAGATGACAGTAATAGTTTCCACCATAGCACTGCCATTCCATGATTCCCAAGAACCAAAGGCACGAACAAGAGCGGTGTAGTGGCCAGGAGCATGTAGAATATAGGCACAAACATGCGAACAGTGGTCCGGGTCGCCACCCGAAGGGACACGCTGCATATCAAGTAGGCGCCTTATCGAAGCAGTCTCCAAAACAGAGACATTGAATCCCCCATGTGGAGTGTAATTGCTATCTTGCGGGGGATGCAAACTCGGGTTATCGCCATAGAACTCATGTTCCTAAGCATCAAGATCGGAAGCAATGGCCAAAAAATCGGAGTTCGTATACGATTCCCGACGATAGGTTTGTAAGCAGATGTTAGTAGCAGCGAGGCCACATAGATTCGGTGGAGGCCGGTCAAGCGGATTTTCTACACAATCTCCTACAGTCCCCTTTCCAAGTTCATCCTCGGATGGTCCCTCGCCATCATCCTTCCTATTTTGTGTTTGCCGCATTGCAGAAAGTTCTGCAGTCGAAGAGCGTCACAGGCGGGGTAAGGATGCTTGGGGTGGCAAAAGACAGGGACATGATGTTGGGGAGGGTCGTGGTGGGGAGAATGAACGGGTTCTTCTTTGTCCAAGAACAGAGATGGAGGAAAGGGGAGTAAGTTGAGGTTGGGAAGTAGGCCAAAGCCGGCGTCTGGAACGACGAAGTAGGTTTTTTGCAGGGGCAGAACATGATGACAGAGCCTGTGTGGACGAAGTGGTTTATGGATTAGGAAGAGGGGTAACGGATGGAGACAAAACCAGGGGAGGTAGGAGTCGTGAAGACAGGGGTGGTAGAGTAGCCGGAAGGTGGGTAACAGAAGAAGATAAAACCAGGGGAAATAACGGCGGTAAAGACGGGGGGGATGAAGTCACGAGTGATGAAGTCAGGGGTGATGAAGTCAAGGGTGGTGAAGTGGCTGAAGAAGAGACAGGGAAGGCAGTCGTAGGTGAGACCCGAAGAGGGGACTCTGCAGGTGGTAATGCAGGCATAACCACTGATGCCATGGAGGAACACACCGAGACCAAGGGCGACACAACAGCTGCGGTGGCCACGGATGCCATGGAGGAACACACCGAAACCAAGAGCGACACAGCAGCTGCAGTGGCCACGGATGCCATGGAGGAACACACCGACACCAAGGGCGACACAGCAGCAGGTCGAGTTGCTCCCGCGGAATCAATCGTAGAAGCAACCAAGGCCGATGAGGAAGAGGCTGTGAACCGAAAAGGGGCAACCAAGGTCACAAACGATATGGAAGGGGTTACTAAGACTGATGAGGACGGAGGAGCGACAAACACAAGTAATGAAGAAGAGGCTGTGATAGGTGTGACAGGCGCCAGTAATGAAGAAGGGGTTGTGACAGAGTGTGGATATCCGAGAAAGCGGGTGGTGAATAGACCATCTAAACATGGTGCGGAACCAGCTGGAGAGGCGGGTCACGTGTGCAGGGTACCTGTGTTGACGTTTACGCAATATAGGAAGTCCATCCTTTTGCAAGCATTGTTGGAGAGTGCCCGCGAAAAAGCATGCGGGGTGTGAGCATCGCTGCTGCAGTTTTGAAATCATACCAATTGTTGTAGACATACTCAAACCTAGTAAGCTGGCCTGTAAACACTCCCGCCGGCTGGTGTGCAGGGACGTTAGATGTAGCACTAGGATAACGAATAACAGGGAAATTCCACTCAGCTGCTTTGTCAAAGACACTCATACGCAGGGAACCGTCAAGGCGGACTCAAAGGCGTGCACCCAAGAATGTGCAAGAGCCATCAGGCGTTGTGGTCTCCTTCCATTCGAGGCCATAGTGCTCTGACGGTGGTGGCAAATGGCCCCATGAGAGAACACCATTGATCAAGTGGTATGTGAACGCATACCGTTGAGTTGTGTGAAGATCACGCCACTGGATGTCATCAACAAATCAAGCCTCGTCCCAATACAACGTCAAATTAGCTATCTCTGGACCAGAATTAGTTCCCATCGGGATGCCAATCAGCTGATGTCGCAAGGTGTCGTCCGCTGCATAAAGATACGTGTTTGTGACAATGAAATGRAGATGTTCAAGAATTTGGGAAACAGTCAAGGTGTTCGGTCCGGTATCAACCGTCCACTCCCCTTGACGAGGTCCTTTAACAATCATGTTAAGGGTAAGAGGATGTGTGTGCCCCTGTGTGTGTTGTTGTAAGGCATATGTATAGGCTTCCTCAGCCGCTTTTGATACATTATGACAAATACGGTCACGAGGAAGATTGGTATACATAGTTTTGAAATCAAAAGTGCGAGGAGCATGGCCATGAAGAAAAGATGAGTTACGTTTGAGATCAAGCATCAACTCCTCAACGCTTTGCACGATTCAGCACCGTCTCACACCGCTTTGCTGATACAACATATTATCCTTCTCACGGAGAGTTTTAATGACTCCTTGTAGTGCAACGCTGAGGCGGGCAGAAGCGACGGTAGTACTGGCCAAGGGTTTGTGGGGAGGTCGATGGTGGACTTCATGAACAGATGGCGCAGTTGATCGACATCGCTGCGGCAGGGAGAGATTATTCCGCTCTGTGACGCCGACAATACTGCGAAGCCCAGGGGGCGATTTGTGCGCTTTAAGTGCATAGTACAGATATGGCAGCGTGTCTTTGTATATCCCCACCGATGATTCCAGAGCGCGTGATGTTCGAGAATATCTACGATAGAGTCAAGAGGCACATCATAGGTAGGGCTGTCTAAATGAGCAGATCATCAACATGTCTGCCAGCAATACACAACTCAGTCTTGAGATGCCTTTCTTGATCATATTGAAGTTGTGCACATGCACGAGGTGTCTCAGGTGACGGGGCTGCGACAGGCCCTGCATGCACCCCAGGTGCTCCGCTTGCACCTTGACCCTGATGCCACAGCACACCTGCGTATCTATGATAAGTTGTTGCCGCCAACTCGCGTCCAATTCTCTACTTTCACGGAAGTTGCACTGAGCGTCACACCTGGGATCTCCCTGCCTGACCCCTCAGACTGTCAATGTCGGAAATTGTTTCCTGACTGCTCACATTTAGTCGACGGCCATGTTATATATAAGATAATACATATATATATCGTCAAATAGAACTGCCCGGTAAACCGTAGGCAGAGAGGGAGAAGAGGACAACAAACGAGGGGCTGTGACAAACTGTTTCGTCGGNTATATCGTCAAATAGAACTGCCCGGTAAACCGTAGGCAGAGAGGGAGAAGAGGACAACAAACGAGGGGCTGT
This sequence comes from Chara braunii, assembly GCA_003427395.1. Taxonomy (NCBI): domain Eukaryota; kingdom Viridiplantae; phylum Streptophyta; class Charophyceae; order Charales; family Characeae; genus Chara; species Chara braunii. The sequence goes on from BFEA01000032.1 coordinate 3,003,382, forward strand.
GACAAACTGTTTCGTCGGAGTTTATATATATATATGTATTATATATATGTAGATTATATGTATATATATTATATATATCGTCACATATATATATACACAGCCCCTCGTTTGTTGTCCTCTTCTCTCTCTCTGCCTACGGTTTACCGGGCAATTCTATTTGTGACGATATATATATCGTCACAAACAGAACTGCCCGGTAAACCGTATATATATATTATTATTTAATTTCTTTTTAGGCCGGTCGGGCAAGTGGTCTTGGGCCACTCTGGTAGCCTAGGTGATTTTGGATTAGCTCTTGGTATTATGGGCGGCCAGAATGGAAACTAAGTGCTTCCCAATCACTATTATATATATATTTGACGATATATATATCGTATATATATATATACAGGGTAACCGGCGTTCGGGACGGGCCGAACTCCCGAACCCGAACGCCTGAACCCGAACGCCCGAACGTATGGGACCCCTTAGGGATGCGTTCGGCCGTTCAGGCCGAACACGGACCCAAAAAAAAACAAAAAAACAAAAAAAAAACAAGTCATCAAAAAAATATGGAAAAAAGATATGTTATGGAAAAAAATAAATTAAACAAGATTTGCCTGAGCATTAAGTCCGAATTCCTTACCAAATTTGAAATAAAAATAAAATACACAGAACAAATACTAATAATAAAAATAAATAAAAAATAAAAAGAGAATTAAATTTAGTGAGTGCGCGAGCATGTTTTCGACACCGCCATCTTCGGCGATTTTTCATTTTTCTTTGGCATAGCTAAATGCCCTACACATTTACACATGTGTACTTCACGTAATACAAAACCCACTAAAAAAGTTTCAAAAAATAATAAAATTGTTTAGACCCCGAACTAAAGTGAAAACAAAAAGTAAAAAGTGGAAAAAAAGTGGGCGAGCACGTTTTGACACCGCCATCTTTGGCGATTTTTAATTCTTATTTGGATAAGAGAAATGACTTGAAAATTTATAGGCATGTACCTCACGTCATAGAGAAGTCGTACAAAAAAATTCAGAAAAAAAAAAATATTTTTAGGACCCGAAATAATTTTTGGCGGGGGCCGAACGCCGTCGGGTTCGGGACCCGTACGGGACCCCGAACGCCCGAACGTACGTGTATATATATATCGTCAAATAGAACTGCCCGGTAAACCGTAGGCAGAGAGGGAGAAGAGGACAACAAACGAGGGGCTGTGACAAACTGTTTCGTCGG
>BFEA01000032.1:3005680-3021996 GCA_003427395.1 Chara braunii
AGTAGGATATGTCAGAAGAGTATAATGAACGAGATCTAGGCTAGGTGCCGCAAAGTTTTGGCTTTTACAAACTACGATCTTGAAAAAAAAAATTTTCTATGCCCTACTTTTGGCTCAGGCCGCTAAGAACTTTTGTTAATATTAGGGGCCAGAATGGATACAAATTTTTTCCCAACCACTTTTTTCTTTTTTTTTTTTTTTTTTTTTTAGTCCAAACAACAGGGCCCAACCATTTCCAATTGAAAAAAAGGAGGAATAAAAAACACACATCGACTTCGGGAGCGAAAAAGGAAACGTTAACAGAACAGTTACAAGAGCAAGTAGTTGTGGACGTACCATCTTTTGGGACAGGGCTGTACAACTCTGCCAAGTAATTTCTCACAGTCTCAAACCGAATGCTCCCACTTAAGATCACGAATCGTGCACCAAGCACTTTGCCAGCTGAGAAGGCTCCACCATAAGGTCTGGAATTGCAAATTCGCCATCAAAAGACACGACCATTGGAACGTTACCCCTCTCAAAACCCCGCTGAGTGCCTTGCAGTTGCTCAGCTAACATTCGATCAAAGTTAATCTTGGAAGGGAGGGAGGGAGGAAGGGAGGGAGGGAGGGAGGGAGGGAGGGAGAGGGAGAGAGGGAGAGAGGGAAAGAGGGAAAGAGGTAGGGAGGGACCCAGGGAGGAAGGGAAGGAAGAAGGATAGCATACAATTGAACAACATGCATAGCACTAGGAAGACCAAGGGCAAACTAGAAAACCCTTGAGATCAACTCCCATGGGACTCAGTCCACAGTATCACAATGCATAGAGTTACTTAACTGGCCAATGATGGCCGTCCCCATCCCGAAGGACAGACTGGACTCACATGTTCGTGACCCACTGGCCCTCCACCTGGAACACAATCTTCAGTTGGGTGGCTTGGACCACATGACACTATTCCCCAGATTGAAGCCAGAGGGAGAAAATTCACCTTACAGACAAAAACTTCAGCAGATTCGGAAAGAGGAGGGGAGGGGGGGGGGGGGGGGGGTATTTGGCAATCGCACCCCACCAACATATACCCTGGAACCAAGCTATCCAGAAAAGAAGCCGTCCACACTGACCTTCATGATTTTACACCGTGACGGATTATCTGTTGTGCAAGTCTAAATCGATCGCTGAACCACCACTTCTCCTGGACTCTTGGTGTTTGCACACCAGAACCAAAACGTTTGTGGTCTTTTCACCCAAGACCAGCCCAATTAGCTTGTGGTACTGACAGACAGCTCACATCCGGATGGCGAGGAGCATGCTGGTAGAGTAGAGGGCAAAGGAATGAAGTTGAGCTGGTCCATCATCAATTTGGAACACAGGTGATGGGCTTTTGATCACAACAGGGAAGAATGGAGGACTAAGAAAAACAACACCCCCTCAGTTAAGAAGACCAGGAACAAAAAGAAAAGGGAGCGGCAAAAAAACGATTATGCTAAGAAGCATTCAATGGCTTATCAACTGAAGGTTTAAGACTACGAATAATAAAATCGATTAAGATGATAAGAAGCCCTCAGTGGCTGATTACCTTGTCGCGCTCCTGGTACGTTCCTGGCTCCACATACACAAAGAGAGAATAATGATGATCCCGATAGCACATAAAAATGCTTAGTTTGCAGGATATTGTACCGACTGGTTTAGCTCAGTTGGTACACCCGTGAATTGTTGAAATGCAAACCTGAGTTCAAATCCTTATGGAAGTAGATGAGTTAAATTCTTGAATTTCCTGCGGTCGGTCAGTTCCCCGATGATATCTCAAAGCGGTCGCCCTGTTCGAAAATGAAGAAAAGACTAAGGAAAAAAAAGAAAAAATGGGACAGGAGGATATTATTTACTGCTTGGTTACATCTAAGGAAGTCATTGAAGACTGGGCTCCAGCAAGCGACCCTACGGTCCTACTTCTTCCTCTCCTTTCCCGAGCAACCCCTTCATCTCCTACAATGGATTAACATCCCCGTCCACTTCAGCAAGCCTGAAGGGTTGTGCTATGGAGTAGCTATGGGCCAACTGGAATGAACGATGCAGTACTCTTCTGGACAACACAAGGAGTCCACGGAAAAAGGTCTGAGCGACGTGAGGGCAATCAGACAAGCCTTCTTCTTTGTTCAGCATGCATGCAAACCGATGGCAATCCAAACTGGCGCCAGGCGCCCACACAAAACTCAGAGATATTCAAGTCGAGAACGCCATTCGGATACAAACTCGGTTCAGATTAGCTATGGCGCCTGAGCGCCTACACAGCTCCCTTCCTACACTGCATTCCACATCAACTGTTCACACGCACCCTACACTGGATCTCCCTGGATATCCCACGCACACACACAAGTCACTCACTCACAGGCTGTAGACTAACTCTAGGCTATGACGGCTATGGCCGTCGTCTACCCTGACTACTAGCAGCGATGGCAGCTCTATCTCCCTCGTACCCCACTTCAACCTCGGGCATCTGCAGACCACCTCGCACAAGACGCCTGGCAGCGCTTCCGCATGGCTCACAGAGAATGAATGAATGGCTGGACGCTGCCTCTTGATTTATACTTCTGTTGGTCGCTGGTCTGCCCCTTTTCCACCGGCCCATGGTGCACACAGTCCCACATGGTACTTGCTGACTGGACAAAGTGAGACTGGGACTGGGTACCGCTGACTAAGCAAAGTTGGACTACCCACTTGCCCCCTTGCCTCTGGCCTAACGTGAGCGACACTCGAAAGGCCACTTCCGGACTTTCCGGAAGTCTGTGGACTTGGCCTTTTGGAGCTGTAGCAGCTACGACCTTGACCTTTCCGGACTGTAGCAGCTACGACCTTGACCTTTCAGAGTTCCAACAGCTATGACCTCTACACAGCTATGACCCCTAATCGACAGACCTACGGTTCAAGACCCGACACCTACACAGACCTATGACAGACAACAGTCAGCTATCAAAACACAGGTCACGGGTTCAAAACACACAATGGTCGACTTGATACTGTACACGGGTGAGGAAGGTCTAGGGATCGAGCCCTGGGATCTGCATCTGTTACTGCAAAGGTGAAAACCGTTTCATGAGCGTCAACAAAAAGAAAAGACTTCATTGAAGCAGAAGTCAGGTGCATGGAGACAGAAGCAGAACTTCACCCACAGGAACCCTGACGAGCTGCTCGTATTTATCTCCGCTAGAACCCCCATACCTGGCGCCGCAGTGACTCGTCGCCAAACTCACCTGACTCCCAGCGCCACCGCAGAGAATGAAGGCAAACTTCTTGTGCAATTGGTTGCTAATCAGATGGAAGAACTGGCACAGTCCAGCAAGCTCTTGCAAAAGGTCGACGGGCCAGCCGCGGACAAATCAGAACCCTACATGCACATAGTTTCAAAGGGAACACGCTGGTTCCTTCAACGTCGTTGGTTTCAAGCTTAAGGTGACAGCCTTAAGAAACGGAGACTCGGAGGAATCAGGAATTGAAGGAGAAAAGGGAAAGATGACAGTCAATCCTCCTTGACAAGGAGTAATCAATGCTGGTCACGGGTCCTTGCCTAAAGGGAAGAAAGTGTGAGTGTGTCGGACCACTCCGCGGGGATACAGGCTCGGAGGTCTCCAAGAACTGTTTGTGTCCGGCCACTCCGCGGGGATACAGGCTCGGAGGTCTCCAAGACTAGGCAGTCACGTAGATCAGGCGCCCGGCAGCAGGGCTGAAGAGGTTCTTCCTCCTCTCTTGGATATTATTTTGCCTGCTTCGTTAATCCCCTATTCTCAGGGCAATCAATGCTGGCAGGCAGTCGGTGTGATCATCTGTTGAGGTGGCTCATAGGGACGCTGGACCCGTTTTGCCGCAGATGTAGCTCCCCACCACTAGATCGGAGCGACCAGGCAACCTGCGAGAAGGGGGTGCTCTTATCACCCCTTCTAGCGGCGAGACTTAGTTTTCAAGGAAAAAAACAAACAAACAACGTATGTTGTGCAAGTCAGTGGGGGAGATGGACTCTTTGCCAAAATGGGTCAGGAGCCAGGCCCGTAAGCACCGTCTCCCCCGCCCCCCAAATGAATGCAGGTTGTCTTCTCCTCATCGAGGGACAGCCGCATTTACTGATATATTTTCTTCTCTCGTCATATTTTAAACTTACACTACCTAATATAGACTCGGCCAACGAGACACTCGTGTTATGGGTCTACCAGACACTACCTACTTTGCAGAACCACCTCTACTCTATGTGGAGAGCAGTATCCTAGCTGCTAACACCTGGGGCCAGCTGGAAAGTGCCTAAATTGCTTCCACAACCACCCAGGAGGCCCAAGCCAACCATCTCCGCTGGTGAACCCGAAGCATAAGGCCCGTAAGCACCTGCTTTTTTTTTCCGAATAAAGAGATGCAAGCAGTCATCTGGATTGCCCAACCCAAGAGAGCAGAGAGATGAAAGGGAATTCGTTATTGTGAAGCATGGCAGGGTTGCATACCCGCCGACCGCCGACTGCCTACCCCGACCGCCGACCGTATTGCAGCTGGCCAGTGGGCCGACCGGTCGGCGATCTGCCGACCAGTCAGAAAACAGACATCCACTTTTTTTTTTTCAAATCTGAGTTGGGGGCTGTATTGCACTTGCTCAATACCTGTCTCTTATACACATCTAGATGTGTATAAGAGACAGCCCCTGACCGGTAGGTGCTGACCAGCCAACCGGTCGGCTGGTCGGCATCCGACCAGTCAAGGGCCGCCGACCGTTGGGGTATGCAACACTGAAGCATGTGAAATGAACCCGGTCTTGGTGAGAAATTTTCATAAGAGTCGTAACAAAATCATGAAAGTTTCACTCATGCGCTAACATGTGGCCTCCCTCAGATGTAGACAAGTCCAAACCAACTCAATTGCACTTGACAGAAACAGCGAGTCAACAGAAGAAGACAAGAGAGAAAGGGAAATAGAGTGAGAAAGAAAGAGAGAAGAGTTTCACTAATATTCAATAATACAAGTATGTCGGCTTTCCACTCCCTCTTCTCCTTCAGGCTTCCCTCCTCCAACTCGCCACCCCAGCAATGCATGCCACTCTCTGAAAGTCGCTGATGAAGTCTCTGTTTAGGTACCAGATATGCCGCCCAACCTCCAACAACAGTCCTGGCTATGGAGGTTGGCGCTGATGTTCCACAGCCTCTTGATGACCAACAGGAGCTTCCATGTCACCACCACCCAGGTAAGTTCAGGTAAGCTTCCCACTTGCTTTCTCTGATCACACACATCCACACACATCCACACACACACTCACAGTCCTGATCACCCTTTCTCACGTAATCACCTCCTAGTAGCTATAGCGGCAGAGCCTGCCCCCTGGCTGTGGCCAGCTCCGCCCAACATCCTCCTGGCTAGCGCTCACTTCTCCTGTCTGACACCAGCCTTACCTCCTTTCTACCTCGCGAACAGCAGTCTGGCCGCTGGAAAGTGCAAGGCAGATTGATGTCCCCAGGGTCTGGCCGTCTTCATGTAGTCTTGACCGTCGTTGACCTGCCTCCTCTTGGTCCCTTCAACAGCCCAGATTTTCCAGACTTCGACAGCCTGGATGTACTGCTGATCTCAATATGCCTTGTCCCAGTTGGGACCCAAGTTTTCCGGAAGACCTGCAGACAGTCTTTGATTCTGCATCTGATCTATGGCCGTGGTTGACTTCTGGGAAGACTTTGAGTACTGGTCTGCTCTACCCAGGTTGGGATTGACTCTTGAATTTCCGAGAGTCAAATGTCTCACATAGGGGCTCAGGTCACTTCTTTCGACTTAGGGCCCTTACCCCTTGACCCTGAGACTTTTCTCAGACAGTTCTGAGACTGGGGACACAACTTTTGACCCCTAAATCTTGACTTTGACCAAAAGTTACGACCCTGGCTTTGACTCTGCGAGAAGGTACCAAAGGTTCCCGCCATAGTTGCAATGCACCTTGGTGCGCGGATTTGCGCACCACACCGAAAAAAATAAGGTCTGGAAAAAAGGAAAAAAAAGTAGGGGTTTCATAATTTCTTAGCCCCCCCCCAAAAAAAAAAAAACCTGGCAAAAGTGTTCAACTCACTGTGCGAGTTCGGAAACCGGCCACTCCCCGTGCCCGGATTTTTTTTTTTTGGCAAGGGCTGCCGAATTTTGAACTCCGCAGCCCCGTCCCCTAAAAAATCCGAAATGGCGGTTCATGAAAATACTAAAATAGGGCTCATTCCAGTTTTTTTTTTAGGCGGGGTGTGGAAACTGGCCTTTCCCCTCCCTTCTGCAAATCCCACACAGTGGTGGAAAAAATTCGCGAGAAGGGTGTAGTTTCCCAATAGCGGCCTGGCCCACAGTGCTTCGCAGAAGTCACGAGATATGTTTTGCAAGGCCAGGCGACCACCAATATATGCTGAAGATTGGCATTCAGGTCTGCATGTCGGCAGTTATGGGTTAGGATGAAGATGCCTGTAGCTCTCTCGTTTTTTCTTGTTGTTTTCTTATGAATACAAACGGTGGCCCAAGGGGCCTCGTTCCACTACTCACCACATGCACAAAAGACATATCATATGGCGGTGTATGGTTCCATGTTTTAGCAGAAGACTCATTCTAATGTTATACATTTGGTGAGTGGTGGAGCGAGGCCCTGAGAATCACGTGGAGACATGAACAGGGTCTAGCTGAATCGGTGACCCATAACTGCCGAACTACAGACCTGAACTTGAACCCACAACATATATTGGTGGTCTGCTCCCACCTCTTCCACATATGACGCAGTCATCCTGCTCGTTGAAGGAGGTCCTCGATGACTCCACAATATCCACATACATTGTAGGAGGCTAGGAGCCATTCAAGTTAACCTGCAGGGGCCCTTGAATTGACGTGAAGGGGGCCCTTTTGTTAGGACCCGCCAAACACGGACTGCGACACACAGCTGATTTCTGAGTTTTGCCAATGGAATGTATGCCTTGCTGAGTTTCCTGCTTGTTGCTGAGTTGTGTGTGCGTGCTTGTTGGTCTACACGCCTGTCTGAGTGCTTGACGGTATGAGTGCGTGTGTGACCCGCGAGGGTACTTGTCTGTGTGGAAGGCCCAAAGGGCTGGTACTTACCTGTGGCCGTGGCATTGAGGGTTGCAGCGGGGAAAAAACACACAAGTGGCGGGGAAGGAGGCCCGCAACACTTGAAACAGCGAAAAAACACTCAAGTAGCAGGTAGGCCGGTACCACACCAGGTAGAGGTAGGTGTGCCGGGTACTCGAGGCCGAGTAGAAGAAGACAAAGTTGGCATTTTTAGAGGCCCAGTAGTTGTAGGTTTTAGTTCTAGGCAGGCACCAGTCCAACCAGTCTGAGTCTAGGGCCTGTACAGGCAATATCAGAGTCTGCAATGATATTTCCCTCCGAATGGGAGGAGGTACCGGTTGCTTAGAGGCCACGCGGCCTAGGAAGTCACTGGCCAAGAGGCAAGCAGGCCGCTATATCTCCAGGAGGAGCGAAGTGCTCCTCATTCTTCGGTGTGCAAGCTTGGTGATACAGTGCTTGGAGCGCTGGCTGGAGCAGTGCTGCTGGGGAGGACAGAGCGCCCAGCTCTCCACTGCGGCTATGGTGGAGGAGCACGGGCTGGAGGAGGAGGAAGACGAGGACTAGGAAGATGGAGAGCGCCAGAGGTACTTACCTGGCTATGGTGGATGTCATCTTCATCACCTTGGTGGGCGCTGCATCTGGAAGGCCCCAGTTGGAGTAGAGCTGCACCAAGAAGCGTCGAGGCAGAGTGAGGCATGGCGGCCTGAGCTAGAGCAGCCATAGCTGCTTTGTGTTGTCCTTTGCACAGCAGGGCAATGCCCTGGTAGTCTGCCATAGCCTCGGCCTTGGAGGAAGGAGGAAGAAGGGTGGCCATGGCTATGGTGGACCTCATGTGTTACCTGCAGTAGAAGAGGGATTCAGACCTTGATTCTGGTTCAGCCATTCAACATTATTATTATTATTTCTTGTTTGAATAAAAGGGGAGGAGATAAGGAGCAGGAGAGTGGTTGGTGAAGAAAAAAGGAATTCTCATTGTTCTCTGCTGGTGTATATCTTCTTCTTCTTCTTTCTTTAATCGTCTTCTTCTCCTCCTTTCCCATCCCTTTTTGTATGTGTAGGTGCTTTATATGATCGACATAAAACCCGATGTGTTAAATATTATGGAGGTTTAGTCAATACAATGCCTACCTTAGTATCTTCTCTACCATTTTCCTGTTTGTACTATAGGCAATACCATTCATTTCTTTTTGCAATTGGACGGCATTGTACTTTCTCATGAATGCGTACTTCGAAATTGGCCAGGATCATCACACTTCGATCTCTCTCTCTCTCTCGCTCTCTCTCTCTCTCTCGCGCGCGCGCGCGGAGGCACATATATATTGTCACATAACTATGAACTAAAAGAGCGCACTTTGCTTCTTGCCTGTGCATTTGCTTGTTTCCGATGGCCTGCTGGCTCAATGGAAGAGAATCCGCAAGCAGGCCCAGCAAAACCCAATGCAAGCCAAGGACCTAACGGAAAAATTTCAAAAGACGGTTTTGCTCCAAGGGAAGATAGCAAATTAGCAGGCGTGACGCTGAGTTTCCACTGCTTTGAAAGATAGACGGATCAAAAAAGAAGCAATGAGGATTTGGGGCATGGCAGAGGTATTTAACAAACATAGGTAAGATAGCAATAGCGGAAGGCTAGACATAGAGTTTTAACTTCCGAGATAGTTAAGGTAGGACAAGCTCCGAATGAGCTGGCCAAGCGCGACTTAGCGCTGCATGGGTGCATGCGCCTACGATGCTGCTAGCGCTGCATGGGTGAGTGCGCCTACGATGCTGCTATGGCAGCAAGCAAGTGGCGAGGCAAAGGCGACGTGGAAGTGGCGAGGCGCTGGCCACGGATGGACAGCGAGGTGCTGGCTGCTAGCAGGCGACGAGGCGCTGGCTTCCTATGGGTGGCGAGGCGATGGTCACAAGCGAGTAGCGGGGCGCTGACTTTTCACATGTGGCGAGGCGCTAGTGGCTTGCACGCTGCGGGTTGCTGGCTGCTTGTGGGAGATGCGAGCGCTGATGTGGCATGAGCACCCAAAAGCTGTGTGAGTGGTATACGATAGAAGTGGTGAAGTGGTCAGAGTGAGCGCTTAATGCAAGCGTGGAAACCAGAGGCACTAGGCCAAGCCACGTCACGGGCTGACGAGGCATCTGGTCTAAGTCACAGTGGCGAGGGGAGAGTAGTGGCGGTGGCGGCTGCTTGAACAGTCTCTCGGTGACTTCCACACGAAGTACTCCACAGCTAACGCCCCTTTAGGAGGCTGTAATGCTCAAGCGAGTTGGTGCAATGCCAATGTCAGTGGAAGAAAGTGGAGTTCGCCCCATGGAGACCGAAGTGCGTTAGGACTTCGCTTGTCTACGTCATCACAGCGTTGGCCCGCATTCTCAGGAGGGAGATCATCAAGGAGTCATCATCAAGGGAGCTGCTCATTTTTGTTTTTTCGATTATTTATCTTGTGCAGGTTATCCATCAAGAGCATCAAGATTATCATCATTGTCATCTCTGCGGGGAATCATCATCCGGAGTCGTTCATACTAAAGTGTATCAATTCATAATTCTTCATTACGGGTCAATGGGTCATCATCTTCACTGGCCATTATCTTCCTACTAATCATTGTCATCTTCTTTTATTATTACAACAATAGTGCTATCAATCTACCACACAAGTGCCATTAGGGTATCGCACGTTCAAACGTTCCTTATTTAGTTCTCGCCAATTTCATTTCATCATCATCATCATCATCATCATCATCATCATCATCATCATCATCATCATCGAAGTTCCTTTATTCTTTTTTTCATCAATCAGTAGATATCTCTATGTTGGTGGTTATATTCTCTTCGCCCAGATTGGTTATGGTCTAGTTGGTAGGTAGGTTGGTCAGGAAGGGAGCGCTACTCCGCAGGGGTAACACAAGGTGGGAGGTGATTGCCCTCTAGGGAGTAGACGCAGATGATGGGAGCTGACCTGGGCTGGAGCTGGGAGATATGTATGGGGGCACATTATATCCTGGCGGAGGCAGACTACGTCCGAGTGTCAGATTTGAGGTACATCTTTTGGGGGAACTGGTTACTTCAAGGCAAAAGGGAATGGGGAGGATATCTCTCTCGTTGGGGCTGATAGGAACTTCATACTGGTAGTGGGGTTCAGAACAGTGGAGGCAACGAGAGGAGAAGAGAACATGAAACGAGGGGAGAGGAGGAGAGCACATGGAGGAGGGGGAGGGGTGGAGAGGAATAGTCATCAGCATCCTCATCATTATCCACCAATTTAGTGACCATCTTAGGGTACTCATCAAATTTCATCATCAGAAAGGTTTTTTATCAGGATTCTGATATTATCAGATCCTAGATTTTTTTTAAAGAAGGACAAGCTCCGAATGGACGAAACTCAAACTCAAAGGCTTACAAATAAGAGCAAGAGTAAGGGACTGGGAACTGAATGAGAAGATGTCGAAGTATTTCTTCCAAAAAATCAAGTCTAACTCAAGGAACTCCAAAATAGAAAGCTTGGTAGATGAGCATGGCAGACCAACTACGGAAACCACACAACTAATCAACATAGCAACAAACTTCTACAAGGACCTCTACACGAGCAAAACACTGGGCGAAAGGAGCAACGAAACATTAAGAGCCAAGGATAAATTTTTATCCCACCTCGAGCGCACCTTATCCGTCGAGACAGCAAACACTCTGGACCTACCCATCTCCCTTAAGGAACTACACGAGGCTCTAAGAGACCTGAAGACCAATAAAGCGCCAGGTAGGGACGGACCATCCAAAGAATTTTGGGAGGCTAACTGACCCACACGAGGCCCCCTCCTCAAATTTCTAAATAGAGCCTGGGAACAAGAATCCATAGGGCCTGATTTGAGCGTGGGGGTAGTCACGATCTTATATAGGAAAGGAAATAAAGAGGACATAAGGAACTACAAACCCATCTCCCTCCTAAACGTGGCCTACAAGATCTTTGCCAAGCTCCTAGCTACCAGAATCAACAAGATAACAAGAAACTGCTTTCACTTAGATCAGACAGGCTTTATCTCAAGCCGACTCATACTAGACAACGTGATCACCCTATACGAGTCGACCAGAATCATCAGCCAAAACAAGATTGCAGCGGCCATCCTATTCTTCGACTTCGAGAAAGCATACGACCAGGTTAATTGGGACTTTCTCCAAATGGGTATGGAAAAGATGGGAGTAGGCAGCGGCTTCAAATAATGGGTAAGAATCCTCTACAACGATGCCCAAGGTATAGTACAAATCAACGATTTTCTCTCTAATCCCTATAAAATGTCAAGATCGGTGAGACAAGGCGACCCCTTGGCAGCCCCTATTTTTCTCTTTGTCATGGAAACCGTCGCAGCCTTCTTGAGAAAAGACATCTCAATAGAACGCCTACAAAACATCAGAGACGAACGAGGTCAAACTCTTAACTTACCAACCACCCTCCTGTTCGCTGACGATCTAACAGTCCTAATCAGAGCCTCAAACTCCTTCCAAGCACCGACGAGGGCAATGCAAGCATTCCAATTGGCCTCGGAAATGAAAGTTAACCAGTCGAAAACGGTCGGTTGGTGGCTTACAGATTCCGCCCCCCCCCCGCCCCCCTCCTATTCGCTGACGATCTAACAGTCCTAATCAGAGCCTCAAACTCCTTCCATGCACCGACGAGGGCAATGCAAGCATTCCAATTGGCCTCGGAAATGAAAGTTAACCGGTCAAAAACGGTAGGTTGGTGGCTTACAGATTCCGCCCCCCCCCCACTAGAATTATCCCCGACCGGACTCACCCATCCGCTTCTTAGGAATTAACATCAGTTCAAAAGGCTCCCATCCAATATCAGCCCAATCCTTGATGTCATCAATGTCTAATAAAATGCACAACTGGCACATAGCATACACCTCCCTACTCGAAAGAACCTTGGCCTTGAACAACTCAATCTTGGCAATGATGTGGTACACCACCTCGATCTGGCTCCCCTCAGTGGAATTTGAGCAACACATCCGCCGCAGGGCAACAACCTTCCTATGGACAGGGAACCCTGATAAACAACATTTCATTCACAAAGTAGCATGGCAAATCGTCACGCAACCCAAAGGGAAAGGAGGACTAGGAGTCATAGACCCAGCACGTCAGATCTAAGCACTATAAATAAAATGGATCATCAGACTCACACTACAGGACAACCTTCAATGGATACCTTTGACCCTCAATCGCATTAGGGAATTGGCACCCTTCCACTCCCCTCCGAATGTGGCAGGCCTATTTTGGATCTACAATCCAAATTGGTCCCTCCCCAAAGAAAATAGTAACAGAAACCGGCGACAAGACGCAGAAGACGAAGGAAATCAAGACAACACAAAATCCTTTTGGTAACAACTCATAATCCAATGGAGAAAAATCTTTCCAAAAAACAAAGTGGGCCCCAAAAGAAGGGATGAAGTCCTCAGACAACCTATTTTCGGCAACTCATGGATCGTGGACGAGAACGGTCACAGCATCCATCTCACCGAAACTAACACCAAATGAGGAAATTGTTTAGAAAAAGGGGTGTGGCAGATCCAACACCTATGGAACGAAGACACAAAGACCTGGAAATCCGAAAAGGAACTAAGGACAGCCCTGAAAGGCAGCCACAATCTACAAATCAACATCGCGACTATCGTCGAAAGTATCCCAATGGATTGGAGACTCCTACTAAAATCTACCCAGAAATGGGTTTGGGGCAAATGGGCAGCACAAAGGGGACAAACAGTAATTCACGAGGTCCTCAAAATAATCAGCTACGAACAGCACAACAAAGATTGGATCCTGTGCTCCATTTTTTCTCTAGAGGAACCGGGTAACCCGTCGAATTCCCTCAACAGGGAAAGCAGAGCAGAAGGAGCATTTAAAGCTAACAACCTTCAAAGAATCAGAGTAATTGAAGCGGACAGAAACAAGGTTTACAAGCCTGAAACAGAAATACGGCAACTGGAAATAGATCCAGCTGAGTGGTCCTGGAGCTCAACAACCCCCAAATCCCTTATCGAACACCGCCACATGCTAACAGACTACACCCCTAAACTGGGTTACTGACTATTATCAAACCCTACCTCAGTTTCAAGTATACTTCAAAGAAGATGGGGAGAAGAAGAAAACGCTCTTCCAAACCTTACTATCGAACCAACTTGGCACTCGATCTTCTGCACAAGACCAACCAAACTAGCAAGCCTTCTATGGCTTATAACCTTCAGAGCAGTACCTGTCAACTTAAGAAGAAAAGAAGAGAGAACAGAGCAATCAGCACGGTGCAGAGTATGCAATTCACAAACCGATGAATCCCTCAACCACTGTTTCATAGACTGTGTAAAGGCCAAACAGCTCTGGCAAGACATATTAATAACTTGGAACAAGCATTCCAAAAGAACGATCACAATCAACCCCGCCACTCTATTCCTAGACAAAGAACAAACCCCCCCTCTTAAGGGCTTTGAACTCTTTTTCTTTGCTCTAATCAGAAAAGGCGCTCTCTGGGCAATTTGGTAAAAAAGATGTGCAGCAAACTTTAATGATTCTAGCACCAACTCAGAGAATCCCCTCATCGTCATCAAACAAGTTATCGAAACAGAGATACAGGCCATCTGGAGTAAAACAAAAAAACAATTTCAGGAAACACCGGATAAAAATAGAAATCATCAAGAAATTTGTGACCACAAGGCTAGGCAATGGAGAACTTGGTTCAATCGTGGGAGAGATGCTAATTCTCAAGGACTGGCTAGTCATACCTGCACAGGGCAATCAAGAACAGCCCAACTCCCTAATGGTTGCCTCAATTCCAAGGACTGACGAGTCTATCACATTGCCAGATGACAGAGCAGACCAGAGAATCTGAGTCCGAAGGGTAGTAAAAAAAGGGAAAGGACAGCTTCTCACAATAAATAAGGAATATTACGGACAAACTCACCCCCAAAAATTGGTTATGCGTACCAATAATACCAAACCACCCAATATCGCCTATATCCCAATTAACACCGTCACTAAACCAACCTCATAACACCCAACTACCCCCATTACTACAACCCCCCCGATACCTCTCCCCACACACACTCCTTTCCAATCCCCTCCCCAGCCCCTAAACACCCGAACAAACACAATCCAACTCGCACGTCCCCCTCCCCCTCCCCACTCCCAAATATCGCATCCATCCTACAACCAACACTGATACGAAACTCACCAATCTCATCAACCCCCCTCCCATTACTCCAAGCCCAAACAAGGAGAATTCCGCAGAACTCAGGCAGACCCCTCATCGACAACATACGCAGACAGGAAACATACCGCAAGTAAATTTAGCCAACAGATTGCAACCAATGTAGGGTTTAGGGTTTTAGCTTCAGACGATACTTGCAAGCAAAACTCCTCCCAAAGAGTCTGGAAGTAGAGCAATGAGGCCAGACAGCAGAGAACCAAAGCAACTAAGGATAGTAACAGCCTAGAACAGGCTAGCATAGGCAGAAAAAGAAAGAAAGACAAGAGAATAGGTTTAGGGTTTAAGGAATAGACAGCTGAAACCACCTTCAGCGGCAGATAAGATCAGAACTCCATAACCTCACCCGTATAGTAAATCAATCATTATACGAAGCAGGCAAGCATCTCCAGCACTTAAATCCGGATCAGACAGCAGAGTAGGTGAGAGGAGCAAGCTGGCCAAGCCAACATATACAAGCCACGCACCCCATTCAGGGCACATAGAGGTCAGCCTACCTACAGCAGTCAGAACCTAAGTCAAGTAGGCTAACTCAGGCAGGGGTGAGGGGTGGTACACCCTTCCCAAAGGAAGTAATCAATGTCGTCCACTCGGACCTCGCAACCAGAATGGGGAGGAGCGTGTGTGTGTGACTATTGTATTCGTCTTTGACTTGCCGGGGGAATAGGAACCGGACTGTTGCTCCCCAGAATGGCAGGAGCCAAAACCGAGAGGTTCTGTTTTTTTTTTTAAAGGTAGGACAAGCTAGGTTTAAGGATAAAGGGACTTGCTCGTTCCGTAGGGTTTAGGGTTTCAGAAGGGCTGACAGAGAGGAGGAGGTGTCGGAGGTAATGGGAAAAATGAGCAATAGCGGTTGGTTTAAGGGATTAAGACGAGGACGGGTGGAAAGATAGTAGGTAGGTTCTTCCGTCTAGCGCTATTTTGTCCTTTGTTACTCCAATTTTTGTCTTTGTTCATGGGTAGCATGAAGCTTCATAGGAGAAAGGGACACTAGACCCGGGTTCCAGTAAGAGCCTAATCTGGGTAACGGCCCCAGTCTTCCGGGTTGAGATGTGGACGGATTCCCGGCCTCCTTTTGCTCCATATATAATAAAGTATGCTATTTCCGTGAAAATTAAAAATAAAAGAGCGCATTTTGCAAAACAAACGGCAAAAATAAAAAATTAAGGGCACTCAAACCATTCATTTTTCTCATTCTCCTTTTGACTCCCCCTTCACCATGCCTCTCACGTACAAGGCTCGCCACACTGATGAAGTTGAGTGCGAGCTGCCCCCATCCCCGTGTGCCATAATAGCCCACTTGTATGCTGTGAGAAAGAGGCAGAGTGAAGGGGGAGAGGATAAACACAGGGAGGAGAGATGGAGAGCAGATAAACAAAGAACGGTAAAGGGAAAGTAAGGGAAAGTATGGAGTGTGGAGTGAAGATGATGGCAGAAGAGGATACGAAAAGGCCCAAGAATGAGTCTGTCCTTGACCAAAGAGAGGACATACATTGTAAGGATGAGGTGGATGAACACATGGAAGAACTAGCTGAGCATTCTCAGTGCAACAATTGCCACGACGGCTGGCATTGAGCATGCCCACCATACACCCCCAACAAATGGCATGCCGATTGTAGGCCGAAGAACGGTCACCACAAAAGAGCATGCATTCAGTATAGCGCCCATGGCCGCAAAATGGACATACAGTGTCCGGATGCGGAGGGTGCCTGCAGTCAGGAACGGTGGGCCAGTCCTCTGCACACATGGATGCAGAAACCATGTCATTGTAGTGACTGCGACGGAGACGACGGTGCCTACAGACAAGTGTAACAGTGTTTGTGGCTGTGCAAAGGAGAAGGTCGCAGAGTGTTGGTACATTGTCTTGCTGCAGCACGGGGCCAGAGGTGCAATCAGACTTGACTTACTCACACTTTTCATGCACGTGAACAGCAAAACAACAAACTGGCGACATGCGCCCACACAGAATTCAGAGATATGGCTTCCAGGCAACAGTTCGCTTCCTCTGGCTATGGCGACTGTGCGCCTCAAACAACTCAC
>BFEA01000032.1:3062234-3072234 GCA_003427395.1 Chara braunii
GCGCTGCCTCAGCAGCTTGTGCGAGGAGGTCTGCAGTGTGCCCGAAGACGAAGTGGGCAGAGAAGTGTAGTGTAGCGATAGGGTAGTGGCAGCTAGTGCTGCCATAGCCATAGCCTAGTGTGTGTGTGTTGTGTATGAACATTGAGTGTCTCGTGTGGGACATCCAGGGGGATCTCGAGTGTGAACAGTGAGTTGTATGGGCGCACAGTCGCCATAGCCAGTTGGAAGAGAACTCATATCTGGTTACGATATCTTTGAGTACTGTGTGGGTGCATGTCGCCAGTTCGCTGTATCGCTGTTTGCAAGCATGATGAAGTGTGAATAAGTCGAGTATGATTGCAGGTGCCGTTCTCCCACACCTGCCAGTGGTCAGAGGCATGAGCAATGGCCGAATAATTACCAGGTGCATATACAATGAAGGTAGAGATGTGGGACAGAGAATGAAAATACTTGACATTTTCTTAGAATCGCTTGGAAGGACAGAAGCTTAGTTAGGGGGATTAGATTAATAGATGATTTACTAACTGAGGTTAACTCTTAATTTACCTGGGGACGATCCATTGAATGATACCTAAAGCCCATTGCCCTTTATTGAAAGACAAAAGGAATCAGACAATCTAAAACTTACTGATAAAGGGAGCAAGAAAGTTTACTTACCGGATGATCCGGAGGAAACGAAAGATTTGTATGAAATTATCTGCACTTCCGCTTGATCTGCAGGTCACAAAACGGATGATGTCAGCACTCTCAGCACAACATGGTTTACTGGGCATTCAATTCTATATCATATTCGAGGGTAAGATCTGCAACTCAGGAAACATATGCTCATCACTCTCAGCACATGCTTTACTGTGCATTCAGTTGAATGATATTAAGAATTTAAAAAGCGATAAATGGTAAACGAAACATACAATATCACTTAAAAAAAAAAAAAAAAAAAGAACCTTCTGGTTCTGGCGCATACCATTCCGGGGAGTGACAGTCCGGTTCATATTCCCCCGGCCAGTCAAAGATGAATACAAGAATGACACACGCATGGTACTCATTAACCGGATTCCAAGGAGTACCATACAATATCACTTCAATTGTATTATTTGGAGAAAAGATCACTTCAGAGTCCAGACTGTATGGCACTGAGCCACATACAAAATCACATGGTGACTTGCCAAAAGGGATTTCGTCAATTGGTGTTTCCTTTCCAAAATGCCATCAGGCCTTAGAGGGGTGTCGCCCCATTTCCTTTTTGACTTCAGTGAGCAGCACCCGGACATGTGAAGGAGGAAAAAGGAGTGTTCACTGTCCTTTGATGACCTGTGTGGCAATCACAACTGCATGCCAGTACATGGGGTTATCTCAACATTATGAATGACAAGAAGCAAAGGCTTCTGGAGAGTAAGCGGCTCCGGAAACCTTTTGCAGCTTCAGTGGTCGATGGGATTTCCAAAGCATCGCTTGGCACTCCAAGTCAAACGTCAGACAGAAAGATACAAAATAGCAAAATACTCGTGCATTTCCATATGACGAAGCTCCAGTGTGAGCATTGACTAGAACAAAAATGGAGAAAGATTAGCCTTGGAGGGGAAACAACTGGCACACTTGAAGCACGAGGGTCCAGGAAAGATTTGCAAGACTTTCTTCAGGTGCGCATATCCGTGGAGATGTGCAGAAGATAAAGACAACCCATGTGGCTTCTTTTTTTTTAACTCCAGAAAAAGACATCCGAAAAACAAGAAATTAATAAGGAGAAGACATTAGTGACGGCCGTCAGTCCTTCCCTTATGAGTACAAGTGGTTGCCAGCCGCAGCTTTGCTTGCGGCAGAATGGAGATGTGTCCGCGGCACAACTTTTCAGTTTGTGGGTCGGCTATGGTATTATGTCTATTGGTGTAGCATACAGTACTACTATGCAGGTCGGGTGTGATACCATATGAGTCAGATGTAGTCTCATGTAGATTGGGTGCGATGCCATGGGGGCAGGGATGGTAGAACCACCACATCTTGAAACACACACACACACACACACACACACACACATCCACAAGTTTGTTGCACCTCTGTTTGTTTCTTTGTCACCACTTCCCTCTCCCCCTTCCCCCCCCCCCCCACCTCTTGCTTCCTATAGCACTCCTCCCCCTACCCCTTTCCTTCCTCCCCCCCCTTGTGTACTACAAGCAAATGCATATGAATGAACATCATAAGAGAACAAATAAAAAATAAGCTGAAGATCTGAAGAAAAATGAACAGGAGTATAACTCCCCCTTTGCCTTTTTTGAAGTTTTTTCACAGCGTGCAAGTGCCCGTTACGGCACACGGAGATGTCGGCAGCATTGTACATGAGAGGCACAGTAGAAAGGGGGCTGCAAGAACATAGGATGTCAGGAGGCAATAGACAATGGGAGGGGTTAGTAGGGAAGGAGGCGCTTCCAATCCACAACATGATGACACGTAGAGAACTGATAGACCCCTATAGACTCTAAATGCAATAGACAATGGGAGGGGTTAGTAGGGGAGGAGGCGCTTCGAATCCACAACATGATGACAGGTAGGAACCGTAGCCAGCACGTATCGGATTCAGCATTGATTACTTCCTAACCTCATCCGGAATAACGGGTATGATCCATACTGTTGGAATAGGGGATTTACCCTATATACCGGGGTTGGACCATAAGCCTATATTCCTCCACTTAATCACTGATAAACAGATCAGTAGGGGTAAGCTAAATAGCTCGTTACTTCCAAACTTCCGAAATGAGACAGGCGATCCCTCAAGTCTGTCTGACCCATAGACCCCATCAGTCTATGGTTGCAGAAGTGATGTCCAAGATCCTAATGAAGCTGGGAGCCTGGTCTGCAATCTACACCTCGGTATTCGGAAGGGCGCTCATCTTGAACATGTCCATTTTCTCGATGCTATGGTACGCAGGGACGATCTGGAGCCCGCCAGCCCAGGATGCATCTACACTGAGAAGAAGAGTTGCAGCCTACCTTTGGACCTCAAATCCAACTAAACCCCACTTCATTTCGAAAGTAGCGTGGAAACACGTCACCCGCAGGAAAGAACGGGAGGGTTTGGGCATCTTGGAGCCACAGCAACACCTCAAAGCGCTCCAAACGAAGTGGATGATCAAGCTGATCACCCATCAGAAGCTGCCTTGGGTACCACTGGCCCTGGATCGAATCAGAGAACTGGGGAAGTATAGTACCCCCGCTAACATGACTGGCCTACCTTGGGAAATGTGCAGCAATTGGTAGGCAGAGGGGAAGGAACGCCAACAGATGACACGGAAGGATCAAGCTTTGGAAAGACATTTTCCCAGCCAGAGTCAGGGAGCCTCGCACAAGGGTGGAAGTACCGCGCCAGTCCCTGTTCTGCAACCCAAGAATAAAGATATACAAGGGAAACCACTTACCCTTACAGCAAAGTACACTAAGTGGGGACCTGAGTGGAGTACGAGGTATGGCAGATTAAGCATCTCTGAGCAGAAGACAAGCAGTGGTGGAAGACAGCCCGGGAGCTCAGAGCGAAACTGAAGGGTAGCCACAGACTCTTGGAGAACCTGAATGACCTCCTTATATCAATTCCAGAGGAATGGACAGGGCCTCAATGGGGGCTAGGGGACTGGGCCACATGGCGACAGGAGGGCGAGCCACGGGAAGCCTTCAGAATCTGGAGTCAGGAGCCAGCAAGGAAGGAGTGGCTGAATGCAGACATGTACACCATTACGAATCCCGGAAGCACTACTAGCCTCCTGGATCAAACAACCAGAACGCCGATCACCATCCAGCTACACCAAATGCGCAAAGTAAGAATGGTAGAAACAGAGGAGTTCACAATCTACAGCCCATCTACTCCGGTGGAGGACCTGGAAGTGGACCCCCCGGAAGAGGAGGAAGATTACGGGTGGCTACAAGGATTACTATTCTTAACTGAACTCGAATTGGCTATCGCCTGAGAAGGTGCTCCTACCCCCTGGCGGCAACACTGTCCAAAAGCTGGGAGAACAGGTTAGGGGTTCCATCGGAACAGCTACCTAGAATACCATGGACGCTGATCAATACGATCGGCATCGGAAGGGTCAAGAGCATGCAGTGGGTTAATACTACTTAATAGCCCATGTGATGCTACCTGTAAATGCTTGGCTGAACGAGCGCAGGGGTCGAGCATAGAGGGACCTTTCCAACACGTTGGGCATAGTGTTCCAGGAGGAGGTCCCAGAAACAATGCTACAGCACGTCGCCTTCATTTCCGGAGAATAAAGTCAGCCTGCTTTTAGGCAACGACCTCCCAAGGAGATGGAAGCCCTTTGAGAAGTGCATCTTCCAGCTGATAAGGCAGTACATACTGTGGACAATCTGGAAGAGACGCTGTCAAATCACCATCAAAAAGAGGTCAACGCGCAGGCAGGGGGCAAGGGAGATCTTTCACAATGTACTGGAAGCAGACCTCCAACCACAATGGAAATGGACACAGAGACAGCTCCTGCAACATCCAGAACAGGCCCAGGAATTGAAGACACGCTTTGTCCAAAAGGTTCTAGGCGGAGACAAAGTAGCCACCATTCAGGGACCGAGGCTCTCTGGTGGGACCAAGCTAGAACTAGATGGGAACAGAGTTGGACCATCTGACAGGAGGTGAAAGAGAAACGTGCAGTAGAGGGATGGCTGCTTACAAAAACAGGAAACGCAAAAAAAGCACGTAGGACCGCATAGTTGGGAAGTTTCGGCTATAAATTAACAGGTTAGGCAGGAGAGGAGTGACGGAAGGAAGGCGAGGGGGGATTAGCACCAGTCAGACACAGAGTGACGGTTTAGCTAGGGTTTAGAGATTAAGGTTAAAAACCATACAATAGAGGATAAGAAAAGTTAAGAAAAGATAGGCCTATTTAAGTAGAAATTGTGAAGAAGGACATTTAAAAGAGTGTGTACTCTAGGACCAGGATAGAAGGACAGGGTAGAGAGGAATCGGAGACATTGAAGGTAAAAAGGGAGAACAGTACAGACAAAAGTCTGTAGCGAGCAATGGATCGTAAGCTAAACTGGATTTAAAAAATAAAAGGGATACTCCAAAGAAAGAAAGCCAAAGTGAAGATAGTCAAGGAATGGATTTAATAGGAATGGATACAATAGATATATGTTCTGCTCCATGTTGCTTGCTATAGAGGTAAAACAGTTTCATTGTTGGATTGGCTAATCTCAAGTGTGCATCACCGTCTGCGATGGAAGCAAATCTGCTTCCATTTTGGATCTAGTCATCTGGGTGGAACAGGGGCTGTTGTGGTGAAAATCTACAACACACACACGCCCGTGCGTGCCTGTGTGTGGTTACCAGAAAGCATTGAAAAAACAAGCACACCACCGCACAAGGAGGCGGTACTATGTGGTCTGGGCAATACTATGCGGGTTGGGTGGTACCATGTGGACTGGGCGGTCTCTGCCTGCTATGTAAGCTGGGTGGTACCATGCGGTGTGTCATACTTTGTGGACTCAATGGCCCTAACACACACATGACTATGAAAAGAGAAAAGGAAAAAGCAAACAACACAGAATAAAAAGCCATACACTTAGACACTACTCGGCCCTTGGCATGGCTAGGTGATAAGGGGTGGGTGGTATTATGTGTTCTGGGTGATACTATGTGGGTGGGGCGGTACCATGTGGAGTGGGTGGCACCATGTGGGGTGGGTCATACTATTCGGACTCAATGGACACAGTACTAACACACGCACACAGCCACAAAAAGAAAAGGATACACACACTTGACCATAGAACAAAAAAGAAACGCACATGCCCAAGTGGCCAATGTTAGGTACAACTTGGCCCCATGCACTGCTAGGCCGACTTGTGGGATGGGTGATATTCTGTGGCCTGGGTCATACTATGTGGGTTGGGTGGTACCATGAGGACTGGATGGTACCATGTGGACCGGATGGCACGAAGCCACAGAGGGCTATGAACACACACACGGTGCCAAAGAAAAAAAAAACACTCAGACACTTAGGCACAGCTTGGCCCTTGGCACAGCTAGGTGGTACAGTGTGGGCTGGGCGGTATTATGCGGGCTTGGTGATACCATGCGGGTGGGGTGGTACCATGTGGACTGGGTACTGCCATGTGGGGTGGGTCATACCATGGACTTGATGATACCAAAAGACGCTTGCCCACAAAACCAAAGCCGAAAAACACACATGCACATGTGATTCCACGGCACTCTGAACTTATGACCTGTTTACCAACAGTTAGGTTTGTACTGCTCATCCACATGGTGGGAGCATGAACCCCTTTGTTTTATTTTCCAATTGCAGTTCAAACTTACGGCATGTTTACTAACAGTTAGGTTTGTACTGCTCATCCACAATGTTCATGTGTGTACTTGTATTTGAGCAAGTTCATTTGTTCCATTCAAATATAACATGATGCAGCCTGCTAACACGGTACCGTCTGCTAACATGGTGCAGCCTGCTAACACGGTACTGTCTGCTAATACGGCACGGCCTGCTAACACCTCATGGCCTGCTAACACGGTACTGTCTGCTAACATGGCACAGCCTGCTAATACGGTGCAGCCTGCTAACACAGCGCGTCCTGTTGTTACATGCGGCGTGTGCACAGCCAGGCCATTTTGCAGGCCTGCGTCCGTTTAGGCTAAAAGACTGAACTTCAGGCGAAAGCCTGAATTTCAGGCCGAAAGCCTGAAATCCAGGGCTTACAGGCCCCCTGTCGGTTCAGGCCGAAGGCCTGAATTCCAGGGCCTGTCCCTGTGTCGTTTCAGACTAAAAATGGCAACAGCCTTTTTAGCCTGAAACGAAGGGCCATTTTCGGTCGTTCATCAGAACGACCGGCCCTGAAACTCAGGCACCGAACCAGGGTTTCGGGAACAGACTATTAATAGTCTGTTTCCCACGCCAGCCTCAAGCAGGCTGCTGCACGCCAGCCCCTGGCACACTTCGGCATTGGCAAGAGCTGCCTCCTCGGCCTGACTGGCCTCCAGTAGTCAGGAGGCAGGCCGAGGTAGTACATAGGACTTCCCAGGCACTTCTGAGGTAGGCAGTCGGCAGTTGTAGTCTTCAGGATTCGGGAGCAGCACTCTGGAGGGAGCGCTGCAGTGTAGAGTAGTAGCGTTAGCTTGTAGTCTTCAGCGCTGGGCGCAGTAGGTAGCTGTAGTCTCCAGCGCTGGGCGCCATAGCTAGGTAGTACTAGAGAGAGAGAGAGAGCTTGGGCGGAGGCCAGAGATACCTACCTGCAGCGCCGTTGCTCCAGCTTCGTCTTCGAGGTACCTGCAACACAGCGCGAACATCACAGGTTAGTATCTGGTTCATAACAGAGAGAGACATGGCAACGAGGGACTATTTGGGATTGGTGACCAAGACTTGGTGTTAACGACATTCCCATCCTTCTCCCTCCTTTCGTCTGATCCTTATCTCTTCGTCTGTGTATGTCTGGACCTGGCGCTTTCTTCCTGTGTACAGCGCCAGGCTCCTTCACACTTGGTGATGGACACCATGCATGTTTAGTCTGAGTTCCAACCTTGATTGGGCTAGTTAGTAGTACTCTAGCATTCTGCTTCGCTACTCTGAACTACGTGAATGAGGTCAGTCCTGTCAGGTCAGTCTTTGTATCAAAGTCTTCCCTGCGCTATTCAGCACCTTTTGTATGTATGAGAATGCACATTGTCTGTCGAGATTCTACTCACACTGTATTGTCCATTCAGTCCTTTTCATCACATTGCAGTTCCTCGGTTAGTACGTACATTGCATATCGGTGCATGTAACATGCTAACACGGCACAGTCTGCTAACATGGGATGGGCTTCTAACACGGCGCGGCCTGCTAACACGGCGCAGCCTGCTAACACGACGCCGCCTGCTAGCCTGCTAACACTGCGCAGCCTGCTAGCCTGCTAGCCTGCTAACACAGCGCAGCTTGCTAACACGGGGCAGCCAGCTAGCCTTATAACACCGCACGGCCTGCTAGCCTGCTAACACGGCGCAACCTGGTACCCTGCTAGCCTGCTACCAGGGCGCAACCTGGTACCCTGCTAGCCTGTAAGCCCATCACTGCCGGCTAACACAGCCCCCCCGCTCAAACCTCGTGCTTTTCCCCAAGCTAACACGGCCCAACCTGCTAGCCTGCTGACATGGGAGAGCCTACTAGTCTGCTAAGACAGCACCCCTGCTCAAAACTCATGCTCCTCCCCAAGCACTTCCCATTTTCGAATACAAACATCGTGAAACACGGCGCAGCCTGCAACGTGACAAACACAGCGGCCCTGTTCAAAACTTGTGCTCTGCTCCAAGCACTTCCCAGTCCCATCGGTCCCCGGGTCTCGCATGGATGCCAGGACCCAGGTTTTACTTTTATAATACAGAGAAGATATTCATACATGCTGTCAATCCCTCTGCTTCTACTAATGCTCTAAAGGAAGAAGCTGACCTTATGCAACTTGCCCGGGCACCCAAGGAAAAGGAGGCCCATGGACTGTCCCATGTGAGGGCCCGGTTTGGAACGGTTTTCTTTTCCCCCTCCATCCACAAAAGCAGCATGGCAAATTCAAGACATTAAAGAAGTCTGAAAGTGCAAGGTTACCTTCATCCGTGTGGTTGACTACGAAGTGCCTACACAGTAGTACAAATCTATGTGTTTGACTCACACTTGCACAACAACATAGGAATTAGTGGGCAAGTCTGTTCACAGAGACACACCCGCAACTAACAAATGGAAAATCGCATAATCTTCTCTTGAAAATATATTAATGAAGGTTACATATGGCATTTGGGTTTCCTTTCCATTAGTTTCCGACCAAAAAACGCCAGGCAGCAACACATGACAGCCATGAAACCCCATCCTACACCAGGTGAACTACCACCTAAAGCACTCTGACCTGCATCTGAGTGACCATGTGCTCGGAGACAACAGCCTATCACAAATTGAATTCTGAGTCCGCCAATGAGAGTTTGATGGCTAGGCAATCACAAAATGAGAAAAACCCTCAAACCACCAACACGTTTCCCAGCCATTTTTCTCTGACACAGCCGTGAACGCGCCGCAACTTTCGGGGCACGACCTTACCGGAGTTAAATGGTTGGCTGCACCAGCCAAACGAAGAAAACATGCAGGTTCATGTTTTTTGGCGCACAGATGTTTCCAGGTGCAGAAAGGGAAGGGTCATAAGTACTGGTGGTCTAAGTGAGACAGTGGGACAGTTCCACAGGTGGCCTAAGACCGTGTACTGATCTTGTGACACAAGGAGCACAACTGCATCCTGGGTCATCACCATGTGCTCTAAAAGTGGCTACAACCCATGGGCATCACACCCACGGTATGAATAACTCTCTAAGTCTGCCCAAGAGAGTTTCATCCCGCAGCACTGGCAAGTTGCACACTGCAACAGGCAATAAGCCCCATGTGAGACAAGCAGCACTTCTTCCCAGAGCAGTCTGGGCAATTTCATCCCTATATACTCTGAAATCAACAGCCTCTTGGGAGGACACCCACAGTACGAGTCCTCTCAACTCCGTATGTCTGTCTCTGTTGACATATGTGTCACAGTCAGTGTCTGTCTGTCCGCCTGTTACACACACATACGGGCACACACAGACACACATAAAGCGGAACACACACATATAATGAACATGACAACCCACACACACACTCTGAAATCAACAGCCTTTTGGGAGGACCCCACAGTACGAGTCCTCTCAACTCAGTACGTTTGCATCTGTTGGCTTCTGTGTCACAGTCAGTGTCTGTCTGTCTGCCTGTTACACACATATGGGCACACACATACACAAAGCGAGTACGTTTGCATTTGTTGGCTTCTGTGTCACAGTAGGTGTCTGTCTGTCTGCCTGTTACACACATACGGGCACACATACACAAAGCGAACATGACAACACAATTGAACACACACACACACACACACACACACACACACACACACACACACACACACACACACACACACACACACTTACCGCTCCACACACACACACACAAACACAGGC
>BFEA01000032.1:3102025-3131012 GCA_003427395.1 Chara braunii
CCCCCCCCTTCCCCCCCCTTGAGTACAGTTGAGAACTTTGAGTTCGCCCTCAGTCACAAGATTTTTGTATTGCAACTCTCCCCATCCACTTTCAAGATCCTCTCAAATTCAAGATTTCAAATTCTGGCAGTCTTACATGGCATACTAAGTCACAGACTCACAGTAATATTGGTATTGCTCCTCTCTGAAAAGATTATACAGAACAGTTGGCAGGAATTTGTTCTGCAATTAAGATGGATAAGGGGCACCTCTTTTTTGTGCGAGTAACGAGCCCTCACGGGGCCCCTATCAGACATACACAGGCCCCCTCCAAGCCGAGTGCCCACCCTAAGTGAAGGCGGGCCTGAATATTCATCAGAGGCCAACATTCGACATTTTCATATATGGGTATTCAGGCTGTTCCAGCCCGCCAGTTGGTTGAGTGGATGCATGAGCCTCACTAAGCTGTGTCGTACAGTGGCCCAGACCATGGCAGTTGCGCCTGGGCAAATACACACAAAGCAGGGCCGATACATCATGAAGCGGCCACCAGACTATGCAAAAGCAGTACTGTCGACGCACCTACCCGGGGTCCTGCTCAAATGCAGGAAACGGCCCAAGTCCGGAGACTCAGGCCGTGCCCAACTGTAAAGGGCCCAGGCCCTCAACTGTAGTCTCGGGCCTGGGCGCAGTAACTGAGGCCCAACCAGAAGCTACTGGAAGCTTCCAGCCAGGCCACAAGCAGCATCCATGAGGCTGCCACTTCCTATATGGCTGCCACTTCCATATAGGAAGTGAGGCAGCCCAGGCCAGGCATTCTGGCCCGCGCAGACAATGTGGTCACGCTGCTGCGCTGCTGCATTGGATGCTGCTTGCGGCCAGAGCGATGGCGTGGCGCGCTGAGGTGAAGTGGGACGCTGCAGGGCAGCGGTGCGCTGGCAGCCATAGCCGGGCTGCTGGGCGCTAGGGGGTAAGAGGGCGATCTGGTGGTCTTCAGGGAAGGAGGCGAGTGTGTGGGTTACCAAGGTCTGATGAGGGTGACGAGATATGCACCTGGTGCATGAGGAGAGGTCGGCTATGGAGCCTATGGTGTTGACATCATGTAAATTGGTCTTTGAGAATTGTTGCGTGAACACAGCTGTAGGTAGGATAGTCGAGTAGAGTAGGCTAGGCGCTGGGCGCCAGACAGAGAGGAGCGACTTTGGATATTGTGTTGCTGTGGCCTGAGGGCTTGAACATTGGCTCATTACTTCATTGCATTGCTCTATTTGGATGGATTCTCGGTGCAATTGTGCTCTCTGCTTGTACACGACTACTTGGACATCTGTGTGATTTCGCAACTTGGTTTTCTTTATATCGTTCACACCATAGTTGCGGCGCACCTCGGTGCGCGGATTTGCGCACGAATTGCGCACCGCACAGCGCACCAAAGCGCAGCGCACTTGAAAAATTAGGTCCAAAAAAAAAAAAAAAAAGTAGGGGTTTCATAATTTCCTAGGGCCCCCAACTCGGCAAAAATGTTAAACTCACCACGCAAGCTCGCAAACCAGCCGCGCCCACGGCCCAAACTTTTCTTTTGGGTAAGGGCTGCCGAAATTTCAATTTCCGCAGGCCCTCCCCCCAAAAGTTTCAGAATAGCAAGGCATGAAATAGGGATCATTCCAACTTGTGTCTTAGGCGGGGTATGAAAGCTGTCCTTCCCGCTGCCTTCTGCAAATCCCACACAGTAGTGGGGTAAGTTCGCAAGAAGGGGTAGTCGCCTACTAACGACCTGCCCCGCGAAATTTCCCAGAATTCACATCGCCAGCCGACCACCAATATATGCTGAAGATTGGCGTTCAGGTCCCCATGTCGGCAGTTATGGGTCAGGATGAAGATGCCCGTGGCTCTTTCGTTTTTTTGTTTTTGTTTTTCTTACAAATACTTCAAGTGGGGATGCACAAAAGACATAGCATATGGCGCTGTATGGTTCCATGTTTTCGCAGAAGATTCATTATGCCCATGGCTCTCTCGTTTTTTTGTTTTTGTTTTCTTACGAATACTTCAAGTGGGGATGCACAAAAGACATAGCATATGGCGGTGTATGGTTCCATGTTTTCGCAGAAGATTCATTATGCCCGTGGCTCTCTCGTTTTTTTGTTTTTGTTTTCTTACGAATACTTCAAGTGGGGATGCACAAAAGACATAGCATATGGCGGTGTATGGTTCCATGTTTTCGCAGAAGATTCATTCTACTAATATTATATACATTTGGTGAGTGGTGGAGGGAGGCCCTGAGAATCACGTGTAGACACGAACAGGGTCTACCTGAATTGGTGACCCATAACTGCCAAGCTACAGCCCTGAACTCGAATCCACAGCATATATTGGTGGTCTGCCCACATCTCTCCCACATGTGACGAGGTCCTCATTGAAGCTGGCCCTCAATGGCTCCACATTAATCGCGCACAGGGCGCAACTCCCTCAGCGTGCGCACCGCGCACAGCGGACCACACTGGGTACTGCGCACAGCGCATGGCGCACAATGCGCGCGCTGTCGTTCCAGCGCACAGCGCAGTGCGCACCGCCACGCACCGCACTGCGCACTGGTGCGCCGCAACTATGGTTCACACTCATATTCCTTGCAATTTGGTATCAGAGCTGGTTAGTGATCGTCGCTTACCTGGCGCTGGCGACATTGTTACTTGGTGCACTGACGATGCTTCATGTGCAGTAAGGATACTTTGGCACTGGCTTGAGTGAGCGGGGCCCAGGTAGAGGGGCCGGCCACTGGAAAGCTGTGGCGACAGCGTGGGAGCTGTGGCGACAACGGATGTATGTATGGTGATGAGATCATGCTGACGTCGCGTTTGGCTGAGGTGGCACTGCATCGCATTGTGGGTGGTACCGAGGCTATGACCGGTCATCGAAATGCACGTCGGCCCAAATTGGTGAGAAATATGTGGTTGGGGGCAGCTATCTCCAGGTACGTTGTTCCCACTCCTTATCTACCCTCTCAATCTCTTCTTACAGTCAGGAAGTGAGTCCAACCTTGAGTGTCCTCTCTTTTGTGTGAGGAGTCGTGAGCGCTCTACCTTGAGAGACGACATTCTTCCCGGTGGCGCATTTGGCAGGAGAGGGCGGTGCCTCTGAAGGGCCCTGGTTGTGATCATCGTCCTGATTGCGACGTTAAATAATTCCTGAGGACTCTCGGGGGCTGTCCTTAAATTGCCTCTTGATCAGCCAGATCAGCCAGACGTAAGGCTCGTTGCACGCGAGGATAAAGAACGACAGGCTGGTCATAAGCATACACCTTGGGCACATGGGTGGGCCGTTAATGCACACCTTAGACACTGCTGCTCGATGATGCTCACAGGCACGTTGGATACAGGGTAAGGAGATTCCAATTGAGGACTCAACTGGGAAACACTATATACCCATTGTGCATACATCTGCTCACTATACTCTTTTTTTTTTTTTTATTAGTTTGTGGACAGACTGCTGAGACCTGACAAACAGCCTAGAGAAGGACTGTAATGTTCTACCATAGTCAATTCTTCTCAAAAGTTCCTGTAAGAGAACTAATCAAGGTAGAAGTAGGATATGGTGTACAGTTTGTGCATATGTTGTTGATACCGCTTGAACGGTAACCTAGGTAACTCACAGGATGATTATTATTCATTTATTTTTAGCACCGGCCAGACGCAAGCTGCGGTAGGTTCCAGCGAGAGTCCTAGTGCAGAGTGTCTACCTAGCCGATGAGTGGGTCAGCCGGGGGTGAAAGTACAACTGACGATAGGAGGCAGACACGACGGGACACAGGCAGGATACCCGTAGAATTCCAGTTTCTACTACCAAGGGATGAGAGAAGACTAAGGGCCGAAGCAAGGGCCCGTAATCTAGAGACTTCAAGAGAGGCAGCAGCAGCGGTAGAACGGGCGTTGGCAGCAGCAGCAGCTAGCGCGGTAGCAATGGCTACCTCTTCAGCCACTTCTGCTGCGAGCTCAACTGGTTAGGGTCTGGGCGTGCCACTCAACTCGACAGTTCATAGTCCACCTCAGTACGTCAGGAGCTGGCTCTAGTCAGATGGCGGGTGTGCAGTCCAGCTCGCCACCTCACCTTACAAGGGAGCAGATGGAGCTCCAGCAAGTGGAGAGGATCTGCTTAAGGCTAGAGGAGGAGGGACTTAAACAGGCTACCAGAAGAGAGAAAGAGACTAGAAGGTAGAGAGGCAGACATAGCTGCACTAGAGGGTTTAGATGACTCGATCCTTGACTCCACAGGAAAGATTCTTAAGGGAGAGCATCCTGTCCAAATGGACAACAAACTGGACGCTATCTAGGACACCCTGGGCCAGATCTGCAAGCCATACATAGGTCAGGAATCAGGCCAGCAGCTTTGCCATCACTGCCATTCTCAGCGATGACAAGCCCCTATGCCGCTCAATCCGGACCAACACCAAGCGGTATGTCAGCAGCAGCCATGTCACAGACTGTTGCTTCTCAATCTTCTGGTCCAGCGACTGGTGCTACACCCCAACTGCCACCCGTCTCACAAGTAGGACAGCAGCAACCCTGGTACCCCAAGACCCCACTGAAGCCACCTGCCACCTTCTCAGGAGATAAGGAGGAGGCTCTTGACACTCTGTTGAGAACGGTTCCAGTGTAGGTCAGGGCGAAGAGAACGCTGGTAGAGGAGGAAGTGATAACTGCTGCATCCTACTTAGAGGATTCAACAACTCGCTGGCTTAATGGATTGGTGGCTTCCAGAGGATTCGGCGGGAACATGGGTGATTGGGCCAAGACCCACACCCTAGAGGGCTTTGTGGATCTGGTAAAGGCGCGGTGGCACAACCCTCAGCAGGCGCAGATAGCCATTGATGGGTTATTGAAACTTGATGCTAGGAAGCTACGAATCCCCCTCGGCGGCGGCCATCCGCGGACAAGTCCGCGGCCGCGGCCTAGGCCGCGACCCCGCGGACGTGTCCGCGGTCCGCGGCCATGAAAAAAAAAATTAACAAAAAAATGAAAAACAAATACGTTATGTAGAAAAATATACTGAACAACTTTTGCCTTGTGGTCATATCCAAAAACGTTACTGAATTTAAAATAAAAAATCACATACGTTTCATGTTTTTTTTTTGGAAAAAAAAAAACAAACAGCTTTTGCCTCAGGAAAATTAGTTTTTGAATTTTTAAAATTCGAAGACGAAGTAAAAAATAAAATAACAAATTGCGCAATTTAGATCTCGAAAAGATCTACAACCCCATATTTTATTTTATTTTTTTTGATAAATTTTTAGGGTCACAAAAAATTCCTGAAAGTCGCGGCCGCACCCAACCGCGGTCGGAGCCGCGCGGCCGTGATCACGTCCGCCCTCCGAGCTTGACCCCGCGGACGCGTCTGCGGTGTTTCATAGCTAGGAAGTACAAGTCGATGCGCGAACTCACCACGACTTTAGAGCATTTGATTGTCGTCCCAGGCGTGGAGTACAATCCACAGGTCTTGTTGACCATGTTCTTAATGTGTCTTCCCACAGACATCAAGAACTTATTAGCCAGCGAGGCTCGGCTTGAGTATCACACTTTTGAGATCAGCAAGAAGGCCCTAGATTTAGAGTCTACGCTGGGTGGTGCTCAACCCCCCCCTACGAACGGGAGAAAGAAGAAGGGTCCACAAGAGTGGAAGAAGAAGGGTAGTCGATTGATGATGGTTGATTCCGAAGGGAATCAAACTGAGATTGATGATGTATCTGACCTTGTGGACAGTTCAGAGTTAGACGGCGAGGATAGTGTTGAGGGTAGCAACCTCGCCGCAGTAGTCAAGACTAAGGGAGGTGGCCGCGGCAAGGGCGGTCAACAGAGGAGTCAGGGGCAAACCGCTAACCCAAACAAAATAGCTACTTGGGTTAGAGCCGGTTTGGATCAAGACGTGTGGCGGAACCGTTACCAGTATGGGGCTTGTGTAAAGTGCGGCGAGTATGGCCATTAACAGTTTAAATGCAAGAACACTAAGGTCACGCAGAAGATCCCTACTAAGGGTGGGTATCCTTCTTCTCAGTTTGGGGCCTCTATGAGCTCCAGCTCGGGGAACACCTAGAGCTTGTAGAACTTGTAGCTGCTTCTACTCTCGTTGAAGCGGGTGATGTACCCTCCCCGTTTCAAGAGTTGGTCGAAGCTATTGACTCCTTAGACACCCCGCAGACGCATCCGGACCCAACTATGTACGTTGGATGTGTCTAAAGCCTTAGAGGACCTTCAGAGTGAGTGGTCGACAAGGGACCCTCGTGAGTCCTGGGTGGCACTAAGTCGAGGTCCTAGAGGGGAGCATTTTGTTGTGGAAGTCGGTGTGGGTGGTCGCAAGTACGGTGCCTTCGTAGACATTGGCTCCACACGAAACTTCATAAACCGCAACTGCGTTGAGAGGCTGCGCCTAAAGGACCGAGTGCAGCACCTTAGTAGACCAGTAGCATCTACTTTGGCCAACAAAGAGCGCATGATGGTGGAGGACTACGTGAAGGACGTGGTATGCACGTTCTCCTACCCATGAGGAAAACTTAATCATAGAATATCATTCCTGGTGAGCAATGATTTGCCTTTCGATTGTTGTTAACAATGTACTACCTTGAGGTTGCCAAGCCCCAGTTTAATTGGGACAAGAAGGTGCCAAAGCAGGAGTTGTCTAATGGGAGGATCGTTAGATTGGCTAAGTACAAAGCCAATAGGTTAATTGACTTCTATGGGTGCTTATGCGCACCAGCGTTCTATAACTATTATAAACAGAACCAAGAGGAAGGTATGCACCTAGTCTGTCTCTGAGAAAGGGGAGGCCGTTAAAACACCCCCAGAGATAGAGAATATCGTCTCAAAGTACCCTGATCTGTTTGAGGAGCCTACAGGAATCGTAGACAGGGAGGTTATCCATGCCATAAAGATCATCTCAGATAGCAAGACACCTAAAGGGAAAATCTATAGGATGGCTTCGGCCGAGTTGGACGATCTTCGGCGACAACTGAAAGAGCTCACAGAGAAGGGCTGGATTTGGCCTAGCACCTCCCCCTTTGGCTCACCAGTTTTATTTGTCCCAAAGAAAGGGGGAACACTAAGGATGTGCATTGATTATAGAGGCCTCAATGCCATCACTGTTAAGAGCGTAGAGGCTCTACCACACATCGACGACCTATTGGATAGGGTGCAGGGATGTAAGTACTATACTAAGATAGACTTAAAATCCGGCTACCATCAAATTGCTATAAGACCAGAGGACCAACACAAAACCGCATTCCATACCAGGTATGGTCTGTACGAGTTTGTGGTGATGCCCTTTGGCCTTTGCAATGCGCCGGGTACATTCCAGCACGCCATGAATAGGATCTTCCATGACTACTTAGATAAGTTCGTCGTCGTATACCTCGATGATATACTTATCTTTAGTAAGACTGTCGAGGAGAACGCTCAGCTTGTAGACAAGAACCTCTCACTCCTTCGGCAACACAAGTATAAGATGAACGCAGAAAAATGCGAGTTCGGTCGCACTCAAATCTTGTACTTGGGTCATGAAGTCTCTGCGGATGGGATTAGGCCCGAAGATGCGAAGGTGGCTAGCATACGTGACTGGCCACGACCCCAGTCTGTGACCGAGGTCAAATCATTCTTGGGAATGTGTTGTTATTATCGCAACTTCGTCAAGAACTATAGCACGATCACATCTCCCTTGACTGATCTAACTCGACTTGATACGCCATGGGAATGGACCGACGAGTGTGAGGCAGCTTTTAAGCGTTTGAAGCATGCACTCAAGCACCATGAGGTTCTCATGGTACCCGACCCACAAAGACCGTTTGTTGTAACCACTGACGCAAGCCAATACGACATTGGCGCAGTGCTGGCTCAGCAGGAAAGGAAAAAGTTGAGACCGGTCGAGTATATAACCAAAAAGATGCCATCAAAGAAGTTGGCAAAGTCCACCTACGAGAGGGAACTCTATGCCCTCTACAAGGCACTTGTCCACTGGAGGCACTATCTGTTAGGAAGGTTCTTCTATTTGAGAACTGACCATCAGACCCTTAAGTGGATCAAGACACAACCAGTTTTCTCAAACGCTGAATTGAAGTCATAGATCAGTACGACTTCAAACTAGACTATGTGAAAAGAGAGTACAACAAGGTTGCGGATGCATTGTCTCGTAGGGCAGATTACCTAGGTGCGCTGATTTATGAGTTTGGCCTGGCTGAGAACGTTACTCGATCCCTTTGCTGGCTTGACAGGGTCTTCCTCATTGGCTCTTTGAAAAAGGTTTTTGCGATATGCATACATTGCGACGTTGAGGTCGATACTTTTATGATTTCCCGTCAACGGGTCATAGAGCGCCTGTATCGTATCGTATCGTTCCAAACTTTTTTCGGAAACAATCGAACATATTTCCTCCAATGCCCAGGTTCAGTCTGGCTTTGGAGATGGTGGGACAGGATTTGGAGCCAGCTGGGAACCTCTTGCCCATGGCCGTGGGATTGGAAAGCCCTTCTCCTAGAATCATGGCATCCTGGTCAAGAGGATGATTTTACTTACAATTTATTTACAATTAGCAGAAGAGCAATTATTTGGGCAATATGGGTTAGAAGGTGTACCCACGAAATGGAGGGTGCAAGATTGGATGGTCCAGATTTCACAGATTCTATTAAACAACATATTCAGAATGATATAACTATTAAATGGTAAAACCTAAAAGAAAAAATCCAGCATCTTTCCCAACAAAATGAGATATGGCAACACATCAAAAAGTTCAATAAAAGTTGGCTTGGGGGGGACCAGGGAGGGAGGTTGGGGAGGGTGCAGTGGGAAGGAGCTCATGAGAATTTACATGGCTGTGTTCAAAAGAATTATAGATTAATCTTTAATGATTGGAGTTGTGTTGATCCTTCTATTCCCCTAAGACCCTTAGCTGAATTCCCTGATCCCTTTCCTCTACCAGGATCCTGTTTGGTCCCATCATCATGGTATGGATAGTTCTATCAAAGTATTGTGGTTTGTGCTAGGTAGTCACGAATTCTGGCGCCCAGAGTGGGTGAAGAGGCACAAAAGGGCTTGTCTCAGTGCTTTAATCAGGCCCATCCTTCAAATATCTTGTGGGACGCTGCACCCGGTTTGCAGCCAAAAAAGAATATTGATGTATAAGGGACGCTGGACCCGATTTCCAGCAGGTGCAGCTCCCCACCAATAGATGGAGCCTTCGACACAGGAGCCTACTTAACGAGGCTGCTCTTATCACCTCGTTAAGTAGGTTCCCCACTTGCGAAGTTTAACTAAAAAAAAAAAAAAAAAAAAGAGCGCCTGTATCGTAGTTCTGTGTGATCGTATACGGGCCAAGCTAAAGAGTTTTTTGTCCATTATCCCTTCTGTTTCATGACGTGTCAGTCGTCCCCTGATGCGTGTTCCCTCCCAGCCTTGTGTTGCGAAGGTCTGGAGCTGTTGTCGTAGGGATTGTAGTTCGAGCTGATTGTTAGGAGCTACGCGACTCTAAGGGTTTTCAAGCTCTTGTTGTTCGAGTTGTTGGAGATGATTATGAACTTCCATTTCCTATTGATTCTTGCGGGCCATTGAAAGTTTGGAGTATTCTCTGCATTTTTTCCCTAGGTATAGTAGTCCGTTGTTGAACCAGTCTGTTTCATACGGTATGTGTTGTTTTTGAGTGTGCCAGAACTCCCAACAATCTTTAATATAGTTTCGAAAGGTATTCTGTTGCAAAGTGGACACATTGAGGGATGAGGAAAAAACCCCGGGTGTGGATGGGTTTCCAAAAGAATTTTGGGAATCATTTTGGACCCTAATGGCCCCGGACCTCATGGGATTCTACCATCACGTGTGGGAAACAGGGCACATGGGGGAGCTGGTAGGACAAGGGGTCCTCACCCTACCACACAAAAAAGGCGACTGGATGGACATAAAAAACTATCGCCCGATAACCCTATTCACAGTCGTCTATAAAATGCTAGCTACGGCCTTGGCAAACCGCCTGATCCTGGTTCTGGAAGATATTATCCACCCGACACAGACTGGGTTTGTCAAGGGACGTAGGATTCACGACAACATTTTGCTGGTCAATGAGATCCTCAAGCTAACGAGGCAGGACAAACGCAACGCTGTCGTGGTCTTCATCGACTTCGAGAAAGCATACGACCACGTGGACTGGACCTTCTTAGACAGGTGCATGCAGAAAATGAATATTGGGCCAATCTTTCGTCGCTGGACTGAGATCCTTCATCACAACGCTACGACGAGCGTCCAGGTCAACAGACTGATGGTACCAATAATCTCACTGCAACGGTCGGTCCGCCAAGGAGACCCCTTGGCCCCCTTTCTTTTTATCATTGTGATGGACGCATTGGCAGCGAACCTCCGTACTAACAAAGATCTTAGAAAGTTACAGATCTCCGCCATCCCTGAGGAGGCGATCCCTGTATGTTCGATGTTCGCGGATGACCTGACAATAATGGTGGACGCCACCCCCAAGAACATGGAAGAGATTAAACATTTGTTGGACCGATTCATGACAGTTTCGGATATGACGGTCAATTGGGGAAATAAAACACTGGGATGGTCGATCCATCACCAAGGAGTGCGTCCGCCGGAACAGCCGCAGGTCAAATGGCTGCCGAAAAACGCCCCGGTCAGAGTATTGGGCATAATGCTGATGACATCGGGGAAACCAGCATCAAACGACGAATGGATTCTCACACCGGCATTGGAAAAACTGACACATTGGAACGACAAGCACACATCCTTGATTGGTAGAGCACTGGCAATTAACAATGCAGTCCTAGCAGCCCTCTGGTATAGATCGGCCCTTTGGGCCCTCAGTAAAGACGCGGTTAGATCACTCGAGAGGCAAAGCGCCGCCCTACTGTGGAGAGGCAACAACGAACTTCCAAACGTCATAAGTAGAGTGGCTTGGTCATTGGTGATCCAGCCCAAGGACAAAGGGGGTTTGGGCATCCTGGACCCAGTCATCCGGGTAGCCGCTCTGATGGTGCAAAGGATAAGAAGACTCGTGTTTACGTCGGACCTTCGCTGGTACTCCCTCGCACTTGAACAAATTGCTAGATTGGCACCGCAAGCGCCACGAGGTCTGGATCCCCTAACCTGGCTTGAGGACCGATATTGGTCCATACCACGGCGCCCTCGGGTCAACAGAGACTCCACTCGAGGAGTAGCGAGGAGCGACCTGGCCAAAGATGATTTCTGGCCCCGAGTGCTGAAGGCCTGGCGCCAACTGCCGTTGCTAGAAAAAAACATGCCGAACAGATGGGAAGAAGTGATGAGGCAACCCCTCTTCGGCAACAAAAATATCACTGATAGAAATGGTAGGGTACACCGCAGTTCAAGCCCCCCATGGAGCAGCTGGGTCAGAAACGGTATAGTACAGATCAAAGACATATGGGACCCGACGAACAGAGACTGGAAGACCACGCCACAGTTGAGGGTTCGGATGAGGTACTATCATGACATCGAAAAGAACCTAGAAACATTGATCGTTGACATCCCTCTTGACTGGGTACGCACCCTTCGAAAAGGACCGCGGTTAGCGAAAGGAGACTGATTAGCCCCGGATGACACGCAAAGTGTTGGCAGGGTGGTGGATGTGCGGGCAGACGAATCCCATGTCAAACTCTTCCATAATGGAAAGGACAACATTCTCACCTCGCACTCCCCGGACACAGTAACGTGGTGGAGGAACGGCGAGTTGCACAGAATCCGGGTACTTGGACACAAAGACGAATGGATTGCATATCGCCCCGATTCCGCCCTAGCTGAACTTTCCTTCGATCCGGCGGAGTGGCACTGGACGCCCACATGCAGAACACAAGCCAATCCGAACATAAACCTCCTTGGTCTGTCCGTGAAGGCCACCTACCGGCTGCTGAGGCCAAAAGTGAATCTTAAAGAGGTAGTAAAAGCCCGATGGATAGCCCACCTGAACTTCAATCAGGGGACCGTCCGCCCGATTCGGTGGTTCTCAACCATGAGATCCAAACCAGCCAAATTTGCATCGTTGCAGTGGCAGATAGAGCACCGTTGCCTTCCGACAAATAACTGGCTGATAGATCATACGTTCCTGGAGCAGAAGGGTCTGGCGCTCCCCTGGTGCAAATCCTACCAAAATGCCTTCCCCTCCCGAAAGATCCCGGAAACTATTGAACACATCTTCCTACAGTGCCCGGGGGCGGTCCTCACTTAGCGTTGGTGGGATAGGATATGGAGCCTCCTGGGCACTGGATTGAACTGGTCGTGGGATTGGAGGGCGCTGCTCTGTGAAGCATGGACTTCCCCCACAGACAACGAGTTTGAAAATAATATGTTCAAGATCGAGAGGAGAGCGGTTATTTGGGCACTTTGGAGGAAGCGTTGCACCTACACCATCGAGGGGGTCCATATGGAAGGAGAGGAAGTAACGGAAATAATTAAACAGTATATACAACAAGAACTACTCTCACGATGGAAGAAGGTAAAGAACCAATTACATAAGTATCACCTAAAGAAAGACACCATACAAGCAGTTAACCATTTCTCAGGGGACTGGTTGGGCAGCGAAAATGGGGGCTGGATTGCCTTCATCCAATGGGAGGGCGGACAGTCTCCCGGACAGGAACAGGCGGACTTCAAGACGGACTACTGCATCTCCTTCAAAGAATGGACTAAAGTAGACCAAGGCGTGCCGCTGCGCTCACCCGCAGATTTCCTGGACCCTTTCCCCCCCCATCAGCTTTCCTTGGTAGATATGCAATGGTACAGTGCAGAACGGGCGGAAGAGCCGTTGGAGGTGCATCGTCTTCAAGGAATGGAAGGACCTTTGAAGGGTTTAGGGGTTAGATTGGAAACAGGAACTCAATGGTTGCTCTAGAGACACATGCAGTAACCGACAACCTCTAGCTGAGAGGAGCAACCAGGGGCAGAATAGGTAGACAACAGCCACACAAAAAAGCTTAGCTGCAATAGGCTAACTTAGGCAGGGATGAGGGGTGGTACATCCTTCTCGAAGGACGCAATCAATGCCGCCCACTTGGGCCTCTCAACCTTAATGGGGAGGAGCATGGTGTGAGTCAACCTTGAACTATTCATTGACTTGTCGGGGGAATAGGAACCGGACTGTTGCTCCCCAGAATGGCAGGAGCCAGAACCAAGAGGTTCTGATAAAAAAAAAAGGACGTTACTCAATCCTTGGGGGAAGCCTACAAGGAAGACCCCATCACAATGGACATCATCAACAAACTGAAGGCCAAAGACAAGGCCATCACTGACGAGTTTGTGATGGTGGATGGGTTACTCTTTCTTGAGAAGGCAGGGTTCAAAAGGTTAGTTGTTCCATCTAGAGAGATTTTGTGTAGTTTATTTTTAGTTGAGTGCCATGACGCAACGAGACATTTCGGCTATAAGAAGACTAGTGCTAATTTAGTACAGCGATTTTGGTGGCCTAACATGTTGGACGATGCAAAGAAGTACGTACAAACCTGTCAGGTCTGTCAGTGGGACAAGCCGCGTACTCAAGCTCCGCTTGGGTTACTAAAGCCTCAACCCATCCCTACTGGTCCGGGGCAGAGTATCTCCATGGACTTCATGGATACCCTCGTGACCAGTAAGAGTGGGAAGAGACATATCTTCGTCATAGTCGATAGGTTCACTAGGTTTGCTAGACTATTTGTCATGCAGGAGACCGCCAGGACAAATAGGTCATCAAGTTATTCATGGATAGCTGGGTGCGTGACTTTGGACTGCCAAAGACGATCGTTAGTGATAGAGATGTGTGTTTCACAAGTGAGATGTGGAAGAAGACTGTTGAACAAATGGGCAGCCAACTCCAAATGACCTCTGGGAATCACCCCAAAGCCAATGGACAGGCTGAACAAATGAACCGGGTGGTGCAGCATCTGCTAAGGCATTATTTTAAGCCCAGCCAGGATGACTGGGATGAGAAATTGCCTCTCATCGCCAGTCTGTACAATAATGCAGTACACAGCACCACCGAGGTCACCCCGAATCAGCTGCATCTTGGGTGGAAGCACTAGACTTCCTCCTTCTTGAAAACCGACCTGCTGCAACTCCTGGAACCATTGAATTCGGTGTCCAGTACAAGAAGTTGCTGCAGCAAGCTGTAGAGAACATTAAGAAGTCTCAGGAAGCAATGATGGCTTCTGAGAACAAACATCGCCGATAGTCCACATTTCAGGTAGGGGAACGACATCTCTAGGAAACTAATGCCTCAGTATTTCCTGGATGTTGTGGGTAGTGAACTGGATGGTCCCTCGTACGTTATTCGTATCCTTGGTCACTTACGCACTTACCCTGTTTTTCATGCCTCAAAGCTCGCTCCTTTCGCTGAGACGGAACAGTTCCCATCACGGAGATCTATGCTGCCCCCAACCATGGATGCCCACGTGGACGTCAATGATATCCTGGAGCACAGAGACATGCCCGTTCCCAAGCCAGCTGGCAGGGGTAGACCGCCTAAACCTGCAAGGGAATACAAAGTACGGTTCAGGCATCATGCGGATCCCAAGGAAGATCGATGGTTTACGAGGGAGGAACTAGTCAAGACCGATCCTCAGATCGTGGCCGAGTATGAGAAGAAACTGAAGGGGAAGGCTCCAGCATGAAGCATCTCAGCGGACTTTCGATACAAAGGGGAGATGCCTGGGCTCAGTATTTGTGTTAGGGATGCTGGACCCAGTTTTCCGCTGCTAATACAAAAAAAATCTTTTTTCTTTTTTTTTCTTTTTTTTTCTTTTTTTTTCTTTTTTTTTAAAATCAGGTCCTTATGGCCCTGGATCCATGTCCATTCTGGGGAGCATCAGTCAAGTTCCTATTTCCCCGACAAGTCATATGAATAGGATTACATCACTGTACCCACACACGCTCCTTTCCGTCTGGTCGAAGGGACCCTGATCAGCATTGATTGCTCCATAGTTCTGGAGGATTGACTGTCAGCTTGCCTGTCCCTGAAATTCCTCTTAGGCTCCTCTATCGGGGCCTGTCAGGTATGCTATTATTACAAGAAAAACAGGGAACTTAGAATAGTGAGTTGTCATTGGAGAGTCATATATCCCTGTAGTCCTGTTGTCCAGCCTGTAGAGACACTCTTGTTCTTTGGGAAGTCTCTGAGTTATGCCACTCCTTCCATCTGATTTGCAGAGCATGAATGTCGGTTATCTTCCCGTTGACTAACCATATCGTCTTGAACTTGGAGATCAGTTCCTGTTGCTTCTCCGGGTTCTGCTGAATCTGGAGTTTGACCTTCTTCCATTGGCATTGAATATCTGTTTCCATAAGTAGTCTCATTGCTGCCCAGACCTTCTCCGCTTGATTGCTGGACTTGTCAATGGTTTTGTTGCACCTTTCCTTCCAGATGACCCAGAGAGTCACTTTCCTGATGATTCCAAACCATGTGCGTTCGGGCTTATGGAATTGGGGTGTGATGTTAGTCCATAGGAGAAGTTGAATCCGGTGTTCAGGTAGGGAGCAAGGAAATAAGTGGTCCCAGAGTGCAAAGGCTCTTGCCCATATGTCAATAGCAAATTTGCATGTTATCAGGCAATGTGTGAGATCCTCTCGTTCGTCGTCCGAGCACACCAGACATCATTCAGAGCTGTCCGGGTCGCTGTTCTTCCTTCAGACGTGTAGCCAAACATTCACTGGGAGGGCATTATAGGTGATCAGCCATTGGAGGCTTCGAATTTTGACTGGCCGGATAGACTTGTATTTTCGCCAGGGAATTTCGGGGATTTGCTCCATTCTCTGTCCTAACAATTTGGACCATCGCTCCTTGATTACAGGTTCAGGGTCCTTCGTTTTCAGTAACATCCTGTAAACCATTTTGACCGTGTATTGCGTTATCTGGATGGAAGTCTTACATAATTTGTAACTTCCTGAGAGCCAGGCCCATTCTTCTGGGTCGAATTCCAGGTCCTGGATCACTGTGTTCATTTGGAATATTGATTTCGGCCAGATTCCCCAATACTCTTATCTTACAAAGCGTATAAGTGTTGAGGATCGTTTCGTGAGGGTCAATATTGTGGATAGAGAGTGAGTTGGGGTTGGTACGGTTTATAGGGAATGACATGAAAAATCACGAGGTCTGAGCCTGGGCATCTGAGGTGAAACTGGTATGCTTTCTCAGGTGTGGATTCCTAAATCAGCACCCCCCATTCTCCTGGTTTCCATGAAAACTTCTCTTTTAGTAGTTCTTTCCATCCATCCGGGATGCTGTTCACGACCGTTGT
Source organism: Chara braunii (assembly GCA_003427395.1). Classification (NCBI taxonomy): domain Eukaryota; kingdom Viridiplantae; phylum Streptophyta; class Charophyceae; order Charales; family Characeae; genus Chara; species Chara braunii. The sequence goes on from BFEA01000032.1 coordinate 3,118,254, forward strand.
CAGATTTTCGTCCCGATTATGGCAACCTTTCAGCAGATGTCTCAGTTGTTCTTCATCAACCCAATCATTCTTCGCTTCATCCCAGATGTCCCCTACTTTCTAAACTCCATGTTTGACCCACGAAAGCCAGCGTTGGCCCTTTGCTAGCGACAGAGGAAGATCCCTTGCATTCCTCACATATTGATTCCCGAAGAGTGGTTGACGAAGTACTTCTTTGGATTTGGGCTTCTTTACTTTGTTTGGCTGAATTCCTCTCCAAATTAAGAGAAGGGTTGTCCAGTAGGGTGTTGACGGTTGGACTTCATTCTGTTGTGAGTTAGATCGTCGTCTCCTCCTGCCAGTTTTCGGGGTTCAGTCCTTATTCATTACCCAGAACAAGCCTGACATGTTGGTAGGAGTTTGAACCGAAGCTAAGGCTTTGATGCTGTCTAGGGCTAGATTATGCCATGCCATAAGCAAAGCTTATCAAAAATCATTGTGCATAGCTTAGTGTATGTATACTGACCAACAACAGGTTTGAGCAGGAAATTGTATATAATTGGCAGTTTAGCCAAAATACTTGGAATAATAATACCACTTTTACTAAGAGTTGCTTTTTTAGTACTAGCTGAACGTAAAGTAATGGCTTCTATGCAGCGTAGAAAAGGTTTTCCATGTCGAATTTGGCTTTGTTGAGGGTCAAAGAGATGAATTTGTCAAGTTCCAAATAATGGGAACTACCCAATAATAAATAAGAAAAAAAAACAACAAGAAAGAAATTACACTCAAATAGAACAATTTTGTCCATTGGACCCTTTGTGTTTTGTAACAACTAGGAATAACAAAACACCAAATTTGATAACTGAAAAAAGGAAAACAAAAAGTCTTGGTTGGGTTAGTAATTTGACTATCCATTTTATTTATAGGGCTTTTGTTTCTTGTTTGGGGTTGATTATCCCCAACCCACCTTTGGAGGTCTTCCGAGTTATGTAGTGCCACGCTATTTTTCGGATATATCTCGTTTTGTTGGGATCACCTGCCCACAGATAGGCTCTTGCTTTGCTATTTAGTTCTTTGATATTATGGTCCGGTATGGTCCAAATGGAGGCTATGTACCTGATCATAGAGAAGATAGAAGTGTTGAGTGTCAAGGCTCTCCCCAGCAGAGAGGTGAACGTGTCTCCCAACGCCCCATCCTGTTGATTTGCTTGGTTAGCAGGTTTTGTGTCATTTATGGGGCTGGGCCATCTTTGGTAACTATTATTCCCATATATCTCGTAGGTTCCTCAAGTTGTTCCCATGTCATGTCCGCTTCAGGGCCCTCCATCTGGGGTCTTTCCTCTTATGAAAACCACCACCCGACTGTCTTTTTCCAATTGATCTTCATTTCTTATGCTAGCCTGAATGCTTCCATTGCCCTCACTAAAGCTTTCACTGATGAATCAGATGCTCTGATCAGGACGGTGAGGTCATCTGCAAACATCATTATTCTTGGAAAGTGGATATGGTGAGGGGTGCCCGCATTCAACTCTGGCAATGTTGAATTGATGGATCTTTACGCAGGAAGGATGCTATTGCTTCCATAACGAACAGGAAAATCGGGGGAACCAGGGGATCACCTTGCCGCACTAAATGGGAGATCGGGCATCGTTCTGAGAGAGAGTCATTTATTTGTACACAACTTGATGCATCGTTGTACAGGATCCTTGCCCATTTCCTAAAATTAGGACTAACTCCCATTTTTTCCATGCTCTCGTTGAGGAAAGCCCAGTTGACTTCGTCATACGCCTTCTCAAAGTAAAAAAACATAATTGTTGTGTTCACCCTTTTTCCTTAACTTTTCGTGCTGGTTCATTCAGAATGAGGACATTGTCCAGGATGTACCTGCCTGGGATGAAGCCGGCTTGGTCTATATGGAAGCATTTGTCCGTGAGATCAAGGATTCTAAATGCAAGTGTTTTTGCTAGGATCTTGTAGGGAAGGGTGAGGAGGGAGATTGGTCTGTAGTTTCTAATATCTTCCCAATCACCTTTTTTGTAGAGGAGGGTCACCACGCTGCTACTTAGTAGTTCTCCCAAGCCTCCTTTTTCCCAACTGTCCTTATAAAATGAGAGGAGGTCCTTTCCCATCACTGGCAATAATTGATCCTAAAACTCTTTGGTAAGACCGTCTAAGCCCGGGGATTTATCGTTGTTCATACTTTGGACTGCGACCCTTAATTCCTCTACAGTGATCGGTTTGTCTAACGATGTCGCTTGTTCTGTTTGAATTTGTTGTGATTGTCTTGTCTAGATATTGGAGCATTTTCGACCTTGCTTCTCGTGTTGCTGCAAAGAGCGGAGTGTGGGTTTTTGTCTGATACAGTTCCCGATAAAATCCTTTGGCTATTTGTAGCATTCCTTCACTATCTGACCTTGTGAGTTGTTCACCTGTTAGCTCCTTTAGGCCTTCTATCGAGCTGGCCTTGCTGTTTGATTTTATCCTGGCAAAGAAATGCTTGTTCATTCATTCGTTTAGCTCCTGGTCCATCATTCTTGCTCTCACTTGTAGGCCTTTCAATTCCCACAGTCTCCACAGTGCTAGCTCCTCCCTCGCCTGCTCTAAGATGTTTGCATACAAGGATGAGGAGGGGTTGCTGAAGAGGTTAACCTCAACAATCTTAAGCGTCATTTCCAATGCTTGTTTTCTTTGTTTTCGATCATAGGCTAGCTTACGGGATAGTCTGGGTACTGACTGAGATAGTGAGAGGTAGCTCTTCTGGAACCACTTCCATCTATCATGTCCTTCTAGTAGCATGCCTCTGGAGCTGAGCCAGCATTCGTGTATTTTGTCCCTGAATTCCTGGCTCAGGAGTAAGGAGTTGTTTAGCTTGTGGAAACTGGCTCCTCTTGTGATGTATTGGTCGAAGCATAAAATTAGTTCAATGGGTTTGTGATTCAATCCCGCGTATGGGGCTAGTGGCAAAATGTCCGCTTCTTTGATAGCTCCCATCATGACTCGGAAACTAGGAAGTAATCAATCCTTGAGAAGGCTGTGTGGTGGGTGTGGTTTTTCTTTACCAGGGAAAAAACTTTTACTCCTGGATAGAGCATTCGGAAGGGATAAACCAGACTATGATTCATTATCAATTGGATGATCGGGGCTGCTTCCTGGGAAGATTGTTGTGATGCGGCTCTTGAAATTTTGTCGATGATGGGGTCAAGAGTCGCGTTCCAATCTCCCGCTATGATGCATGCGGAGAGAGGTGTGACCAGCTGCCCCACAGTCAACAAGAAGGCCGACTTGTCAGTCATGTTATTGGGCGCATAGATGTTGACGATTCTAAAGTCTTCATCTTTCCATTTTAAGTCCATCCAACACCATCTGCCAGTTTCGTTATCTACTTCTCGTCCTAACACTGATCCTGAAGTGTATAATGCGAGCGGATTTCGATATCAGAATGGTTGTGCCTTTGGTATTGGAGCTACTCTCTGCCGCCACATTTCATCTTTGACCCCACCTATTTTTCTTGTGAAAATGTTCCTTAACTTTAAGTGTTCCTCAGAGTTGCTCAGATGTGTCTCCTATAACATGATGATGTCAACTAGCTTGCTTGAGAAGTCTTTTAGTCCCTTGATTATGTAATTTAATTTGTCTTCTTTGTTAATGATATTTCCCAGTCCATTGAGGTTCCAACTTCGAACAGTGATGCCTTGCGCTCTCCAATTTGTTTTCATCCCTTTCTCATTAGCCTCCTTCTTTAGCACGCCAATGGGTCAACTTGTATTGTAGGCATCAACCTACTAAGGACCATAGCTCTAAGAGACCCCCGAACCTCCCATGTCCATAGAGTCAGCCGAGTCACCTGTCTTGTCCGGCCGAGTTGTGGTCAAAGGGTCGTCCAACCTGTATTCTCCTATGATGTCGTTGGTCCCCTTTCCTGTAGGTGTGTCTGAGTGTGGTTCGTCATTCTCTATATTCCATTCTTCTTGATCCTCTTCCATTTCTTCTTCAGAGTATACGTCTCTAAAGAACCTATCCATATCAACAGCCCAGGCCCTGGACTAAGTCCCCATCCCCCTCAAATGTGCCGCTGCTGATAAGTTCTGCTAGGGAAGCTGCTTGCAGTTCCGCAGGGATGCCTATCCCTGACAACACGCTGTAAGGGATGGCCATCACCGTACTCCAAGGTCGCCATCTCATCCCTCCTTTCAGTTTCATGCCTTCAGGCATCTTTGCGATGAGGGGAGTGAAAGATCTTGGGGATATGGGGTCTGGTTGGTCCTTGTGGGGGTCATTTGACCCCGGTTGATTGTCGGTTAAAAGCTTATCTTGCTGCGGTGTTGGCTGTAGTTCCTCCTCCTGCTGAACCATCTGAGATTCTATCTCAAATACCCCCAGGGGGTATACTGTTGTGATCTTGTCTTGTAGAATAGTAGCCACATTTTGGCCTTCTTCGATCCTGGGAATCGTGAAGGCCACATTTGTGGCTACCTGCCATTCCTTTTTGCCTTCTATGTACCTTGCAGCCACAAGCGGACGGGTGTCCATCAGGGTCAGCTTTGCAGATTGGGCCTGGCCTATTACTTGGGGTGCATTGCCATCTACTATGTGTCTGAGGGAGATAAATTCAGGCTCATATGCTTTGTTGAGCTTTTTAAGTTTCTCGGATTGTGCCTCAACCACTGCAATTTCTTGTTCAAGCTCAGTCCGGACTGTCTTTCCTGAGGAATCTGTTTCTTTCCCATCCCTGTTGATCCCTTTCTTCCTCTGTTTTTTGTCGGATCTCCATTTTTTCGGTCCCAAATCCTGCAGTGCTTCTTTGGAGTCCACTTGTGTGATGTCTTTGCCAATGATACCCTGTTCCCTTGCCCTTTTTTTCTCTGCGTATCTGAGGGCCGCATATTCTGTGAATTCATCGGTTTTCACCAGCAAGTCATACTGGTTAGAAGAAGTTTTGATTCCTGCCACTGACCCCTTCTTCTGATTTTGGGTCCTTTCCATGTGTTTCAAACATGCATTGCAGATGTCGAAGAGGTGTTCACTTTCAACTTTGGCTTTCTCGATATACTCTCTCAGCCATTGAAGAGACCTCTTCGCTGGGTCTTCTTCTTTTGAGTCTGGGTTGGACGTTGATGCTGAAGAGTCTCCCTTGGATCTGTCGCTGTCCACCTGGGACCCCCCTGAATGGGGGGAAAGGGGTGGCTGCTGGTATTCTACCGGATGTTCCCCTAGACCCTCTTTGTTGTCTGATAACATTCCTTTTCTCTTCTTTAGATCTGGTTCTCCTCCTTCCTTCGACTTTCCTTTCTCCATTGTTCTTTTGTTGTCTGCCCCCGACTGGTTTGGCTTTTGGTTCATATTTTGTTTCAACTCTTCTTCTTTGCTGCTAATGATTGCTTCAATTTTTGCTTGAATTTTTTGGGGTTGTTTATAATATTCCTCCTCAAACTGAATCCAAATCCCAGAGTAGGTTCTCCCTTTTCCTCCAAGATCACTCGTGAATCGTTGAGTGAAATTGTGTTGATCTTTGCTGGATTCTCGACCTCCTTGCCTGTTGCCTTCTTTTGCCATCTGCTGTCCTCAGGGGGGAAGATGTCTGGCTTTTTCATGGTTGGTTCCTTGTCAGTGAAGTGCCTGACCCATTCCAGGTCCTCCAGGTTATCATCGAAGACCCAACCATCATAGTCTGGGTCCACAATGAACCAGGTACCTGGAGCTTCCTCTACTTCGACCAGCATGTTGGGAAGGAGCTTCCTTTCCTTCTGTTTTTTGGGAATTTGGGACAAGTCGGATAAGATCCCAGGTGTCCCCTTTCCCTGCATCTGAAGCATATGGGAGATGATTTGGTTGAAACAATGACTTCCAGAATCCTGTCTTGTATCCAGAATTCCCATTCTCGAGGGAAGACCGGCCGATCGTCGACTTTCACCTCAAGGATGGCCATTATTGTTCCCACGTGCGGGGACGAAAAGTCCAACATTGGTAGGATCAGTTTCAGTATTTGGTTGGTCGGGTATCGTCTTTCCAACCTGTCCACGACTAGGCCGTGATAGCCTGCCCGAATCCTGTTGAATTGTACCCAAAACTGTTCCTTGAGAAGCGTCTGTTTGTATGACACTGAGAAGGTCGGACTGGGTCTCACATTCGTCTGCTTTTTCCACGGGCTAATGGTGAAGATTGACCCGTTGCAATTTCTCAACCGCATCTCAGCTGCGACTCTCGCGTGATCGTCGAAGATGAAGATCATCATCACTGAGTTGCGGCCCAGGTTTATCACGGAGAAGGATTCGCCCGCAGTCTTGAGTTTGTCCTCCTTCCCGATTGTCTCAGTTATACATTTCCTTTTTTCTGCTGGCATCAGGTCTGCTCCATTCCTTGCAAAGTTGAAGACTACGGCGTGTCTTTCGTGAAGCTCATCGACTTCTGGAACTTTCCCATCTGGGTATTTCCATATTACTGTTTCCTCTTCTTTTCCTTCTGTGTTTGGGTGTTTTTTAATTACCATTCCTCCCTGCACTTTCGTTTTCTCAATCAGAAATTTCAATGCATCATTTTCGATGATCTCAGCTGAAGGTTTGTTCATTTGGGATGAACGGCCCTATGTCGCCATTGGATGTTGTGTTTGCTTAGCAATAGCTGGGGGCTTACCCATCGCCATTGGATGTTGTGTTTGCTTAGCAATAGCTGGGGGCTTACCCATCCCACGACTCTGCATCTTCGCCCTCTTGTTTGTTCAGTACTAGGATTGCCCACACTATTCTGCGAATGATTGAGAGCAAGTGAACGTAAGTGTATAGTGAACTGACCGCGTTTGGCAGAAGACAATCTAGAAGAAAGACGCATTGTGAGACTAGGAGGGGGGTGTTGAAAAGGTGGCCTTGACAGAGGGGAGTGTGATCTTTAGTTGTCTGCCCGAAGTGGTATGTTAGTGGGGTCAGATTGTGGTGCGTTTTGAGAAAAGGGAGTGAAAGAATCCCGGGGAATGACTGGAATCAATGATGGTAGGGCTCGTAGGAGAGGTGTGGAGGGACGGTGGTTGATGATGATATGCTCGCAAGAAAACAAAAACAAAAATGAGAGCAGTGTCTGTCAAGACTTGGCGGGGACAGTGATGGACGGATTCAGAATGGATAGATTGAGTTTGTTAGCCACTTACGTGTAAAGACTGGTGTTCCTAGCTAAAATCCTCAATAACTTCGTAGAATGGTGAGAAGATTAGGACTGGGGATAGGAGGATTACTGGCGGGAACGATAGGATGGGGAAGGTTAAGTCTCATTGGGATTGGGGACGTGATGGAGACGAGTGAAGGGATAGATCATAACTGTTCCGTGCGTCCAGGGAGGAGAACGAACGAGGATGTTGGTGGAAAGTGATGGGACTAGATGACGGGAAGAAGATGGGGGAGAGGGCTTGGCCGGGATGAGTTCAAAAAGAGCGGTCAGCAGGGGTGATTCGATTGGGGGTGTGTTGCGAAAGAGGGAAGAGAATGATCGGGGATGTCGCATTAAGGGGAATGATGGGATGTGGTTGGAATGAGAGGAATGGATGTAGACGTTAGAATGGGACGGAGGGGAACATGGTTAGGGGGTTAGGGGGTTCGACCCTTTAGAGGTTGAGGAGGGGGGTAGCAGGGGAGACACTACCCTAGAGTATTAGCATTGGAAAGGTAGGCCAGGATGGCAAAAAATTGTTAAAGGAGACGGGGGGTTGATCTCACCGTTTAGCGGGATGGGTGAGAGACCTAAATGGAAGTGGTGTCACTACGTCAGATTTAGATGAGGAAAGGAACAAAGCAGGATAAAGGGGAGAACGGGGGTGTTATTAGAGTTGTGCTGGGTTGGCGGGGAGGATAAATTTTGAGAGGGTATGAGGGAAGGGTTCAAAGAAGGTGTGGGGCGACTGCTGGTAACATCAGAGGTTGGAGAAAATGATAGAAACAGGGAGGACGAGAGTCTAGAATGGGGTTATCGGCCGCTTTAGTTACCCTAGATCGTAGCAATTTGCAATTGGAAGGTATGTGGGGGGGGAGGTCGTCAGTGGGGCGGATTGTGTGGTGGTGGGGGGAGATCGACCGCTTTAGCTTCACCAGATCGTGGCAACTTGATGTTGGAGGGTATATGGGGGGAGAGATCATAAGAGGGGGGAAGCTATGCGGGGGGGTTGGGCGAGAAGAGGTAGATCGGAGTGTCGAGGTGTATTCAGGGTATGGTGGGATGGGATGGCTAAGAAACGAGATCAGGAATCCGGTGGCTTTAGCGTAGTGAGATCATGACTATTTGGGGGGGGGGGGGGGGGAGGACAGTGTAGAGGGTGACCGTATACAAGAAGTCGGTATTTGGCTGGGATAATGGGTAGCATGGGGAAGGTATGGGGGAGGAGACCACAGTGGATCCGCGGGGTAGGGAGGGGAAAGATTGGAGAGGAGCAAAGATGTGGTTGTTGGTACCTGGGCGAAGAGTGCGCATAGAATGTCAGTGGTATGACGAGTCGAGAGGGTGGAGAAGGGGTGGGGGGAAAAGGGGGGATTTGGTGTTGGTCAGCTCTCACTTTATCGTGTTCTGGTCGTGCAGGGCTATTCTGGCGCAGCGTACTGATAGCCTCGTTTGCCCGTTGTCCGTTCCTCATTCCCGATACGGAGCAGGCTTGACGTTGTGGAAGGAGACACCCGCTAGAAAACGACGTCGTCACTTGAGTATGAGCTTGAGATCCGACGAGAACAATATTGTCACGTAGTCACTAGGTTCCCTTAGCAGGGACCAGGCATTCGCTACTCGCCAACGATCCTCCTCCCCTTGGGCCGAAATCCAACTCGGTGCATCGACACTTCGGCCTTCTGTCCGCTTGGTGGAATCATGTTGCAGGCCTAGGCGTGAGCGCCTGGCACACGTGCGTCGGCTTTCTTCTTCGGGGTGTGTGGCTATGGCTGGGCAACTATGATTGACAATGCTGAGTTGCTGTCGTTTTCGGATTCGGGTTCGACGCGATAGTTGTCGCAGCTCGAAGCCCTCAATTTCGAATTCGGATGCTTCACCAGGTTGGCGCCCGTGCAGGCGCGGGAGGCCGGGGACCGAATAGCGCAAAATTACTGCTGAAAACTGCGCTAACCGTAGGCGCGAGTGCAACCATGCCTTCATCCTCAAAAAATTCATTTCTTTGAAAAAAATAAAACGATTTCAAATTTTGGATTCTTTAAAATTTGAGCGAAACAGGGAAAATTACCATGGCCCTCGCACAACGATGACAAACACAAACCAAAAAATGGTCCAATCTCTTTGTGTTTTCCGAAGGTCAGGACATAAAGTGAAACTGGCTAATGCTGCCAGGATAACTCCGGGTGGAATTGTGAGGTCCCCGGCCTCAATTTTCCAACTTTTAATGAGAAAGACTATTTTCTTGTAAAAAATAAAAATAAAAATAAGATCAACATAAAAATTCGATTTTTTAAAATTTCAGTGAAGCAGCCATAAGCTGGCATTTTACCTGTCAGGAAGAGTGTAAAATGATTGTTGATGCATCTGTGTTCTCCAAGCTGTCCGACCACCTCCTGATGCATCCTTGAAAGAGTCCAATGCAAGGGTCCAATGCTTTCTAAGTTTCTATGCACATATGACTCAATCTTACATTCAGACATGGCATCGAAGTACATTCCAAGAAGACCAAGACAGTGGACATCATCTGATTTACAATTCAACACTAAAATTGACTAAATAAGAAACCATATCGCCATAAAATAACTTAAATAAGCAGATATCAAATTATAGATCAAACAATAGTCGACGTGGGTAACGTTGGGCCCTGATAGAATCAGGAAACCAAATCAGAGAGGGACCTTTCGGCTTGTGGCTGGAGAGTGGACATTAAAGACAGGGTGATGAGGAGATGTAGACAACCAAAATTTATAATCCCAACCAACCGACCATTCACAAGCCGTCCAAAAAGGAGCAAGTTCTCACATAACCCCCCTGTTCTGTCATCAATGGGTCACGGATAGGACAGGGCTTCCGACGCCTTCCGTGATGCTTGACTAATACAGAACGATAACAGCTGTAATGGGTGGAAAGTTGGGTCTTGAGAGTGGAACATTTGGATATCAATTCAGTAACTGAAGGAGCGATGTCATTCCCTGGCTGAAAATCTGAAATGCACACTCAAAGTACCCCCCAAACATGGTAAGACCAACTCGCGGAAGACTTCACAGGGAAATCTGGTGATTGGTGGCTCGTCATAACTGAGACGAACCAACCAGGAGGGCCTTTCGATTCGAGAAGAGATTGTCCACTACCGGATACAGAGCGAGATTTATGTCCTCCCCCATGCATTCCCAATTGGGTCCTGACTGTGAAAACCTCAACTGGGACCATGAGAATACGATCCAAGACACGTTTCTACTGCAAGAAGTCAGGGTGGCAAGACTCAAAACCTTGGAAAATCTTTGGAACAGACAAGGTCATCAGATAATTGGAATGCGATCCTTGAGAATGGGCCTGGAATCAGATACTTCGCAGAGCGCTGGCCCCTTTCTCAGAACACTCCATAAAATTTGGGTACCCTAAAAATCGAAGGCTCAAAACCCACAATTGCAAGGAACCTATCCGTTCGTCACTTGCTGGAGTGTACCAAATAACATGCATGTGACATAGATCTCACAGATTTGTTATGTCCCACACAAAGTTCAGTGGAAGATGAGTGGAAACCAGGAAGCGCAACTCAATTATCACCAACCAGATTCAGGAAAGAGATTCACGAGTTCAAAATGAAAGTGCCCAACTATATTACAAGTCTTTTTCATTCAACAAGAATTCCAGGCCTGGCGCTCGTCAGCACCAGCAGCCAATCATCAAGGACAGCGCTCAGCAGGTAAGTTCCACCATAGCTCACTTCTCTCCCTTCTCTTCTTCTGTTCTCTCTCTCCCTCTCGATATCTATAGCCCTGGTCTACTCACACTCACTATGCATGCACACTCCCTATCGTGTACTCTAAATACTACTCACTGGTCTTCTCTATTAACTAATACTAACTGGCGCTGGCGCAGCTTTGGCTGCTCTTCTTCCAGCCAGCGCCCAACTCTCTCTCCCTCAGCGCAGCTCTCAAGCCTGGCGCAGCTCAATCACATCTGGCGCACAAGTGCCTCAGCACTTCCACACTCTCATGCGAACGAGTATCTGCCAAATGGGAGGCTGGCTAGTCCTTTATAGTGCTGGACTAGTCTGGCGTGGTCTGCGTCCAGCCTCCAAGTGCCTGGGACTCCAACCCAGTACCTGTTGTTGCAAAGTGTGTGTCCCAGTATCCTTTCCCATAGTTTGCTGCTGCTTTGGCCGATGGGCCTGTCTTTTGGACTCCTGGTCTGAATCAGATTTGACTTTCGGGACTGTGACTCGTCTGGGACTGTGACCTTTGACTTATTGCCGAACAGACATGACCCTGTCTCATCCTTAAAATTGAGCCCAGTACCTGTTCATCTAGGACCTGATTGTGACTTCTCAAAACGACTTTTCATTTCACTTTGGATGCGACATTTGCTTCAGGGAATTTGTCCTTTGGAAAGCTGCTCGTGAAATTGAGTTCTGGCCGACAGGGCCCCTTTTATGTGGGGGTCACATGTGGGGGTCTGAATCGTAAAGGCCCTTTTACAATCAAGACTAGATGGATAAGAATCCTGAACCTCCAGCCTGACAAGTCTGTGGAATTTCCCTACGAAAATGACCAGGCTCCTAGACAGGTCCATTTGTGAATTCCACACTGGATGACGAACTATGTCGCCCTCCCAGTAAACCAATGGTGAAGATACCGTTCACTGTGTGTTTACCTGAACCAAAGAGAGTGGTTCTCGCACGTAGTTAATAGGTGGTGTCATTTTTACCGAATTTTTCACCAAAACTGCCATATTGCCTTGATTTTTCGCTTTTTTTCTCGATTTCGTTTTTTGTGTGATAGGTGGCTATTAGGCGATGAAAAACACCAAATTTTCGGCCTTCCATTAACCATCTCTTCTGGTTCTGGGATAAAAGTCAAGACCGACTGGGCCTCCTTGCTCCCCTGATGCATGACCGGGTGAACTGTCAGCAATGGGAAGCCCAAGAACCATCAATATGGAAGGGAGATGCAATGTAGCACAACAAAAGACTCAAATCAGACATGGACTGACATGATCGTGCAGCAATCTGACAAGGTGACAGAGACCTGAGATCACACTCAAGGGAGAGGCGGGCAAACATAGAAGAGACCTCCCTGTTCCCGACATACACAGTCTGGGGTGAAGGGCGAAAAGGAGGAAGAAGAAGGAAGACGATGAGGAACCCTGCTCCCGAAATACACAGTCGGAGGTGAAGGGGGAAAAGGAGGAAGAAGTAGAAAGAGGAGGACGAAGAAGAAGAGTCAATGTATGGCCAACGAATAATCTCTCCTCTCTTCCCAACCATGGCAACCGGCCAGACGTCTGGACCGGAATCCAGACGGTCCGATTGTCTGGGTATGGGTCCGGTGTCTGGTCGGGTAGGTCTGGATTGGGCCCAATTTTGGAAATCCGAATTTTTTTGGGGGGAGGCCTGGGACGTTTTTCGGGTCCTAGGCCGCCCCCAAAAAATGCCCCCGGTATTTTTTGACTGTTTCAAGGCCTACCGGACGCCGCCAGACGCCGCCAGACGCTTCTAACAGCTCCCTCTTCTGTTGTACTACGCTGGTAGTTCATCAGATGAAGGTGAGTCTGATTCCAAAAATGAAGCGCTTGCTGCAAAGCGCCACAGAACATCATGCTAGAGAGAGAGAGAGAGAGAGAGAGAGAGAGAGAGAGAGAGAG
>BFEA01000032.1:3148650-3199973 GCA_003427395.1 Chara braunii
AAGTCATCTCCCAGATGTCTCTTCTCATCTCCTAACACCATCCTACCTACCTTACCCTATCCTCCTGTCCTTCCAGATGTCTCTTCTCCTCTCCTAACACCCTCCTAGCTTATCCTATCCTCCTGTCCAATTCATGGTGCAACACAACTTTGAGACAATTCCACTCATCACAGCTGAAAAGAAGTGGAATGAGACCAGGAGAGAAGAAGAATGAAGAAAAGGAGAAGAAGACATCGGATTGAACCAATGCCATCTCCCTCCTCCTCTCACCATCAACATCTGCATCACAAGGAAACTGACATGTCCAACTGCAAGTAAATGCCCAATTTAAAATCACAATCAACTCTCCTGACCAGCGTTCATAGGGCGGCAAGGCAATTGGCAGAAACGGCAAAGCAATGATCACCACAGCACGCGAATCAACAATGCTGCAGTTTCTTTATCCCTCTTCTTGCCTCCCAACAAGAATTATAATTCTCTGCTCTCGCTGGTCTCCCTACCAGCGCACAGACAAACATACCATATGCCATATGGCACGTCCTTGCACAACATAAAGCCGAATTGTGCACTGCACAGCGCACCCACACAGGCCACCATACCAAATATCCTGGCAGCGCACCTAAATAGATAAACAGGCACCTTAGCTTGCAATTTTTCCAGACATGTCAAACCTGAAAGGAAGGAGATGCGGTGCCTTTTTCTATGTTTTTATGGGAATTTACTTGGTGCTTATGTCCTGAAATGACAAGTGTGCAAGCCTGCACCAATTGGTCACAAGGGCCCCACACTGAGCTGTTCTTTCCACGTCAACTTTTTGTGCACGTTTCCTAAGCAACCAGCGCCAACCACACAATTCTAATGCAATTTCATGGCTACTGAAGAAGTCAATCTTGGTACTTACGTGGAGCGAATGTATAATCCCACTGATAACAGCGCTAGGACAAACTCCACCTGTCAAAAATTATAAAGGAAACACATCACAGCACCAGTGCCCACAACCAACAACAAGGGCTCAGAGAGACCCACTCGAGTTACCTGATTTGGACGCTTGCCCCCAGATATAGGAAACTGTTACGATTTGCAAGATACTCAAATATTTGCATTCGTCATCACACTGATTGAGATGAAATCACACTTGATTAGAAGCTTGCTGAAAATTCGAAATTGAACATGCTCACTTGGCTACTTCATATAACACAGAAATTTGTCTCAGCAAGGAATCAGCTTCAGTCGAAACAGGAAATGATCCAGTAGGCTGCCAGAACTGCCTGGCTATGCCCTACAGAGAACGCTGCTTCTCCTTTTTCCACTCCAGCAAATTTGCAGAGTGAAATTTTGATGAACTACAGCTGCCCGGCTTGTCATTTTTGGTGAGCTGGGTCCCAGCCTAGAGCTACAGAGCCTCTCTATTGCAAAGACCTAGAACTACAGGTCTGGAGGGGCTTAAACCACAATGACAAGACTTAAGGCCCCTGCCATGCAAGATTTCTTCATGCCTCACTCCTAGAATTTCGGAGGCTCTGGGCTAACAAAACCACAATGGCTGGTGGCGCCAGCCACAAAAGAAAAAAGTCTGCCGCTGGCGCTTCAGCAAAACCTGTCATGCAGTGCATCGCTGCCATTCCCGGGTGTACTGGTGGTTTAAGGGGTCCAGTGCTCGATGATGTTTGGCTTTCTCAGTATGCCGTTGGATCATCGTACGCTTTAGCATAGATTGGTTATAGAGTCTTGTGAGGTTTGTCTTGTTATCTATAAGTCTGGGTATGCTATACTATGTTAAATTCTTATATAGAACCGGTGGTATTTAGACAATATCTTTGGTACGAATCCAGAGATATTTCCTCTTTACACCCGGGCCTGGCGGCGCTACACTGCACGCCAAGCTTTGCCAAACTGCCAGCGGCCCACTTTGTCTTTTTGGGCTGGCATCGCCAGCCAATGTGGTCTGGTAGCCCTGAGCCTCCCAAATTTTAGGAGTATGCGGTCATGTGGCTACAGAGGCAAGTTGCCACCTTCCTATGGACGGGCAATCACGAGCTCCCCAACCACCGACCACAGGGCTCAGGTGATGGTTGGAGGAGGGGGTGGCGGACTTGCACTTTGTGGTCAAGGGAGGTTTCCTCTACACCCAGGGTTAGAGGAGGGACATCCCTAGAAGCAAATGAACCTGTAGGAGTCCCAGTGGCAGCAACGCCAGGACAACCAACAGTGTTTCAGGAGTGGTAAGGAAGGGCACATCATTCCCTTCTACCCACTGTGGAACCACCCAACACCGCAGCCACAGCAAGGGTAGCAACAGTCAAAAGGGAATGGCTATTAGAAATAGAGAAGAGGCACACACAGGAGAGAACCCTTCCCACTCATAAGCCAAGGTAGAGGTTGATGTAGCCACCAGCTTGGATAGATGACTAGACGTTGCTTGTTGTGGGATCTCTTTGAGTGTTCTCCCCGACAAACATAGGCGAAGAACTGATCCCCTTTTCGCGAGGGCTAGTCTACGAAAAAAAAAGACACCAGACTTCGTGATGGAAGACGTAGAGGTTTGTAAGAGGAGAATAGGCGCTGTGATAGATGGCGGGGCCACCTGGAGTAATATCTCCCAAAGAGCAATCAAAATGCCCCTAGACATGAACTAGAAGAGTCAGTAGTCCCTAGAATGACTCGAATGAGCGTGGGGTAGTACTCAGAGGCAGTGAAGGCATACTTACAGTTGGAGGATGGAGAAAAAATACAGAGAGTGTTGCACTCTTTGACCTTCCTGTGGAAGATGACATACCCCTGGTTATGGTTCTACGCATGGATGCGGGAATGACAGCGAAAGCAGATGTGAGGATGGGAGAAGTTGGTTGCTGCTTTGCCCATCCAAGAAGAACAGGACAAGAAGAAAAAAAAAACGCCATGGGCATTCCTAGGACGACCAGAGGTGGCAGTCAGGACGACACTGGTTGGAGCTGGGGCGGGTCAGCTACCCTGTAACCTAACAGGTCAGGGGTGTGAGGCCTGGAAGAGACCTGGCAGGGAACAAGACAGCTTCGGTGGGTTTTGGTTTCATCGGTTAGGTAATTCTTGGGTTTCCGGGTATTCAGATGACATTTGTGGATTGTAGAATGCTTTTAACTATCTCAGAACAATCAGTAGCTTTCTCTTCATCCCCCATGAGTACTCAGTGGTATTCTCATGAACATTTATGCCATTCTCAGCCAAAGTCAAGTAATGGCCCCGGTATCTCATTTGTTTTGTATATATCTCATATGGGATGCTGAGCCTGGTTCCCAGCGTGTGCTGCTCCCCACAAATAGATTGGAGCACTGCCACACCCTGCCTTCCCCCCAAAAAACGTTGTCCTTCTCTGTGTTGTATGAGCACACCCACGTTGTCTAGATACATGGTTAAGAACAAGTTAGTAGATCAGGTCTACCTGGTGTATGTAAAACCTGAGAAGAGGTAGAAAGCAAAGGACGGGAAGCCAAGAGAAGAAACAGAGTCACTGTCAACCCAAGTCAAGAAGTTGTTAAGAGAAAATTGCAAATGTGCAAGAGGAACCAAGGGGAATAGTAGAGATGAGAGTCTGATGCGCCTCCATATTGAGACAGAGCCAAGCCGCAGTAGGTACTCAACTCACCGGGCCTGATTTTTCTCCTCGAACTTCTCTTTCAAGGCCCTAAAGAACGTCCGTATATCCGTCTGTCGCGAATATGCCACCATGGTTTCGCAACCCGCACTTCTCTTTAGAGACAAAGCAAAGTTTGTGGCATCTCCCCCTAGGAACGAGCTCGCCATCAACACCTTGTCAAAGTGGGGGATTAAGATGGCACGGCACAAACCAACTAGAGTTAAGGAAGTAGATTCAGGGGTTAGTAGATAAGGGGTGGATTAAGCCCAGTTCATCGCTCTATGGGTCGCCTGTTTTGTTTGTACCTAAGAGAGAAGGGGAACTTTGACTATGTACAGTTATAAGGTCTAAATGTGATACCAGTGAACAATGCAGAACAGTTACCCCTCCTATATGAACTGGTAGATAGGTTCTCTAAGATAGATTTTTTGGCGTTAGGATATAGATAGGTTCTCTAAGATATATTTTTTGGAGTTAGGATGCAATGACCCTACCATCAAATTGCAATGACCCTCGAAGATCAGCACAAGACCGTATTTAGAACTAGATATGGTCGCTACGAGTTCAATGTGATGTCCGACTAACACCCATGCCACTCCTCCAGTGCTGCATGGACCCCATGCTTAGAGACTCGCTTACCAACGCCCCTGCTACTTCTCCGGTGCTGCATGGACCCCATGCTTAGAGACTCGCTTACCAAGGTGAAGTCCATTGTGGCCCGTTTGGGAGGGCTGCACTTCAGGGGGCTACTTCTGAGGCCAATAAGGCCAAGAAACAGTAGACCGACTAGGCTGTTACAACAGGATTGGATCACATATTTAAAGGCTTGGAGGAGAGGTTCGCCGATTCAGAGAGAGCCAAGAAAGTTGCTGCACAGCTTATGAGGATAAGCCAGTCACAATGGTAGGGATCCCTCTCCAAGCTCCTCTCCAAGCTCTATGCAGTTTGGGAAAGACTAACCTCTTCCCCTGGGTTATCGTTGCCAAGTATATTTAGATGACCTTCTAGTTCTCAGTAAGACCTTAGAAGAATACGAGGAGCACCTATTCAAGGTCATGACTAAGCTTAGAGAAAACAAGTTCAGGTGAATCCAAAGAAGTGTGAGTGGCTGAAGAGTTGTGTGCTGTACCTCCGTCATGTCCTAGATGGAGATGGGGTGGAAGCAAATTTAGATGGCAGACCTTAGAAGAATACGACGAGCACCTATGCAAGGTCCTCACTAAGCGTGGAGAAAACAAATTCACGGTCAATCCAAAGAAGTGTGAGAGGGTGAAGAGTCGTGTGTTGTATGTCGGTCATGGGGTATCGTCAGAACCAGGCCCCAAAGATAGTAAGATTGTAACCATTAGAGATAGGTCGAAGCCCAAGAACCTCACAAAGTTGTGCTCATTCCTACGACTGGCGAACTGTTATAGAAACTCGTTAGAAACTTCACTACACACAAAGTTCGCAAGCTGCTAAAGAATGAAGCCTTAGGAACGTGGCAACATCAACTCCTAGGAAGACACTTCAAAGTCTACTCAGATCATGAAACCCCATGCTGGTTAAAGATGCAGGTCCAAATGTTTACGAATATCACTAAAGATCACTAGATGGGTTAGAAAGATAGACGAATTTGACTCTGACTCGAAACCAGTTAAAGGGAAGTACAATGTCACCGCTGATGCACTACCAAGAAGAGAAGATTTCTTTGGAAGCATTACCACCTACATGGATGCAAGAAGGAACCTGCAACAGAAGATTAGAGATGCCAACAAAATACACCCCATCTATATAAGGACATTATAGCACAAGGGAGAAGCCGCATGAATGGCCTGAGTATATGGTCGTCGACGGATTGTTGTTCCTCACCGCCAATGGTAAAGACAGACTATGTATCCCCGCTAGTGAAGAAATCGAGAGCATCATAGGCAAAGCTCAGGAAACAGAGGGATATTTCGATTGAAGGAAGACCTATGCTAGCTTACTGCGTTCCTGCACATGGCCAGGAATGAGATCTGGATGCATTAGATAAGTAGCCGAGTGTGAAGTATGCCAAAGGTAGAAGAGTATGATACAGGCCCCACCAGGACTGCTAAGACCATTACCTATGTCCTCTAAGCCTGCAGCATCAATATCAACAGACTTTATGGGCACTACAGTCAAAAACAGAAATGAGCCAAGTTATGGTCATTGTAGACAGGTTGAGCAAATATGCACAATTTTGTTCCTTTTGCCAGTAGAAGCCAGAACAAGCTAAGTAATCCGTAAGTTCTTCACGCACTGGGGCGAGGATAACGGACATTCGGCAACAACTCATGACAATGTATGGATCACATTTGACCATGTTTTCAGTCAAACACCCCAAGACTAATGGTAAAACAGAACAGATGAACAAGTTGCTGTAGCAAACCCGGCGCACGTATATTAGACCGGATCAAATAGACTAGGAGGAATACCTGCCAAAGATAGCCAATGTGTACAGTAACCTATTACACGTGTCCAATAGCAGGACACCCAATGAGTTGCATATCAGACTTACAGACTCTACGAATCCTGATCAGATTCAAAGGGCTACCGCCCGACAGTCGTGAGTTTGTGCTGAAGTATGATAAAGACCTACAGACAATAACCAAAAACACTAGACACACCCAGTTGAGATGGTAGAGCAAGCTAATAAGCATCACAGACCTTCATGGTTCGCAAGAGGCGATCTAGTATGGGTGAAGTCTAATGAATTTGCGCCTGAAGAAGGGAGTTCTCAGAAACTGCTACGGGCATACAGAGGACCATCAGAAGTTCTTGATGTCAAAGGAGATGCTGACGGACCGTCCTACATAGTAGATGACAACTAGATGTCCATTTACACCTACACGCTTATCAGTCTTCCATGCCTCAAAGTCATTGCCTGTTAACTCGGGAACGTCCTTTCCTTCACGCAGATCAACAATTCCGCCTGACACGGATGGCAGCCACAACATTGATCGCATAGTGGATCAGGCTGAACTTCAAACCAATAGGATCGTCAGGCGACCCAGTCAACAGCTCAAGAGTAAAATGGCAGTACCAAGACCTGGAAGAGGATAGGTGGTTCCCCAAGAAACAACTCCATGACACTGCACCCTGTGTTGTCTCAAATTACTAACAAGCACGTAGGGGAATACGTCAGTTTGATAGGTAAAAGAATGATTTTTCTTGAAGCACCTCAAAATTGGGCCGGCGGGAGTATAAGGATTCATGCATCTCACAGTCTGGTTCCGGTACCAAGTCCCAATTTAACCCTGTACTATAGACCCCTCGATAAGCTGCATCAGAAAGATTCCCGGACGCACCGCTGGCCGTACAAAACGAGGTAGCCAAATTGCAGACTGTGAAACCTATGCTTTTCTGAGTTTTTGCCACTGTTCTGTGCTTGCAGGTTTCCTGCTGCCTAAGTCCATGTGTGAGTGTGCAAATTGGTGTGTGTTGAGGCCTACGGGCCTGGTACGAACCCTGTGCCATGCCTGGACTTTTGCAACGTGCAGCTTAGAGGGGAAAGTAGGCAGCAGCCAAAATCAAGTAGCAGCTGGCAGCAGGCAGAAAAGGAGAACAAGGTAGTACTTTTGGGGTAGGACGAAGTAATGTCTAGAAGTCTGGTAGGTCTGGGGGTGGGTACCGGCCTGAAAGTGCCAAAGTCTAGGGTCTGGAGGGGAGACACCAGACTGCAATGACGTTCCTGCCAAAAAGGAAGGGAACTGGTAGGCCCTGGAGCCCGCCACTGTTATCTAGAGTGAAAGCAGCCCCAAATACAGGAATGACGATGGGAAAAGATGGTAGTAGGCTACTAGTTATGGTTGTATGATTGGAATCGTGGTAGATTTTTTATTTTATTTTCTTTGGGACCATTTCTCGGTTTCTTGCGTGTCATCCTTGCACAGGGGCCATGCTAATCCTCTCTGTATCTTTCCAATTTTAATGGACAGTAGAATTTGTCCTCCAGTACATCCACTGGAATTGGAACACTACAGAGAAGATTACTGTGCGGCAGTGTGGCCCCTGTGCAACAGGCATAAATCGAGAAATGGTTGAAATAATGAAATTGTTTATTAAGAAAAGAACTTCGTCATTTTTTTTATTTGTGCAAAAAGGAGTGAGTGACTCGTGGTGAAGTCCATACTCAGGACCGTCAGAGACCATCAGAGTTTTGGCGAACCTCCATCAAAGACTCAGAATTTTCATGAATATTCATGGATGACTGACATTCTCCTCACCTCCCCATCAGTCAGTTGGAGAAAGCCAACCAAATACTTGCTGGCTGGACTCCGTCTTTTCACCCACATCTTTCATCTGCTCTTCCGTTTTACGCTCAACTTAAGTGATGTTGTGATCCTGGCCTATTTCAAAGTACACCATCAGAAAGTACAATGCCGTCCAATTGCAAAAAGAAATGAATGAACTTGAGAGGAGAGAGAGGGAAAGAAGAAGAAGAAGAAAGAAAGAAGAAGAAGAAAGAAAGAAGAAGAAGAAAGAAAGAAGAAGAAGAAGAAGAAGAAAGAAAGAAGAAGAAGAAAGAAAGAAGAAGAAGAAGAAGAAAGAAAGAAGAAGAAGATGATGTACACCAGCATAGACCAATGATAATGCTCTTCTTCTTCGCCAACCACTCTTCCTCATACAAGAAATAATAATATTAATGTTGAATGGCTGAACCAGAATCAATGCCCAAATCCCTCTTCTACTGCAGGTATCACATGAGGTCCACCATAGCCATGGCCACCCTTCTTCCTCCCTCCTCCAAGGCCAAGGCTATGGAGGACTACCAGGGCATCGCACTGCTGTGCAAAGGACAACACAAAGCAGCTATGGCTGCTCTATCTCAGGCCGCCATGCCTGACTTTGCCTCGAAGCTTCTTGGTGTAGCTCTTGTCTTCCTGCTGCAGCGCCCACCAAGGTGATGAACATTGCAACCACCATAGCCAGGTAAGTACCTCTGGCGCTCCCCCTTCCTAGTCCTGGTCTTCTTCCTCCTCCTGCTCTTTCCCCAGCAGCGCAGCTCTGCTAGCGCTGCTCCAGCCAGCGCTCCAACCAGTGTGTCGCCAAACTTGCAAGGGGGGTAGTGTAATGACCTGCCAAACAAGGACTGAGACACACAGCTGATTTCTGAGTTTTGCTCATGGAACGTATGCATTGCTGAGTTTCCCGCTTGTTGCTGAGTTTTCTAAGTCTGTGTGGGTGCGTGCTTGCTGGTCTGCATGCCTGTCGGAGTGCTTGTCGGCTTGTGTGTGTGACCCGCAAGGGCACTTGGTTTTTCGGGAGGTACTTTCCTGTGGACATGACATTGAAGGTTGCAGCGGGGAAAACACTCAAGTGGCGGGGAAAGAGGCCCGCAACAGCAGCGGAAAACACTGAAGTAGCAGGTATGCCGGTACAACACCAAGTAGAGGTAGATGTGCCGGGTACTCTAGGCCGAGTAGAAGAAGACAAAAGTTGGCGTTTTTAGAGGCCCAGTAGTTGTAGGCTAGGTCTAGGTGGGTACCAGTCCAACCAGTCTGAGTCTAGGGCCTGTACGGGCAATATCAGCGTCAGCAATGATGTTTCCCTCCGAAAGGGAGGAGGTACCGGTTGCTTGGAGGCCGCGCGGCCTAGGAAGTCACTCACCAAGAGGCAAGCAGGCTGCTATAGAGCGAGGTCCCTTCAAGCGAGTAACTCATTCCGAGTCCCCAACGAACGCATCAGAAGTGGACATAGCAAAGAGATTTCGTAAGAACTCAGTAGCAGTGAGTTTTGCAAAGACTTTTGGTACAACATTAGAGGCTATTTATTACTCGTATGCTTTAACAACGCGAGGTGCGCTGCGCAGCAGTTCCTTCTTTGAGATCCAATAGAGATCGTCTAACGGGTGATACATGAAGTGAATCTGATACTGTCTGTTACGTCCCTTCCCTATGTGTTTTGATTCTACCGATCTCGTGACTGCAATTGATTGCACAAGGAATCGTGCCTTCACGATAGTCCAAGGACTCCGCATCACGATACATAAACAACTTTAATGCATGGAAGACTGGGTACGTGCGCAGATGAGGAGGCACGACAATTACATATGAAGGACCGAACACGTCATTACCAATCACGTCCAGAACTTCCCGCGGACCATAATAGAGAGGGAGAAGTTTGTGTGACACCCCCTCTTCTTCCAAAAATTCAGACATCTTGACCCCGACATAACTTCCCACTTTAATAGTCGAAGGTTGGCGTTTTTTATTCGCATGATGGATCATGGTGTGTTGTCGCTTGGTCATAGCTGCAATGGCAACCTTGAGCAAGCGATCATACTTGGCGCTGAAGCCAGGTCTGCCAGGCGTTAGACCAGCCAGCTGTTCGGGGAATAAGTAGGAGAGCGGATTACGAATCTGCCAGCCGTAATGCAGCCTGTTTGGCGTCATGCCGGTGAAAGAATGGATGGCGTTGTTGTACAACCCTTTGAGTCAATACAACTCTTCATCCCACGTTTCCTGATCCGGAATGATTGAAGCACGAAGAAGTTGAAACACGGTCTGGTTAATCTCCTCAACCAAACCGTTGGCTTGGGGATGTCGACCAGATGTCATGCTTAGTTTGAGGCCAGGGAGTTGGGACGTGAAGTCCTTTCATTTAGTACTTGTGAAGCATGGGTCCCAATCACTCACAAGGGTTTTTGGGGTCCCGAACTGCAAAATGTACTTCTGGTGAAACTCACGGATCACAAGTTCAGTTGGGGCATGAGGTGGCAATGGAATCAGATTTAGGAATTTGGAAAAACAATCAACAATTACCATCACTTGCAAATAATCATTCTTACTTGTCATTCTCATGTCCATGAAGTCGATAGAGACGGACTCTCCGGGACCGTTGGGAATGGGAAGGGGTTTAAGCAGCCCCATGGGGTTTTGTCTTGATGGTTTGATTCGTTGACAGACTTGGACACTCAGCCATAAATTTTTCAGCAGATCCTTTCATACCAAACAAATCAAACTGTTGTAATAGGTTTTCGTAAGTCTTTGTCATGCCGAAGTGTCCACTACGACCTTTAGCCAAATCCAAGAAGTGTGTGTGGAGAGGCTCATGGTTGGGTACACACAAACAGTCATCCTTTCCATAGCGTTGAAAACAAGTCCTTCACATTCGTGAAAATCAGGCTGACTGTTGGGGTCAGCCCACAGCTGCTCAAGGAACGGACTAAGGTCCAGGTCCCTGGCAATTCGCTCCACGAACTCCTCCTTCAGTTTCTTCCGGAGGTCGTAGGAGTTCACAAGGCAAGTCATATATCCGGGGTGGTGAGACAATGCATCAGCAACTCGATTATAACAACCCTTTTTGTGTTTTAATTCAAAATAAAAATGTAAATCTCATGAAACCAGCGAGTCAACGTATGGGACAAGGTGGTTTGCTCCTTCATCCATTTCAAGGTCTCATGATCTGAGAAGACTTTGAAAAGGCGTCCCAAAAGATGGTGCTTCCAATGATTCAATGCCTCGTGCAGAGCATAGAGCTCGCGCATGTAGATGGAAGTAACTGTCTTTTCGTTGGGCATGCGTTTGCTGTAGTGCGAGCGGCCGCAAGCCATCACCGTCATCTTGTTGCAGCACTGCGCCAGTCTCATACTGGCTCGCATCCGTAGTTACTATGAATGTGAGTTTGGAATCTGCAATGCGAAGTACAGGGTAACATACCAAGGTTTCTTTCAAGGCTTGAAAAGCGGTCTCGCATGTTGCATCCCACGTGTAAGATACGTTTTTGCTTGTTAGTTTGGACAACGGGCGAGCAACAACAAAAAATTGGGGCACGAGCTCTCGATAGTATGATGCAAAACCAAGGAAAGAACGCAATTCGCAAACGTTCGTCGGTTGGGGCCACTTGCGTATGACCTCAACCACGGTTGCCTCAGGCTCACTACCTGCAGCAGATAACCGGTGCCCAAGATAGATGACGCTGTCCCTCCTAAACTCAGATTTCTCTAAGTTGAGATGGAGTTGCATTTTCTTGAGGATGGTGAACACTTCCTCAAGGTGCTTCATATGTTCTGCAATTGATCTTCTGAAAAATCAGAATGTCATCATACACAACCACAAACCGACCAATATGTTCGCAAAGGACCTTGTCCATAAAACTTTGAAAGGTGGCCGGTGCGTTCGTGAGACCGAAGGGTTTTACGATAAATTCGTAAAGCCCATCGTGTATCTTGAACGCAGTCTTGTGCTGGTCCGCAGGATCGACTTCAATCTGGTGGTACCCAGACTTTAGATCGATCTTCGAGAAGACATTGCACACACTTGCAGCATCAAGCAAATCATCTATGCGTGACAATGGGTATGCATTCTTCCTTGTGATGCGGTTTAGACCTTTGTAATCAATACACGTTCGAAGTTTGCCTCCTTTCTTTGGGACGAACAAAACGGGTGCACCAAATTCAGATTCGCTAGGCTTAATCCATCCCTTGTCGATCATCTCATCGATTTTTTTTATTTTTTATTTTTTTCAAACAGCTTCATCTATTGGTGGGGTGCGTTACCTGCTGGAAACCGGGTCCAGCGTCCCTTGAATACATCTTTACAATCTTTCCATTAAAGAGACACCACTGTGCTGGAAAACGGGTCCAGCGTCCCATATTAAAACTATAACCCCCTTCCTAGTCTGTGGCCAGGTCGGGTAAAAGGTGGAAGGCCACTGGGGGGCACCAATGGAGTTTCCCACCTTCACCCGGCCTCAGCCTACCCTCTACTTCCCTCGTGGCGTCTATTGTATTCTATTATATTCTGAGAATCATGTGCAATGTCATAAAATGGGATACTCTCTTTTCTGCTGGAAAGCGGGTCCATCGTCCCTTAAAAAAAACTTTTCAGAATGGAAATGACGCCACAGTGCTGGAACCCGGGTCCAGGAAATAATCAGGATGGGAACGGTACCACCAGAGCCAAAGGGTGAGGGGGAAAAGGGTTTGCGAAGTCCTGAGCAGGCCGCAACGGGATGGTGGGATCAATCTTTATCCATTCGCGAAAGTGAAGTTGATAATCCCTTGTAACCCCTGCCTGTTGTCCCCCCTGTGCCTGTCCAACCTCTGTCCAAGTTACCCTTGCTACCCAACCTTCCCTCCTCCCGCCCAACCAATCCTCACAGCTGCCTTAGATTTTCCTTAACCTTCCCCCACTGGGCCGCAATCTCGTGTTGAACCAAAAGTCTTAGTTGCTCCGTGGTTTCCCCCTCTTCTACCTCAACCCCTTCCATTTCCAGGATACATCTTCTTCACCATATTACCCATAGAACAGCCTGCCTTCCCAGGCAGAACATATTTTTTGTGAATGTATTCCCTCAGATCAGGGGAAAGTGTCCCAGAAGTACAACCCTCCATTCCTATGGCCAAGTCAAGCCCGGTATCAAGTGTCGCCAGATTCTGTCCCACCACCTCCGCAGTAGGATAGTCGTTGGACACTGGAGGAAGATGTGCTCTATCGTCTCGGCGCATTTTTTACTGGGGTAGCCTTGGAGGCATTTACGACATCACACCAGTGCTCGCCCTTGCTGTTCCAACTGGGAGTGATCTATTAGCCAGTCGTTAGTTGGTAAACACCGGTGTGCGATCTGCCATTGTAGGGCGGAGATTTTTGTCGGCCTCCTCTTTCCATAATCCGCGAACCACCTTATGGGTTTTAGCAAGCCGCGATCCACGTTGAGATGGCGATACCATCTATCCTCTACAATATCTCACAGCCTACGTTTATGTCTGAGCATTCGGTATACTGACTTAGATTTTAAGTCAGCAAGTGTTATTGTCCGTGCCCTTCCTCCCCTACCTGAATTTCTAGAGTTTCTTGGATCATTCCAAGACCATTGCCACTCCTCGGGATCGAAAGGGAGATCCTCAATCGGGGTTTTGAATCGATAGGCTCTCCATCCTTTACATTCGTGAATAACTCTGACACGATATACTTCCTTTCTTTCCTTCCAGATAAAAGGTTGGCTACTCCCTCGTAGTTGATCCTCCTTTTGGATGGTGAAGACTTCGAGCAGCACTTGCATTTGGTCTACCAAGTGAACCTGCCCTACTTGATTTTCGCAATTGGAGAAACCCACTCAGTCCCCTTCTACCAACCGAGGGCCCTTCCGGAGCATGATGTACCAGTGAAGGGGAAAACTTTCAATGAGGTCGTTAAGTGCGTCCTTAGTGAAATGACAGTATCGCAACCATGAACGCATTCATCCTGCGCTTTTCCAGTCCTTTGTATCCGTGTCCCAAAGGTCCCCCACCCTCCTGACCCCGTGTTTCACCCAACCTTTCCATGGAGAATCTGAGCTACACCTCATTCGACCGAAAGAATCAGTGATCAATCTATTACCAAACAGGGTTTGTCTGAAAATTTCCTCCCACCTATTTGGTGTTGGGCGATCAGGAGGGGGAATCTTTCTCCATACCCATAAAAGGCGCAGCCATTGTTCATTTGCGGGGTCCCCATTTCTGTATTTCCTCGATAGCTTCCAACTCTTGTTTTCGAGCCACACTAGAGGGTCGGTCTCAGATGGGGCCTCGGGGGCTAAGGCTGCAATTTGTGCCAAGGCGAGAGGGACCCAGGGCGAGGATGATGAGAAGATGAGATGTCGGAGCCAACGAAAGTGAAGTGCTTGGAACTGTGTAGACGGATCCACAATTCCAAGCCCCCCTCCGGCCTTAGGCTGAATTATCGAATCCCATGCTACTCGACTAATCGCATGGGGTTGTTGCTATCCCCTCTCCATAAAAAGGACGCCAGTTGTCGTTTAAAAGACTTGAGGCCCCTGGTGCTCATGGACCATAGTATGGCTTTATACCCGAGTGTGGCTAATACTACGTTGTTAATGACCAAAGCCCGCCCGAATATAGAAGTGTCTTTACTGTTCCACCCTGCGAGCTTATTGTGAGCCGGCCCCACCAGCCATTCATCATTAATGACGGGTTTACCCTTAGCCGTAACCAATGCTCCATAATTCTAAGCGGGTCATCTAGGGGAAGCCAAGTAATACGGGGGCTCTCAAGGGGCCTACCTCCTTGATGATGTAGCCACCAACCTACCGTTTTTTTACCCCAATTGACAGTCATATCTGACAATATACAAAACCTATTCATAAGACACTGAATTTCCTCCATATTCTGTAATGTCGCCTCAACCATAATAGTGAGATCGTCAGCAAATAGGGAACAGATCGGCACTGCGTCCTCAAGTATATTCGTTATCTTAATCCGAGTCAGATCCTTATTGTGCGTGAGATTAGCAGAAAGTGTCTCCATAATGGAGGAGTCACTGACCCATTAACTTGTACACAGGTGGTGGCATTGTTGTGAAGAATCTTTACCCATCGTCTAAAGATAGGTCCAAAGTTCATTTTTTCTAGGCATTTGTCCAAGAAGAGCCAGTCGACGTGGTCATAGGCTTTCTCGAAATCAATAAAAATGATGGCCACATTTGTCCGACTCCTTCGTGCCAGTTTAACTACTTCATTCACCAGAAGGATGTTCTCTTGTATATTCCTACTAGCCATAAAGCTTATCTGCGTTGGGTGTATAACATCTTCCAAGATCGATGCCATACGATTTGCCATGGCTTTCGAAAACATTTTATAGACTACTGTAAGAAGGGTGATAGGTCGATAATTCCTGATATTCATTTTATCCCTTTTTTGTATAGCAACGACAGTACCCCTTTCCCTACTATTTCCCCCATCTCCCCAACCTCCCATACCTCCTTGTAGTAGCCCACAGGTCCGCGCTTAAGTCCGTCCACATCGCCTCCCAAAACTCTTTAGGGAAACCGTCAATACCCGGGATTTTTTCCTCCTTCATCTCGAGAAGCGCAGCCCATATTTCATCTTTAGTCATAGTCTCCTCCAATCGGTCACATTGTTGTAGGGAAAGGCGTCTGTCCATGGGAAGTAAGAATTCTTCAAGTTCTCTTTCCCATACTTCCCCCAGCAGAGTTGGGATTTGGGAGGTGAACAATTGTTTGAAGAAATTCCTCGTGATTAATGTGCAATGGGCGGTATCGGTTGCAATAACCTTCTCCCTACTGGCTGGTTCAAAGAGTGCCTCCATTACAGTTCTTCGCGCGCGGGTCGTAGCCATCACGAAGAAACGAGTGTCCATTGTGGCTTCCTGAGTAAACTTGGCCATTTTCTCACAGATTTGGATTCCCTGCCATCTATGATGTGCGTATGTTAGGAGTTGATCTTTAACTCTCTGAATGGAGATGGTGAGATGTTGTGAATCTTCCTGTTGTTCCAGGGCTAGTAATTCGTTATGAATACTCGATTCTTGCTGATAGCGCTGAGCGGCTCTAAACCTTAAAGAATTCCTTACACTTTTTAGCCAGAAAAATTAACCCGTTATTAAACCATGTGGAGACTGAGTCAAAGAAATGCTTTTGATGGCGCCAAAATTGCCATTCGAGTCCAATCATTTGCTTAAATGGGTCGTCCCTTAAGAGGGAAGTATTAAATTTGTAAAACCCCGGCCCTTGATCCGGCCTTTTCCTCATTGTTAAAATAAGCCCGCATGTCTTATGATCTAGACCTGGGAACGGGCTTCGTGGAAGGATAGATGACCAGCGCAGTGCCCCCTCCAAGTCATTAGAAAGAAAGATAAGATCGATTCGTGATTTGGATAAGCGCGTCGGGTTGCTGTCGCTTATACATGTAAAAGATCGGTCCTGTGGGTGCAACCGGCGAAAGGTGTCAACGACTGAGAGGGTTTCACAAAATTCTGATATCATCTGCTCATCCTCAACTGCAACAAAAGGGAGAGTCTCTTGGGCATACCATCTATCCAGTCTTTTATCTGGAGTGGCGTTGAAATCACCCGCTACAATCAGAGGGAAGCCCTTGGGGACTTGTGCTCCTAGATTGCCTAAGAAGGCCCTTCGTTCACTGACTGTCATGGGTGAGTAGATGCAGAGGATACAAAGTAACTCCAATTCGAGCATACCTAATACAGAGGCCCACCGCCCCTCTTCCTCGTCTACCGCCCAGTGAACTAACTGGAATCTAGAATCTGGGGGGATCCAGATCGCTACTCCTGCTGATCCCGGCCTAGGGGAATGAGCCCTCACAGCCGAGTGCGGCCTGACCATCTTATGAGCCCTATTACGCTTCAGGCTGTCTTGCAAGTGGGTCTCTTGTACACAGATCACATATGGCCATCTCTTTCCCCCAACCCCTCTAAGTTGATCCCAAATGGCATGGTGCTTCTCAAGCTTACTGGATGCCAGACATTAACATTAATGGAACGCAAATCCAAGTCTGTTGTTTTGACGCATTGCTGCCAAGCGGGATTTCTGCAGTATAGTACATCTAAATCCGGGTACGACAGATTCATGGCAACAGGTTCAAAGGGGGTGCCATTGTTTGACGTCCCATCTCTCAAGACATAGGACTTTTGTCAGTACTATTATGCACAAACATTTGCATACATGCGACTAAAACCCGCTGGCCTTAATTTTGGCGCATTGTAAATCTAGTAGGGCATTGTGGCTATACCAGCGTAAGTCAACTGTCTTGTTGGAGTCAAAAAGCAAGTAGAGATCGTTCTTAGCCATCTGCTGGTCGCAGGCTTCGAATCTCATGCCTGCTCCCGCCCCAGGTGCATAGTGCTTGGGAATAAATGCTCGCATTTGGTTCGTGAAGATCTTACCCTTTTCCTTATCCTCTTGGCCCGAGAGCTCCCAGCCTTGTAGGGTAACACCCCCATGTTCTC
Organism: Chara braunii; assembly: GCA_003427395.1. Taxonomy (NCBI): domain Eukaryota; kingdom Viridiplantae; phylum Streptophyta; class Charophyceae; order Charales; family Characeae; genus Chara; species Chara braunii. The sequence goes on from BFEA01000032.1 coordinate 3,165,972, forward strand.
CTACTGAGGAAAGACCAATTTCCCATTTCCCTTCGATTTTTCTCATGGGGATCACAAGCACACCATTCGTCCTGGACAGTGGTCGTGAGGTCATCCCGTCCTCCGCTATTTCCCCCGATTCCCCTTTCCCCTTTTTCTCAAGTTGCGTATGTTGTGCCTCTGTTTGGGGGGGAGGGTCCTATTCCTGTCCTTGATCGGGTGTTTGCGACTTGGGAGGGTCGGGGGCGGGGGAGGGGGGGCGAAAGCGACTGTTTTCAAAGTTCCTCCAAATCGTCGGATCCCATACGGTATACACATCGCTTTGGAGGAACAACGCCTTCAACCAACTCAATCATGTGTCGGACCGATCGCGTGGGGACTCCACGGGGTTCGACCATAACTTTGGAAATCGGTCGAGAAGGCTTTGGATGCTTGTTGGGATCGGTGGAGGTGGGGGATCAGAAAAAGGATCACCTAGATCAGGTCGCAAGTTACTAGTGAAGGCAACCAAATCTGAAGGACTCATTTGGAATAGAAGTAGGTGTAAGGATAGCAGTAGATTTATCATTCAAAGTATAATTATTACCGGCCACAAAAGTAGAAGGTACATGAGTAGGACGAACAAAGGCAACATACAACTGTTCATCCTCCTTATGCCTGCGCCACTTCTTACAGAACTGCATGACATTAAGAAAAGCCACCGGGGAGTCGATCTTCTCATCCAAGAGGACGGGACGTTCGTTCCCTTGCGCATCTTTGACCATAAAAAGAAGTTCCTTTCACTTGGTCCATTCGCATTGGGACTGCAACCACCCCAACCTGAGGGTTGTGTCAAAGGTACACTTGTTAAGGACATAGAAGTCCAATGCATGTGTGACAGTCTTCTCTTTGTCAAAGGTAGGGCACACACCTTTCACTGCATGCGTGGATGAGACAACCTCTTTGTTGCCTACTTGAGTCTAGCAAGGGCTCTACAAAGCCACTTGCTTCATCCCCAAACCCACTTTGCGTATCCCGTGTGGTAACATAAAATTAGTTGTAGCACCACAATCAATCAAGACACGGAGATAGCGGTGGTTAATGAGAAGTTTGAAGAAGATTAACTTCGTTGTCCCTTGAGCACGTTGTTGTTTCATCTCAGCCCAATGCTCTAGGTGATAGTGAAAGTCGACCTTCTCTGACTCCTCCCAAGGCTCAACATACAAAACATGACATTTATTAGCCTTGGAATCAACAGAAGTTGGGGCTTCAAGGGAGGACTTCTGGTCCGTGATATGTTCCTTGGCAGAACTATCATTGACCAATTAAGACTCCCTTGTTGTAGAGTGTGCCGATGAACCCTCTACACCCGATTCATTTTTCCCTACAACCTAAAGCATCCTTGGACCTTATGATTAATTTTTTGGCAATGTGGGCAACCTCCTTTCTTTATCTAGCCTTCCATTCAGCCTCACTGATCCAAGGGTCCACCCAAGGTTTAGTACTGCCACCAAAAGAGGAGGAACTCCAGACCCTGCACTGCCCCTAGCCACACCCCGCCGGATTGTGTCGTTTGCCCCACCCCAAAGAGATCTCCCCTACACTTCTTCATGTGGCCATTAGAAGAGAGACATACTCTGTTTCCCCCACACACCCCTCCCACCGCAATCCACACTTGAACTCCTCCATCGAAACACGCACGACCTCCCATCCCACTCTAGCCCGTCCTCCACCACAACCCCCCCACCCCCACCCCATCCTCTACCCTCACATCTCGTCCCCCGCAGCTCTTCCCTCATCCCCCTGTCCCAACTGCCCCCCACACGCACCATAAACCCGGGGACAAAAAAATCTATTATACCAGCACTAATCCTCATCCCCTCAAAATCAAATCCACACCGTGCTCCACCGCCACTAAACCAGTAACGTCCACATGTAGACGTAGAACAAACCATAATTCTTCACCAGGACCACCAATACACGCTACTATAAAAGAAAAGAGTAAAACGTTATTACGAGAATAAGGGAAAAAAAAAAGAAAAAAAAAACAAGTAAAGAAAAACAAGCCACGTCAATTAGTCGACACACACGTAGACATATTCGCCATCCCCAAACCCAAAAAAAAAAAAAAAANTCTTATTCATAAGCTCAGTCGCGTTCGGGATCTGACGTGTCACCATCTGCTTCTTCTTTTTTTCCTCCCACCCTCTTTGTGTGGTTTTGACACGTATCTTTGTGAATGTTTGATAAGCTTTGTGATGGAATAGGCCGCTACGGCCGACTCTCACTTCGATTGTGCTACGAATGATGCATGGTTGATGTTTCGCTTTGCGTACTAACCATACAACTATATATATTATTCATTGAAAGTTCTTACTTGGATGAGAATGGTTAGTGAGACCTCGACCCCGATTCAATCCGCACGGGCTAGGTCGGCCTGAGGTAGGAGATTCATCCCTCAATCTGACCGCTCATAAATGTTTTACTATACCACACGCCTATCTAAAAGGAATGTCTTGTCGTTTTAGTGACTTTTGTCAAAGGCTCAACTACATCTATCTGTTCAAGATGAAATGAAAGTTTAAACAAATTTATGAAATGTCTTAATCAAACTTTTATTTTACGACAACAATTTTTTTTTAATTAAAATTGAACTAACATATTTATCAAAAAAACTCCTCATAATAGAACGGTAATGCAATTAAAACATTTCATAAACTCATCTAGTCTTTCAGTTTATCTTTGGCATGCATTTTAAACACTATACGACACTCTACTATACTCTACTACACTCTACTCTACTCTATGATACCCTACTCTACCTGTATAAAATTCCATTCTACTCTACGACACTCTACTTTACTCTACTCTACAAAATTTCATTATACTCTACGACACTCTACTCTATAACAATATTTTATACTCTATGACAGTGTAGAACACTCTGCGATAAATTACTATACTCTACTTTATGACATTATACTCTACTTTACAACAGTCTATGATATTCTACTCTACTCTACAATACTGTATTCTACTCCACTCTACGATACTCTACTCTACTCAACGACACTCAACGACACTTTACTTTACTCTAAGACACTCAACTCTACTTTACGACACTTTACTTTGCTCTACTCTACTTTACTTTATTCTACTCTACGACACTCGACAGCACTCTGCTCTACGACTACTCTACGACACTCTTTTGTACTATATGACACTTTACGACACTTTACAAAACTCTACTCTACGACAATATACTTTACTTTACGACACAATATGACACTCTACTCACTCTAATTTATTTTACTCTACTCTACTTTACTCTACTCTATTATACTTTACTCTGCTCTACTTTACTCTCCTCTACCCACTTTACTCTACTCTGTGTACTCTACTGCACTCGATTCTACTACAATCTATTCTAAGACACTTTACAACACTCTACTCTATTCCACTCTACTTTACTCTACGGTACTTTACTCTACTCTACGACACTCTATTTTATTTCACTCTACTTTACGCTACTGTACTTTACTTTACTCTACTTTACTATATCCCACTCTAGGACACTCTACTCTACAACTACTCTACTATACTCTTCGACACTCTACAACACTCTACTACACTCTTTTGTACTTTATGACACTCTACGATACTCTACAACACTTTACAAAACTCTACTCTACGATACTTTACTCTACTTTACTTTACTGACTTTACTCTACTTTAATCTACTCTCTTTCATTCTACTCTACTCGACTGTAATCTACTCTCCTCCACTCTCCTCTACTCTACTCTACCCAGTCTATTATACTCTACTGTTCTCTACTTTACTACACTTCACTCTACTCTAAGACGCTCTACAACACTATTCTACTATACTCTTTTCCACTTTACTACCCTCTACTCTACTCTATGATACTTTAGAACACTCTACTATATGACACTCTACTCTACGACATTCTACAACACTCTACGACACTCTACTCTACTAAACTGAACAACTTATGCCTTAAAGTCACATCGAAATTCTTTACCAACTTTAAAATAAAATTTTAAATTAAAAAATATTTATTATTATTATTTTTTTTTAATATTTTGGCCCGACCGGGAAGTGGTTTCGGGCCTCTCTGGTAGCCTAGATACTGAATCTATATGCGAATATAAGATCATAATATAAGTAAGTAAATCTTGAAAATCCCAATGAGTCTTTCGATAACCAAACAACGAATTTATGGTGATATGAGATCGTACAACATAAATTTTTCCAAAAACAATGAAAGTTAAAAAAAAATAAAAAATCCTTCGTATTTAAAAAATTGTCATTCTCAAATTCTTCCAATTCTAAAATTTTTAATTTAATTTGATAAGTTACCGTATGAAAATAAGTTTTCCCTTCAAACTACGTTTATCTGTTAAAGATGAAATGCAGTCTGGACGAGTTTATTAAATGTCTTAAACCACCAGTATCTTCCCCAGTGTTGGGAAATTACGTGATACTGGCAAGTACCAGAACATTTCGGGGTTCGGACAGAGGGTCGGCAATGTCTCAAAAGTCGGTTTTTTTTTTTTGTCGTGCACGAAAGGGAAAGAAAAAAAAACGGGCCTTTGTACTGCAATGATGTACGGCAGGGATGTCTAGGAGACCGTGCTCACACAGCCTCACAGTCTTGCATGCATCTTACAGCAAAGACGGTCACGTTCTCTAACTTGTTGTTTTCTTTTTTTCTTTTGTATTTGTTTGTTATGAGTAGCTGCCAACGAGGCAGGGCGGAATCCGTGATCTGCTCTATTATTGTTTCCTCAGATGATTGTAACACTGATGTATCCAGCCGTTTTCAAAGCCGAATCCATGTTTTCGTTTTTTTTTCTCTTGTTTTCATTTTCTGAACTCTGACAATCTGAATCCGTGATCTGCTCGAGYTGTGTTCCCTCAGAGGATTGTAACCCTGATCACACTGGCACTTACGGGAATGTATCTTGCCATTTTCACGGGCGAATCCATGTTTGTCCGTTTTTTTTTTTTTTTTAGTTTATGAAATCTGACAACCTGGCCACGGGGCTGAGATGCCCTCACTGAGGGCACACTCACACTTACACTTCCGAGAATGTATACAACTGCAATCACGCCCAGCTCTTTGTTTCTTTTTCTTGTTTTCTGAGTTTTCACGGCCGCAACTTTTTTTTTTTTTTTTTTTTTGTTCTTCCCGTGAGAGTACCATAAAGAAATGGATTGGGACCCAGGCTCGGCAAAACTCAGAGCGCAGTGAAAATCAGGGTCGGCAAAAACAGGCTCGGAGGTACTGGTGGTTTAAGAGAGAAACGAAATGAAAGAACAAAGCAACTAAACAAAGGATAACACCGCTTAACCCAGAATCACAAAAGATGACGAGCGTGTACAATCGACAATACATCACTGTGGCGGTGGGCACAACCTCGACTACCAAGGCCCCATCGTCAAAATCACCCATCATCGAGCATGAAACCTTGGGCTTCCTACTGGAGGCACCCCATATCAAAGGGGAAAAAGTCACAGTCAAGGTGAAAAACAAGGACATCGATGAAGAAACTGAAGTAATCGCGTGGGCATACCAAAAAAACAAGATTGCAGACACAAATGCCACCTTCGAAAAGCACGCCCTCATTTTCACTTTCTCAAATGCAAGGGTGAGACTTTCCCAGCTGGAGAAGAGGAAATGGATAACAAAAATGATCCAAGATCAGGAGAACATCAAGACCGACGCCAGCAAGTTCTTGATGCTTCACCTAGGCAAGTTCATGACAATGATCGTTTTCAAGGATGCAAACCAGGCAACACATTTAGTAAACAAATTCGAGACAATCAACTATTTCGGCTCCGTCTGCTCCCTGGCGAGATGGAAACTGGAAACCTCACAGAAGGCCGACGTGGCACCGGCGAGTGCCTACAAACAACGCCTCCTGAGGGACCGATTCAGGGTCCAGTTCAACAACGTTCCCCTCAGGGGACACCCGCTGATCAAGGACCTTCTGGAAGCGGGATATCCGGCAAACAAGGTGACGAAATGGATTCTTCCCACCCCAGATTTCTTAACCCCCCACTGCGAGTCAGTTACAGCCATCCTCGAAGTAGACAAAGCAGACAACCCACTATTTCCATAATGTTGGGAATGCATCATCAACAACAAAATTGTCTCCATAACCGTATCCATGAAGGACAATCCGATATGCTTCCGCTGCAAAAAAAAGAGGTCACCTTGGGTTTGACAGAAACGCAAAATGCTCAAACAAGCCAGAGCAAGCAAGGGAAAGGAAGCTGAGGCAATCCGACCTGGTTGAGGTGGAAGAGGCAAAAGGGGTCTGGTTCGTCAATGACTCAGCCTATGATGGTTGGGTCTTCGATGACAACCTACTCGATCCCTGATGAGTGTGGACATATGCCAACAGGGAACCTCGAACCAATCAACCAGACATCTTCCCCCTGACTGGCAACGAATGGCACAAAGTCGGGGCAAAGAAGATATCCGGCCCTCAGGGAAAGATGTACAAAGACCCCCTAATTGATTCCTAAACAGTCAAAATAGAGAAAAACATGAAAGACCTACTCTGGGACCTGGACACGATAAGGCACCAGTCAGCTGAAGACTTTCTCAAGGCCGAAGAAAACAATGAGACCCTACTCAAAAAAAGCACGGACATACATCGAGGGACGCTACCCCCAGCCTGATCCATCACACAAGAGACAATCCTCCCCCCAAAAGGATGACCCAAACAAACAGGCAGTAAAGAAAAGAAGAGGGGAAACACAACCGGAAAAAGAATCAGGACAGAAGTGACAAGATCAGAGCTCGAAGCCAGGACAGGGCCTGACCATAGCCCTTGACCTGGCAACACCGAAAGGGATGGACATCTCTCCAGCGAAAAAGGGCCCCTCAGAGGACCGAGACAACAAAGGAGGTGCAGTTATGGAATGGCAGAGGGAATACTTGGAAAAAGCGAAGTACGAAAGAGAAAAGGAAATTGAAATCAGAGTGGCTTGCATGAAGCACCAAGAGAGAACAACAAAGAACTACGCCCCAAAAACTCAGTCACGGGAATACAGACATCCTCAAATAACTACGCAGTCCTCAGACAAGAGAGAGAACAAAATGGGAACTGTCGGAGTTCAACGCGTTCAAGTACAACGAGGAAAAAAAAGAAAGAAAAAAGAAAGAGAAACAATGGGAACAAATCCAGACCCCAACAACGAAGACCACCCCCCGTCAGACGCAATCAGAGACATGGTCCCGACGAAGTGGAAACCATCCAAGGGAAGAGCAAAAAGAACAAGATCCGCACATTCAACCAGACCGGAAGGCAACAGGGATGAGCGAAAGATGACACAAGAAATCTACATAGTCTTTGAACAGACCAAAGCTATGTTCGATCATAACATAAAATACCGCAAGGAAAATGAAAAAGATTTTTGCACCATTCTGAGAGTGGCTGACAACAAGGCTCCCCATGTCACGAAGAAAGCGGCTTCCAATCGCATCACAATCAAAGTCGTCAGACCACTCGTGCCAGTCGAATTTCGCAAGAAATTCAACGAATGGCAAGTGGTCACGGACATCTCCTTCGGGATGCCGAGTTCAGGTAGGAAGATAACCCGTGCCTTGTTTTGGGTTACCCTGACTTTTCTCAGCTGGAAGGTCTAGAACTTCGGTCTGTGGGTCTTGGTTAGAGATTTTGAGGACCTGTAAATTGTGGTTGAATACCGGGGAGGAGACGAAATTGGCTTTGTTCCATGCCCTCCACACCAGGCCTTCTCTCAGTTTTGCTGTCTTGTCCTGATGGACGAGGACTAGCCTGAACAGTTCCTCCATCTCCCGGCTTGGGTCTGAGGGATCTCATTTGTCGTTCTCACTAGTTTCTTCGGTCGGGATGACATAGACCCCTAGTGGGTAGATTTTTTAGATCTCTTCTCCGACTGTTCTGGATTATGGCCAAGGGTTGGTTGATTAAATCCCCCAGGAGACCCACGCCAACCATCCCCGCTCAGGCCTCAACCACCACCAGGCCAAAATCATATTGGGGCCCCACCCTGGCAGCATGGCACCGGAAGCTACCCACGAAACACGGTGCCCCCTCCAACAAGGAGGAGGTACTCAGACAACCTCTATTCTGCAATGCATGGATAAAAGACAGGAATGGCAACCCGTGGTCCCTCCACCACAGGGATAGGAGATGGCTGTCCTGGGTAGAGAAAGGGGTGTGGCAGATCAAACACCTATGGTCAGAAGAGCGAGGCGAATAGTACAGCGAACAGGAAATCGAACCCCACTAAAAGGGTGCCACAATCTAGACTCTAACCTCACGACCATGCTGCAAAGCAGACCGGCACAATGGACCCCACTTCTCAGAGAACGATTCACCTGGAAGCCCGGAGACTGGGGACTACTCACTACTCAGACCCCAACAACAAGAGCCTTCAGATTTATAGAGCAGAGGCCTGGCATACAGGACCTAGAATTCAACCCTAAAGAATGGGCTTGGAAGAAGGACCAGGCCGGCAGGACACACACCATAGCTGTGTACAGCGTGAAATTCGGCTATGAGCTAGGATTGCGAACATCAGATCCCAACCGCAGACTGATCGAGAAATGGATTAACCTCCTCGACCTGGAACTGCAAACTCAACTCACTATCCCATGGCCCCACTACCTGAATATTAGACCCATCAAAATCCGCAGCATGCAATGGCTAATCGCCCACACAGGCCTCCCAGTCAACAACTGGCTCCACATTCGAAGACAACACTCACACCTCAACAGCAAACCCCTATGCACGCTCTGCAACACTGACTCAATCGAAGACATACCCCATTGTCTTCTCCTCTGCCCAGAGGCGACCTGGTTCTGGAACAGGATCCAAGCTTTATGGACTTCCCTGTTCTCTTCACCCCCTCCACCCACTACCCCACAAACCATCCTCCTCCTATCTGATCCCCCCTCAGGTCTCAAAGGCAGCAAGAGAACCTGGTTTCTGCTACTCAGGAAGCTGACACTATGTGTCATCTGGAACAGGAGATGCACCCGCACGATCGAAGAAACAGAGGTTGACAAGGAGGAAATGTGGGCGATACTCGTCAAGATGGCGGAAACTGAAATCCAGGCCAGATGGCGTAAGGTCATCGGGGTATCAAGGAGACTCCCCGAGAGACATGCAATCAAGAGAACAAGATTCCACAAGGATTGGCTGATAAGAGGCAGAATAGCAAGCATAGCAGACAACCGCCTGATACGGAAGATATGGCACCAGCTCCCGGCCCCGACTGGACAATGACATGGGATAGCAACCGTCTTCCCCGAGGATTATTGCAACCCAGCGGGCCCCACAAGGCAGCAAAGCCACAGTCTTTTCTTGAGCATATCGTTTCAGATGACAGACCCCTAGGGGGTATCTGAGAGGAAAGTAGACTAGGGCAAGCTGACAGTCAATCCTCCCATACAGGAGTAATCAATGCTGGTCAGGGTTCGGCCACTAAGAAATAGGGACCCGAGATGGCTGTCGTGGGTTGAAAAAGGGGTGTGGCAGGTTAAACACCTGTGGGCAGAAGAACGGGGAGAATGGCGTACGGAACAAGAACTTCGAAACACTCTAAGAGGCTGCCATGCTCTCGCAGAAAACCTACGCACAGTCCAGAAAAGCATCCCACCCCACTGGATTCACCTCTTGAAAGAAGACTTCTCCTGGAAACCAGGGGACAGGGGCATACTCGTATCCCAAACCCCGCTGAACAGAGCATACCGGTTCCTGTCCCGCAGCTCAACCACCAGCTACCGGTCCAAATTCTACTCTTATCCCATCGCCACCCATAACCTCCAGGAACTAACCATTCTGAACAGAGAACCGCAGCTGGAGACGGTAGAGGCCTTTCTGCTGAGAAAAGTGACGGTGTCGAAAACCAAACCATGGATAATCTTCCAGTCCGACCTAAGGATTGCGGAGCTCAAATTCGATCCTAAGGAATGGGTATGGAAAGAAGGCAAATCCGGAAAAACCAGAACGATACTGGAATACGATGTGAAATTCGGGTACAATCTAGGCCGACGGACCACGGACCCCAACCCCAAACTCGAAAACAGATCGAGAGAGACACTAAACCTAGAGCCAACAGCCTCAATCACCATCCCCTGGCCAAAATACCTCCCCATAAAACCAGTTAGAATCCGAAGCTTACAATGGCTCCTAGCCCACGCAGCACTCCCTGTCAATCAGTGGCTCCACAAAAGAAGAAAACACTCAGACCCCAACAGCTCGGAAATATGCGCAATGTGCGATGACAGCGCCCCTGAAGACATCCCCCACTGCCTCCTATACTGCAGCCAGGCAGCCTGGATATGGAACAAAGTCCGAAACCTATGGCACCATCTCTTCTCATCCTCTCCCCCCAACCTCACCCCCCAGAACATCCTACTTCTTTCTAACATCCGCGACAGTCTCAGAGGAGGAAAAGCAGTCTGGTTCCACATGCTCAGGAAACTAGCTCTGTGGGTAATCTGGAAAAGGAGATGCACCAAGACTATCGAGGGAACCGAGGTGGCAAGAGAAGAAATGTGGGTTCTAATGCTGAGAATGGCGGAAACTGAGATTCGATCCAGATGGAGGGAGGTGACATCAACAACGAAAGGCAGACCAGAAAGGATAGCCATCAAGAGACGGRTCTTCATGAGAMAATGRCTTTTACAGGGAAAGATTGCAACGGTGACAGATAACAGATTGATCTGGAAGAAMTGGCACAGCACAACTCCTACAAGGACGGGGACCCAGTGAGGGGCAATTGAGATGATAATCTCAACAGTATAGACGACTCTCCTCTTTTCTTGCTTTATACGAATCATCTGACAGAGTCCAAATAGAGTCTGAGAGGAAAAGTGGACGGGCAAGCTGACAGTCAATCCTCCAGATATGGAGTTATCAATGCTGTTCAGGGTTTCCTTCGGCCAGATGGAAGGAAGCGTGAGTGTGTTCACCATGTATTCCAACTTTCGACTTGCCGGTGGAAAGGAACCGGACTGACGCTCCCCAGAATGGATAAGGAGCCAGGACCATAAGGACCTGTTGAAAAAAAAAAAAAAAAAAAAATGCTGGTCAGGGTTCCTTCGGCCAGACGGAAGGAAGAAAGAGAGTGTACTATGATATATTCAATTTTGACTTGCCGGGGAATAGAAACCGGACTGACGCTCCCCAGAATGGATATGGAGCCAGGGCCATAAGGACCTGTTTTTTCAAAAAAACAAAAAAGTGCATGACAAGATTGTAAATCATGAAAGAGATCCTTAGAGTCTCGTCATGCACTTCTTTTTTCTGTTTTGTTTAACAAAATTATACTTTTTCCAATCAACAATGGCTGTCCGTCTGATTCTTCCTTGCCCAAGGGGACTGAAATCTATTGCTTGGACTCAGCAGTATGACTTCTTGAATTCCCACCCGGACTGGTGCATCTGCACACAGCCGAAATTGCCGTCAGATACATTTAAAAAAGTGCTACTGTGAGTACAGTAACTATCCAGAAAGTCGTGATCCCCCTGTTTTTCAGAGGGATCCCCTCATTTCGTGGCGTTTGCTTTTCTTTTCCGTCTTTTGCTGATGTCTGAAACTATTTTTTTATTCCCAGTTTTTCCTGTCTCAGGTCCAGAATGTCGCCTTATTCCTTGGCTAATGGGACCATGCGCCTGGCATCGTTGCAACTTGCAAACTGTCAATTAGCAAAATCATGGATCACAGTGGCCACTGTTAGGAGGGGATGCGATTATCACCTCGACCGGCAGTAGCCACCAGATCTGGTTTTTTTTTTTTTTTTTTGTAACCACCAGTACCTTTCCCAGCCATTTTGCCGTTTCGTGCCGGTTCGGCCTCCAGTGGTGGCCAGATGTGGCGCCAAAACTCAGCGCCCAGGGGCCGCTGCTGATAGCTGGGAAAGGTGCTGGCGGTTTAATATAAAAAGCAAATAATCATGGATCACAGTAGCAATGGTCTGTGAGCAGTCTTTGACCATTGATAACCCAATGTCATAATACAGCACCTACAATAAACGATGACAAAGTCAATAAACTGAAATTTATATAGGGGAAAATATGAAAAAACAAATGTGAAGTTGATAGGCAAAAAAAGGAAACAATAACAGTGAAATTGATAGAAAAGAAATGGAAGTGAAATTTATTGGAAAAAATGATCAAATTAAATTGTGAAGACAGTAAGACATTACTAATTTGAGTGGTTTTATCGACATTGTGCTCTATGGGCTGGCGGGTGGGGTGGAGAGCTCGTTGGCTTGGAGAAAGGCCGAGAGTGAAGCTGTGCTACGATTTTGATTGTGTGTGCATGTGACGGTGGTTGACTGAAGCAGGCTTCGACCTTCTTCTGCAGATTGATGGGAAGTAGCATGTTGATCGGTAGGGGGGGGAAAGAACAGGGCTTTTTTGGTTTCATATAGTACTTGGTTGGGGTTTTGTAGGCTTTTCATTGCAGTTGGTCTTCTTGGCCAGGAATTTTTAGAAACTATGTTTTGATGTGAGGGACGCCGGACCCGTTTTCCGGTTTGTGAAATGAAATGGCAACCTCGGTACGAACCTGGCCAGAGTGCCTGGATCATACCGGGCAAGGGAAAAAAAAAAAAAAAGTAGTAATAGAGAGTCATTAGAGACAACAAATGGGAGACACCAACGGGCTTAGCTCAGTTGGTACACCTGGGGCCTGGACCCACTAGCAAGGTATTCTACCACTCCGTTCAGGATTTCTATCACATGTGGCATCGAGTGACTCAGTACGGCCGTCCAATACATCGGATCTCGACGGCCTGGTAGTTTCCGAAAGGGACTGTAAAGATGCCCACCTCCCGTCCAATGAGATGCGTCGAAAAAAAAAAAGAAAAAAAGTTGGACTAACTTGGACATGATAGCTCGTGGCTTTGCGTGGGCGGGAAGTCTGGATTTTATGGGCTCTAAAGGGGGGGGGTTGATTTCCAGACTTCGTTTTTTGTTTTTTTTTCCGGCTCTGAGAAATAGAACTTGAAGTGTGAAATTCGAATATTGTGGTGGACCTGACAGGAACGCTTCCGCTTCTGTCGGATGGCCTGCTAAAGGCATCATGAGATACATGGCGAGGAATGTATCCCAATACCCATTACTTGTTCATCCTCGTGAATGTGTTCGTGGACGCATTTTATTGCCACGGTACATCACTATAAAGACTTATGTGAAGGAGATGGTACCAACCCATGAATTCGGGTGCACAGCTGTTCTTCATAGTTTTATGTGCTATTTCAATTCATTTTAAATCAGAAAACGATCCATTCATGCAAATAAAAATCACTTCGTATTTTCCAAGAAACCATAAAACTGTGTCAGACGTCGTAGAATACTTCCCTAGTGGGTCCAGGCCCCTGATGAACTGCTGAAATACAGACCCAAGTTCGAATCCAGATGCAATCAGATGAACAGAATAAAATAATTCTGAATCACGGGGGGGCGGCCAGCTCAAAGATGGTATCTCAAGGCCGTTGTCCTTTCTAAGGAAAAAGAAAGGACGCTTGATAGGGAAAAGATGAAACAGCAACAGTGAAATTCATAGGGAAGGGGAAAAAAAAAGGGAAAAATGTGAAATATATAGGAAAAAATGAGCAAATAAAATTATGAAGGCAGGCGCTGATCCGACAATCCATAAAAAGAGAAAAAAACAAGAAAGTACCTTGAAAGATGGACACGGGTAGTGCGGGGCGGAAAAGCAAACCATGACCCCACACAGGTGGGTTCTGTGGGGCTTTCCCAGATTGTCCTTCCTGTGGTCCACCATATGGCCTGGCCTCCAGCGTCGTACAGTTCTCTGCTCCATGGACGGACATTAAAAAGGGAAACTCATTTTTGCGGCAGCTTTCTCCAACCTTTCCGTTTTGTGTAGCACCGTTGGGCCGTTCATCACCGCCGACGTACACATGTCACGCCTAACAAAGCCCCGCGCCCTGTGATTTGGGAAAGTGGTGGGATCCGAGTTTCTCAAAGAAATTGGCTAACTTACGCACTGTCGGATCAGAAGCTGATAGAGATAACAAAATGGGAGAAGTACACTGGGCGCTAGGTCTCACTAGCAAAGAGCCTGAAAGAGGACTGGGTTCAAGGCCTGAATTTGGACGTGTTTCTGGAGAGGTGCCGAGAATTGCCATTGATCGGCTTTCCTGCATCTCTCAGCAAACAGAGGACTGGGTTCAACGCCTGAATCTGGACGTGTTTGTGGAGAGGTGCCGAGAATTGCCATTGATCCGCTTTCCTGCATCTCTAAACAACCAGGTCCAGATTCAGGCGTTAAATCCAATCCTCTCTGCTAGTGGGACCGCGCCCCGGGGGCTAAGTCCCGCGGAGGTTTAGTCTTCCTTTCGGGTAATTTTCAGCATGGCCACATTGCGGCCGTGAGATGTTCAGATCAGATGACAGGAACCCGTACTTACTCGAGAGTGGAAACCAAGTCTGAACCCCTGAGGCGAGGTCCCACAACCGAGGAGGATGGGATTGGACCCCCGAATCTGGACGTGTTTGTGGCAAGGGGCAGAAAATCGGGATTGAACCTGCTTTTCTGCACTTCTGCACAAAACACTTCCAGATTCAGGAGCTTAAAATTCAATCCTCCTTGCTGGTGGGACCTAGCCCCTGGGGCGAGGCCCGATTTGTTTTGTTGTTTTTCAGGGCGGTGACCCACTTTTTTTTTTTTTTGTGCTTGGAGGGCGAGGTGCCACTTGTTTTTTTTTTGTTTGTTTTTTCTTCCTTCTTCTTCCTCTTCTTCTTCTTCTTCCTCCTCCTCCTCCTCCTCCCTCCCTCGCCCCCTCCTTCCAGGTGCATTCGTGAATGCCTATCCGGGAGCGCCGTCCCACCAACAGGATTGGATTAATAAGCGCTTGAATCTGGATGCCTTTAATGGCTATATGCAGAAAAGCAGCTCAGTCGTGTATTCCTCACTAACTTCACAAACTCGTCCAGATTCAGGCGTGGCGCTCATTCCCGCTTGCAGGGATTAAAGAGTAAGAGATACTGACGGCGGCCATTGTCATCTCTCAATTACTGCACGTGAGACCTTGCCATGGAAGGCCCGCGACCAAGTCGCTCTACCGTCTTCCCCCGAACATAACTGAACCTGATAATGACTGCATACAAGCTATATTTCCAGTCAGATACAGCCGAATAGAGGGTGGGTTGTGTTGGGGTAAGACCGTAGTGGGGGTTTAGTTTTTGATCCGTGTATTTTTCAACGCGGTAACACTGTGGCGGTGAGATTTTCAGATCGGATGGCAGGGAGCCATCTATACTGGGAACCGGAACTAAACCTCGACAAGTGGGACAAGTGGGACAAGGGTGAGATTTTCAGATCGGATGGCAGGAAGCCATCTATACTGGGAACCAGAACTAAACCTCGACAAGTGGGACAGGTGGGACATGGCCCGCGGGCCCAAGTCCCACTTGTTAAGCTGATTCTTCATTTCTGACTGCTGATATACGCAATCTAGGGCCAGAAACTGACAAATCGGATTGCACCCTTTCAGAACGTTGTGAGCTTTTCAATGAACTGAAAGAAAGGGGAATTTAGCTTTTCAATTAACTGAAAGGAAGGGGAAATTTGAGAAATAGCCCCGAAAGTTCACGCCTATACTAAAATAACCCCAAAAAAGGTGGGTAGAGCGGAATACCCCCCTGAAATTTCAAAAGTTTTTGAAATGCCCTTTTGGAATTTTAATCTTTGCATAAATATACCTCTGTCAGGGGCAAAAACGCAACTTGCACAATACCCTGATGGCGGTAGATTGGAAAGCCATGAGATCCGAAAGGGCATTTGACGAAATTTTGAAATTTGAGGGGGGTATTCCACTCTACTCACATCTTCTAAGGGTAATTGAGCATATACGTGAGCTTTTCAGGGGTATTTTGCAAATTTCCCAAAAAAAAGACCGGCAGTTTCCGACTGTGTCCCAAGCACGAAGGGGAGGAAGTCGAAGTCCGTCCCGGGCCCAGGTCCCGATTACATCGACGGATTCTTCACGTCGGGCCGTTGATTCTTTTTTCCTTTTTTCTTTTCTCTCCTTGCGCAGGGGTCATGCTAATCATCTCTGCATCGTCGCTCCAATTTTAGTAGCGGATGCCCCCGAGGACGCGTTGATTCTTTTTTTTTTTTTGTAATTCATTTTTTGGAGTCATCAGTTGCTCAGAACGAGCAACGTCAGTGCTAAGTAAATGGGACCGCAACGCCAGGGGGCTTCCCCTGCAAAATGCCCAGGCTATCTCGGCGGTATCCCAGGAATTTCCCGGGTTGGAAAAAAAAAAAAAAAAAACAGAAGTACAATATCAAAACAATCAAATAATTAAAATAACGTTTTTTTTTTTCCTTTTTCCCGGTTGTTGTAACTTTTGAGACTCAGCGAAAATGCTCGTACAAAAAAAAAAAAGAAAAAAAAAAGCTCGTACTAAGGCAAACTGGGTAATAATGCTAATGCTACCAGGGGACCCGGTCTGGTCCCACCTACCGCTGTTGAGTTTAGAAACTTAACGGTGTGATGCAATTTCTACATTAATAAATTCGAAACAAGAAAAGAAAAAAAAAAAACCTCCGACGGGTTGAATTCCGAGGTCCCTGGCCTCAAATTGAATTTTATTTTTTGCAACATCAATCGACTAAGTTTCATTAAAATAAAAAAAGTAGAAAAAAAGTAATAGCAACAGTAAAAAAGAAAAACAGGAAACACACACACACACACACACACACACACACACACATCCTTACCACTGCCAAAGTGTTCCCCACTCTGCCCACTCTGAGAGCGGCCCTGAGTCGAATGGTGAAGGGCACGTGGCCGTACAGATAGGACTCGTGATAGGTGTCGAGTGTCTCCTCGGCCGCCTTGACGTGCTTCTTCTGTCCGCTCTTGTCCCATTCAAACAGTTTGTCTCGAGCCCTCGTCACTATCTTCGCAAACCGGCGAAATTTCCTCTTCACCGTATTCCACCTCGAATCTCTCAGTTTGCTAAACTGTCTGTTGCTTGCATTGAAGCTCTTCATTCTCAAGACTCTCTCCCTTATCGACGACTTCGACCCAAATGACCGCCCATCCGACGTTCCTCTTTCTATCGACCCGCCCCGCGTTGATTGCCTCCCAGGAGCGCGCGTCGAATCCTTTCCCACCGAATCCGATGTTCCCCTTTCCAATTTTCTGCCCATCGACTCCGTCCAAGGTTTCGAAGAAGAAGAAGAAGGTCCCAACATTGGTTTGGGAGATGCAAAGGAGTCTCCTCTTCTGTTTTCCGCCATTATGATATTGAAATCTAGAAGAAGGGCCCGAACCGAAGTGTGGACAAACTAGATAAATTAGATGATAATAAGTTAGAAATTTTTGAACGCTATGGCCAAAAAAAAATACTAATTACCTGAAGCCTGAAGAGACTAATTAGCATTGGCACTAGTACTAATTGGAAAAAGAACTAATCAGCAAAATTTAATAATCAAATGCATTGCCTGAACCGCTTGCTTCAAAAACTCTTAGCAAGCACTGGGACTAAATTAGACTCCCTCTCGCTATAACTGCGCGAAGTTCCTTCTTCACTCTCCCTGCTCTACTGCCCGCTAATTCCTGTCCTTTCCGCTCTGTCCGTCTTATCTTCTCTCCTCTCCTCTCTTATCCTCTCCTTTCCTTTCCTTTCCTCTCCTCTCCTCTCCCCTCCTTTCCTCATCCCCCCCCCCCCCCCTCCCCCCCCCCCAAAAAAAAAACAACCACCACCGTGACGCCAATCTCCACTCCCCCGGCCTTTCTTCCGGGGTTCCTAACTCGCCGAATTTTGTTTCCTCTTCGTCAACGTCGCTGAGTCCATATCGCCTTCCCGCGACTTCGTTATCCTCTTCTTCCTCAAAACCTCAACAAAACACGAAATTATTTTTTTTTCCTCTTCGTCCTCATAACTCGAATTCGTTTCCTCGTCTTCGTCAAAACCTCAATACACGAAATTAATTCGCTTCCCCTTCTTCCTCAAAACACAAAATCAATATTCGTTTCCTCCTCTTCGTCATAACTCGAAATCAATTCGTTTCCTCTTCTTCGTCAAAACTCGAACCTTTTGTTTCCTCCTCTTCGTCAAAACTCGACTCTGTTGTTTCCTCGTCTTCGTCAAAACTCGACTCTGGTGTTTCCTCGTCCTCGTCAAAACTCGACCCTGTTGTTTCCTATTCTTCGTCAAAACTCTTTACCAAGTTAACTTAAGAATTTGCTTTGAAATCCCGTCTATGGAGCATATTCATCGATCAGACCTCGCATATTCATCGATCAGACCTCGCTGATAACCGCGCGGCGCTCACTTCAACCTTCGTTGCGCTGATAACCGAGCACTCCCTCGAACTTCGATCTGATGATGATGACGAAGCAGAGAATTTCGATACGTCGGGGGCTAAAGGAACGTCGATGTCCTCCGGGACATCCGTCCGTAAGAATTGATTGGAATCAGACAGAGAATCTCGATTAGCATGCCATTGGCCCCTGTGCAAGGATGACACGCATGAAACGAGAAAAAGCGTCGACTCGGAAGAAAAGTACCTTCCTCCGGCGAAGGGGGGTGCTCCCCCGGAGGAAGAGGCCAATTTCGATGCAGCTACGATGAGAGGTCAATTCCGATGCTATGAGAATTTCTAGAGGTGTATTATCTTCTCTGTGAAGGAGGAATTCCAAACATGGACTTCGGATAGTCAACATTCTACTGTCGGTGAGATTGCTGAGAACTTTCCTCCCGATCAGACCAGGAGGTTCCTATCATGACAATGAAAGCCACGTTCGCCGCCAGATACAAACTACTAATCATAGCTCAGTATCGACAGCAATTCTCCCCGTGCACCCAGCGGTTCGCCGAATACAACTATCATCGCCCAATGTCGACAGCAATTCTCCAGCGGGGTCCACATGCTATCCCCGCTAATTTTTAAAAGTGCAGCTTGTGCACGCTACAATGCGGCTACATCCCCCAAAGTCAAACCTAGCCTTCAAGGACCATTCATCTCTCTCTCTCTCTCTCTAGGACCATTCATCTCTCTCTCTCTCTCTCTCTCTCTCTCTCTCTCTCTCTCTCTCTCTCTCTCTCTCTCTCTCTCTCACACACACACACACACACACCTCTCCCCCTCCGTACCTACCTACCTACCTTCCTTCACGTGGCATCCCCGATTGGCGTGTTTGTCTGTGCGAGGACTCCCCTGAGTGGCGTGTTTGTCTGTGTGAGAACTCCCCGGCCTGCGTGTACATTGCTCTCTCTCTCTCAACTCTCTCTCTCTCTCTCTCTCTCTCTCTCTCTCTCTCTCTCCCTACCTGCCGACCTAGCTACATCCTCGACTGGCGTGTTTGTCTGTGTGAGGACTCTCCTGAGCGCCCTCGCCGCACCACCCTCGCCGCACTACCTCGCCAAAATTCCCTTTTTTTTTTTCTTTTTTTTTTTTTGGCCAATTAATTCAGTTATCTGTCGAATCTGAACAGGACGGCCTTTCAGGCCTTTTTTATTGTCATCATATTACGGGGAACCCCGTAGCAGCCACATCCGTGCTCAAGCCAACAAGCTCGGTCCTGGCTGATCCCTGGCCGGTATCGCCTACCTGCTGTAGCCGGTCTCGCACCAGGTCCTGCTGGTGGGTGCGAAGTTCCCTTTTCAACGAGTAGCATCCCTGCATGGCCAGACTGCCGGTCTGGACAGGTGGAAAACCTGACCAATTTTATTTTTTTTTTGAAAAACATTTTGATATGCCCCTGAAAGTTCGTTTTATTTGCGGTGTGCCCCTCTGAGGTCAGACTTAGCCTCTGGCGCCCCTCTGACAACGATTGAAGTTTCAGAAAAAACCCTGGCATTGTTTGCGCCTGAAATATGTCCAATATGCCCCTACCAGTACCCATTCCAAATATTCAGTATGCCCTGGTAGCTCCCTTCCCACCCTGGTAGCTCCCTTCCCACGGCCAGGGGAAGGGCCGCGAGTGCCCCCAGCGGCCACAGGGGCATGCTGGAAGGTTGCGCCCCTCACTGACAGGGGGCTGCAGGAAAGCTCAGAGGCCCCTGGGGCACGGCAGGCTAAGTCGGCCATCGGAGGGGCACGCCACAAATAAATCAAACTTTCAGGGGCATATCAAGTATTCTCCATTTTCTTTTCCTCAAAAGTAAGACACGTTCTTCTCTCGACTTCACCTCACACCCGGCCAAGAGCTCCTACCTTACGGTCTCCGTGCAGTACTCTCCAACTCTCCAATTTGGAGAGTTTTTCATGGCTGCACTCAGGGCGTACTCACACTAGGCCCTCAAAATCACAAAATCAGCGGCCGGATTGAGTCGTTGTAAAAGGAGGACTTGATCTGGCTGCTCGTTTTGCGATTTTGTGATTTTGAGGGCCTGGTGTGACTGTGTGAGTATACTCTAACTATCCGATTCCACTACCCAAATACCTGTCAGTAAAGAGTGCCCAGCCTGCAAAATTCGTTACGCCCATAGACCTTTGAGGAACTCATGGTAGGACCTCAAGAAAGGACCTCAAGAATGTGCCTGGTGTGAAGCTCAACCTCACGCCCTGCGCTGCTTCCCAGTTGGAGCGTTTTGGTTTGCGGAAGGGCCCCGGGAAGCCAGCAAAGATGCGGTGTGCCAAGGTTTTTTGGCAAAGTTGAGTGTGGGGACAGGCAGAACCAAAATCCCCCGTGTTGGTCCGACCCTAGTAAGAAGGAGGTACGTCGCCGAGCGGGTTTAAGGGAGAGAAAGGCGCATGCGGGGCTCGCGGCTATGGGAAAATCAATCCAAAAAGTATCGCTGAACTTCCCAACGAGCCGTCGCTCTTTGTTTCGCGTGAAAGGGGCCGGGTACACACGTGGTATCCCGTTTACGGATGAGGTCTCGTCGGTGCTCGTTATGCAACTCCGAGTCCGACGTGGAGGGCTTCAATCGAGTAGCCCTCTCCATATATCCGTCTCACTACGCGTGCGGTAGTGGAAACCCTTGGCTCGGTAACGCTCGAAGCGGCAACAATCGCTGCACAGAGTGTTAGGCCAACGAGGCTCTACTGCCGTCCACGGGATGACGATCAAATCGTTAAATGGCAACAACAACGAATAGCCTATTAGGGCGGGAAGTGCGTATCAACATTAACAAAACCCGCACCGACGAATCCAGAACACCGAGTTTCGGGAGGAAAATAGTAGCGCTCACCGATCCTAGCGACGACTTCTCGTATGTCCCACTCGCATACACGTGTCCTTTCCTCGTTGTACGGGAAGGGGCGCGGCGGGGCACGGGAAGCTGGCGCCCAGTCGGGTTGGGGCCGTCAATCCACATGGCAACAAAAGCAAGCACAAAATTTTTTCCTAACCATACATCATTCGTTCGACACTCTGAGCAGCCAGATCATCCAATCGATCAGCCAATCATCATCTAAGTCATGTTACAACAAGCTCTCTAGTACGACCCAGTCGGACCCACTGCATGCACATATCAAAGTGAGAGAAGCAAAGTTACTATAATCAATCTATTATAACAAACATAACAGAAGGAGAGAGTGAGGGAGAATAGACACAGATCAGACGGGAGGAAAGAGTAGAAAGCAATCACAGAATGTTTGACGATCTTGTCAGGGGAAATTCCGCCTTAGAAGCCGAGTGATCAGAACTCACGCTCGAAGATACAGATTTTGGGACAAAAAGAGGTGCTTCCGCTATAAGATTCCACCATGGGCCCAGGCCATGTGTTCACTCAACTCCCGATTCGAACCTCTCACGAGCACTGGCGAATCTGTGGCGATCCCGACCGTCACGTGCTAATCCACCGTAGCGATCGTCACCCCGCCAACTTAGTCTCTGCACAGTCTGGCCCGGATCCCACAATCCGACGGGCGATCCAGCGCACAGCCGACAAGACTAAAGCCAGCCCGTCAGGATTCTTTGACTCGCCCTTCACACACACCCTCTAGCCACTGCTTCCCGGAAGCTGGCAGATGAGTTGAGAGAGAGATTTTCGGGAGTGCTTGCGGACTTTATAACTGTGGAAAAAGAGATAGACGCTAGGAAGGGTTAGGACTGAGGTAGGAAGGGGTAGGGGGAAGTTCGGGGATAATCGTCCGTCGAAAGTCATGTCGATCCTTCGGAGCCCAGTCGTAGCCAATCAGAATCGTCGTGTAACAGGTATATCCTTCTTACACGACTCGTCTCCTTGGCTAGAGGGGAGGAGGAGGAAATCATCAGGGTATTCAGGCGCAAGGTTTAGAGCGGGAAGAAGAAAAACGCGAAGGATAGCACGAAACGGAACCAAGATTCAGACAATCAAGAAAGGGAAAGGGCATGCGAGGCGAGGGAGAGATGGAAAACGGTTATAGAGAGAGAAGGAGTGTGAACGGGAAGAAGAGAGTGTCGAAGGTAGCGAGGGAAGCAGGGAGGGGAGGTTCGCGTGCATGGCGTCGACGCGGAGGCAAAAAAGGCACCGAAACAGTTACAGCTAATTCAAAATTGAAAAGTACCATATCCGCGCGTAAAGCGAGCATGAGAAAAAGTCTTATACCTATTCTGATTCCTACGAAAATTCCCAAAGTTTTCCGAGACGAAGTCGAGAACATTCATGCACAAGAAATGACACGTCAGGTTCCGCTCATTCCGGAATTCCTAACTGTCGACCCAAATTCCTAGCGTGCTCACTAAGGCGCGCGCAATTCCCATGTATTTCCCGAATTGCGAAAAAATTAAATTCCAAAAGCTGATCTAAAAAAGTTGACGAAGGTCCTGAGAAGGACGGGCCTCCCTGATTACGAACAATGCACATTAATTCATGGAAATACAAAAAGAGGCCCCTTTCGACCTATTTGCAAGAACACCAAAATGCGAAAAAGAGGGTGGGGAGTTGGAAGATGGCGCAGGTCTAGAGGTTGGCACGTCACATATGTGATGCTCAGGGGGTTCTAAAATTATGCGATCTCCTGATTGCATGCACGAAAGTTAGTTTACATGGCGAAGGGGGAAGGAGGAGGTGAGGAGATGAATGAGGAACCCCGCGTATCAGAACGAACAAAATCTTGTATAAGCACTAGATCGAGCAGGGGGCCATGTTGACGCCAACTTCAATAATTGCAATATCTTCACGAATTTGCCGGCTCCGGGCTTTCGAGATCTTCTACCATCCAGCCCTGTCATGTGCAGCTCCCTGCTTCTTTGATCGGAGGTGGTCGTGTCGAATCTTGCCTGGTTCTGCTTCATCACTGGAAGTTCGCTCTAGGTCATTCAGCAGGGAGCGGAGGGAAGTAATCGGATGCTTCGTCACAAAGATCGACAAAGTGGGCGATTCAGTGCGTTCGAGGGAATCGATGGTTGGGTCGGGAGAGGGAGAGGAGGTAGTCGGGATACAGGGTAGGGATAGTGCGAAGGATATTATCGCGTAGGGACTCATAGTCCTCTACTGCGGGAAAGGTTTCAGGGATGATGCAGTACAACCCCATATGGTTGTACTGTCTCCAGGCGACAATGAAGAGAAGGATGTTGAGGGGGAAGGACGGGGAGCGATGAGGGAAAACTGTGCATAAGAGTCGTATGACAAAGTGGTGACAAAAGAGCTGGTTGGCGAAAATGCTGCAGTTTAGATGGAACTCGATGAGGGGAAGAGGAGAAAAGGGGAGGTAATCAAGAGGGCAGCGGTAGATCGGACGAGGATGGAGCGCCCGTGCGGGGAGGAGGACGGGGACAAAGCGCGGAGAGGGTGGAGGAGGGAGATGGGGAGCGGGGGCGGTGGTGCTGACGGGAGGATTTTGCGCCATCGTGTTAACTGGCGGCGTCGACAGGGACTTCGGGGATCAGAGCAGATCCTCCCCATGCAGCAGGTGGTGCTCAGGCCGGCGGGGCCCCCTGGGGCTCCGGTGCTGATGCCTCTTCTTCTTCTTTCGACGTTGATCAAGCTTCCGACTCTTCTTCTGCTGACAGACCTACGATGGCTATGCGACCTGGATCGTCGTCCGATGGCACTTATATTGGCTCCGTTAGGGTCGAGTTCCACTACTCGAAAGCAGTCAGAAAACTTGGGAGCGAGTTTCCGGGCACGTGCACATTTATGTACCTGCACTAGGTCCCCTAATTTATATTGGTGTTGTGGGCCTGCATTCCCATTATGGGCCTCGTAACTACGGACCTGCCTACCATCGGCTAGTTCGTTCATTTTCTGCCTTTTTCGGGCTAGCCTAGGGATAACCTTTTCCATCAATTCCGCAAACCATTTACCTTTGGCCTTGTGGGCCGACCGCGTGTCCCTTGACTCCCTTCCCCCTTTTTTGGCATTTTCCGAGGCACTTCGGTTGTTGACACATAGGATACTATTGGTTCGAAGCTGAAAGGGGAGAAATCCAGTGTACTCATGAGGGGTCGCTCGATGGATCCCGACGATTTGATACACTATCTCGGGCCAAGGACGCGTGTCATTGGTCGCTAAGTTCCTGCGAAGAGCGGTCTTGATCATGCAGTTCGGATTCTCGGCTAATCCGTTAGACTGAGAGACATGGGGAGCAGTGTATCGAAAAGTAACGCCACGACGCATCACTAATTCCTCTACCCAGCTTTGAATTCAGACCCATTGTCGGTTAGAATCTCTTCTGTATCTAGATGGGTATTGAGGAATCGGTCGATGTACGTAGCTATCTCTGAGGCCTTACGTATCTTACAGGGGTGAACTTCGATGTACTTCGAGAAATGGTTGATCAACACCAAGAGAATGGAGTACTCACAATGGTTGGGGCCAGGTGGCACGTCAATATTTGTCATGTCCATACTGACTCACTGGAAAGGATGTTCTACCTCTGTCGAAACTATCGTGTTTGGCCCACGAAGGGGCGCACGATCGGCAGCACCTACTAGACAGTTAGCAACCACATGCCTCACACTATCGTTAATATTATACCAGAACCATCGATTTTGATCGATGGTCGCTTCAGTGACACGTACCGCAAAATGAGCGGCCTGCTCCTCATGTGCCGATTTTGTCCAGTCATATCGTTGAAACGGGTGGGGAACTGTCAACTATAATCCCGATCCATCTGTTTTACGTTTTTCCAAATGACGGTCGATCCATCTGTAATCTCGGGACCTTTCGGAGTCTCGGGGGCCCGACGCCTGTCATGCTTAGTGAGATGGTCTAGAGGTTTGCCAGCTAATTTAGACAATAATATTTTATCGGTCCATACTTCAGCCCTTCAGTATTTTTTATCGTATTCGGGGCCGTCAACTCTGGTGGCCTCGAATTGAACTTTCGTAGAAAGCTTGTCCGTTCGACACAGAGGGCACTTCAACGCCTTACTACTCGTTCGATATCGAACACACACGTCATGTGCACGATTGACACACGTGGCACACTCTACCCAGTCAGTGAACCCCGACTCAAAGGGATAGCAATCTACCCCATAAACCCGTGAAATACACGTGCAAAAATAATAGAACTTGTCCGGAAGATTGCCAAAAAATTCCAAATGAGGAGGAGGGGAATCAATGGGGTTGAAAGGAGCAGAAGAAGAAGGGGTCGTCATTGTTTCGGGAAAAGGAGAGAGAGAGAGAGAGAGAGAGAGAGAGAGAGAGAGAGAGAGAGAGAGAGAGAGAGAGAGAGAGAGAGAGAGAGAGAGAGAGCAAGCACGTATCCACTCAATCCTTCAAAAAGATCTCCACTTTACTGTACTGGGGCTCATTCTTTGGCTCCGGATTGTGCCAAGATGTCACTTCCTCACTCCTAGGAACCTCGTCGGGACGATGCAATCGTGTCAGTCCGTCCGCGTTGCCGTGTTTCTCGTATTTCCCATGACGAATGTCAAAGTCCATGCTCTGCAACATGGTAGTCCATCGTCCGATCATACCCGAGTAATCCTTGGACTTCTTCAGAGCCAACAGTGGTTCATGATCAATCACCAATGTGAACTTCCGACCATATAAATAAGCTCGGAAGTGACTAATTCCCCTCAAGGCCGCATAGCATTCTCCTATTGGAGCGGAGTAGTTCCGCTTCTAAGTTGCAGGAAGGGACCGATTTATACACATATTCCACCGCGTGTTCCAGGCCATCAGGTCCCACGTGGGCCAAGATCGCTGAGATCGCCTCGGGCTACCAATCGGTGATGAGAACAAAAGGTTTTTCGGGGTCCAATCTAGAGCCGCCTTAAGTTCCCGAAAGGCCTGATCGCAATGCGGGGCCCAGATCAACGGCTGATTTTTTTTCAACAAGTTTATGAGTGGTTTTGCAATCACTGCAAACCCCATGATAAACCTCTGATAGTACGATGCCAGTCCCAAAAAGGCACGTACTTGTGTTACTAACGTTGGCAACGGCACGTCTTTTACGGGTGCAACTTTTTGCGGTTCCACCTGCAATTCTTTGTCCGTAACCACGTGGCCGAGAAAGAAGATCTCTGTGAGAAAAAACTGACATTTCTCGAGAGCCACCTTGAATCCAACATCCTTCAGTGCGTGCAGCGTCCACTCGATGTATTGCACGTGCCTTTCGTAGAAACTTGAATATACAAGGATATCATCCATATATACTATCACACAATAATTGATAATGCTCTGCGCCAACCTCGTTTTTCACACGAAAATATGGAAGGCCATATTCATCGCGCGCTGAAACGTGGTTGGGGCATTGCAAATTCTCATTGTGTTACGGACTCCGCCAGGGCTCGACCCCTGGTCTATTTTGTTGTTTCGTGTGTATGTGTGCGTGCGTGTTGTTGTCTGGGGTTGTCAGAGTGATGCGTGCGTGGTGCGTGGGATGCGTCCTAGTCGACCGGCGACGAGCCGCGCCTAGGACTTCAGCCCCCCAATATGTAGGTTCGCGTGCGGGTCCGATAGGCGTATTACCGCGCGTACCCCCTATGCTACAGCGAACGAGAAACGCCCTCAGCTGGTCCATCTCTGCAATTGCAACCAAGCAGCTTTCGTACTGTGGAGGGGTAGCTCGGCGGGGATACGCCCACCGAAGGGAGGTGACAGTTCCCTCAAGGTGGAGGTAAATTGTGCCTCGCGTAGGCCCTATCATGTCGTAGGGGCTCGCGAGAGGTATGGCTGGCGCACTCGGTCAGAGCGGCCTGAGGAAGCTCCATTTGTGTGTTCGTGGCGAGGTTGATCCAACTCCTGCGTAATGCGGCCGAGAGGGCCCCGCGCTGCCACGTGCGGTGTCGGACCGATGCGCTCGACAGGTGGCGTCGTTGCCGGGGATAACGGTTGCCTACCGTTGTCCCTGGTGGAACGACATCTGGGTATTGGAATGTGAGAAATAGGCACAGTAAGAAGTCTCTCTTGACTTTGATGGTTAATCAATCGATTGTTGATATTGGATAGAGACCAAGTGAGGGGTGATTGTGCGAGTTAGTTCTATTCGGTGCAGTAAGGGTGGCGCGAAAAGGATAAGCTTTGACTATGCGCTCACGTACGTTGACTACGTGCACACGTACTTCGACTATGCACTTGCGTACTTTGATTAGTATGACGGTAGCTGGAGTTGATACCTCTTCTGACCCCGATAGTTGATGGGTTTAGGCGATGATTTGCATGTTTGATACAACTAAGGTAGAATGAGGCGGTATCAACAAAGCAAAGTGCGGTGGTTGTGGAAATTGGTCGTGTAAGGTGCCCATTATGGCTAAGGGAAGTTACCCGAGCAGTCAAGGGTGCAATATAGCACCTTGGCTTAGGGTGAGGCATATAATGAGTAAAGGAAGCCTACTGTGTTAGAAGTCGTTAAGGGACTTCGAGGAGAGTTAGGCTAGGGATATTGAGAGCCTGTACGAGTATGAATTGGGATCCTAGAATTTGGGTTCTAAGTAGTTGCTCGAGTTGTATGGCCATAGAAGTGTGAGGCTTGCTCCGCATGGTATGTTTGAAATTAGGCGTATAAGGCAGTAAAGAGATGCAGTGAGCACCGTGGTAAGGCCCCAATAGAAAGGACTACGAGAAGTAGTAGACTTGTATGGCGCCTGATAGTGGAGGGTATACCATGTTATTTATGGTAGACCATTGCTTTGAGCCCCTTCTAGGGTTGGACCATCCACTGGAATCTATGAGTTGGAACTAAGGACCTGGGACTAATCGTCTGAGGGCATTTCTATTTGAGTTATATGTTGAACTCAGTCCTATATGCCGGATACTGTCTGAGTAAGCTTGCCTAACGTCTGATCGTGTGAGGCTATGTGCTTGGTGATTATAGTCCTTTGATAATTATCCTTGTCATAAATATTTATCTAGGTTATGCATCTGGGGTATGCATTTGAATTATCAGTCTGCCAGGATTTATGTGAGCATCTCGAGTCCCATTATTAACCTATGGACATTTATATGTGTTTGGATTGCTCCTCAAATAAGGGTAGAGATGCTAGAATGCGATTATTAGCATGGTAATCGAAAGTGTATGCTGAACGTTCTTTCTGTGATGGGCAGAACCCAAACCAGAGCGAAGGCAACTCAGGATGCCTTATGCTAAGGAAGATCCCAGTGTGACCTTGCCTATCAAGAAGGGAGATGGGCTTGAGATTTCCTTGCCAAGGCGTGTCAAGGAGGGAGAGTATATCTCTTCCTGGTGGGGGCGCATTGATAGGCAAAGATATTTTCGCCTGGATCGAGTTCGGTCTCGATGATGATCAAGGATGGGCGATCGTGAGGGTGACACTGTACGCCTCTTCCTCATTTTGGGTCGGGCATGGGGTTGAGTTGGTACTTGGGCACGGGAGCCTGCTCGCGAGGCCTTTGAGAGTGGCTGAGGCAGCTGCAGTGAAATGGGCGAAGGAAGTGTCCTGCGATGGAGAAGAGCAAGTGCTGACCCGTATAGAGGTCAAGCGTGTTGAGGAGTTTGTGTTTCCGCCAGCGCCACTACGGGTCATCCTGCCCGAGTTTCTCATTGAGAAGGGTTTTGGTGGACAGGCGAGGATAGTGGCCGCAGCTGACGCCGCTTTGAAAACACGGGAATGGGGGATTGGGTGCTATACATGCGACCTGGTATATGGATTGTATCTGGACCTAAGGTTTTCTCCTCCTAGTCAGTGGCTTAGGAGCATGGCTAATGTGCTAGTTCCCATGACCCAGATGAGGGAGTAGGAGATTGGGAGGAGATTCGGGTAGCAGTAGTTAGGTAGCGAATGCCTTCTCTCCTACTAAATGCGCTTCTTTTGGCTTGGCTGTGGTCGTCTCTCTATCCATTATCGTAGTTATAAAGGTAAGCGTCAGGGTAACTAGGGGTTGAGGCCTGATTGCGTGAGTGAAAGGGTAGATAGCGTGATTTAAGTGTTAGCAATTTGCCCTTGTCTGCCTGAGCTTACTTAAATCTTTGTTTGATGATCTATTGCCCGCTTTGCGTATCAGACGGCCATCAGCATCATGGCGGAAGAGAGCGGCTTCGCCAAGATCCTGCGTTGGAGGAATTCGTGCCAGATGAAGGTGTTGTTGTGCGAGGCACTGCGAGAGTCAATGTCGCCAGACCTCCGTGCTTTGTTGTTCCAAGGAAGGAACTTGTCTGGCTTCCTACATGACTTTCAGGGCTTCAGCCTATAAAGAAGTGGGACGAGAGGGCGATGAGGTGCATGTTCCCGCTGTTTGTTTGTGAAATACTAAGTGAGGAGGTATATATCCTCACGCAGGAGTCGAAAACGTGGGATGAATTTGTGCGTTCCTTAAGGCTAAGATTCCCAGAAGATAGAATAGGAGGCCCACGTGGGGTGTGCCACCAATTGCGGGCGCACCATTGCAGGCGGAGTTGAGTGGGTTACAAAGGTAAGTAGGGGTATTGGAGGAGAGGTTAGCACGGCTAGAAGAGGCGAGGAAGGGTAAGCAGAAGGTTTCAGAAGACTCCCCAAGTAAGCCGACTGGCCAGGGTGAAGGAGGAGTAGAGAAGGGTGACCAGGAATCGCCCCTCTTGATAGAAATCCCAAAGAGGCAAGTCAGTGTTCAGGCGAGGGACAAAGGCAAGAGAGAGGATGAGATAAAGGAGGAGCATGGACCTCTCAAGTTGACAAAGGCGCAGCGGAGGGCGAGGGACCTCGCTCAGGGCGGTCAAGATACCGAAAAGGAACAGAGTTCGTAGCAAGTAGCGGCTACCCCGCAAGAGGGGGAAGGCGAGGCAAGACCAAGGGGGCCCCTCTGATCGAGCAAGCATTACATGGGCAGTGGGCGCCAGGTAACCGAATGAACTTGTGGCCGGCACACAGTCCTTATATGCCCTGGGCGCAGAGCAATTATATGGGCCCTTGGACGAACATGATGCCCCGTGGGCCCCCGCCAGTCCAAATCCAACCCGTCGTACCATTGTGGCCACCGATACAGCAAGCTTCGCAGGACAATATGACAGGTGGAAGGGGCCAAAGGCAGGCAGTTGGAAGGGGCCGAGGAGATGGCGAGCGTGGCAATACGGGCCGAGGAGATGGCGGGCATGGCAATACAGGCCGTGCAGATGGTGGACGCGCAATAGAGGCCGTGGGAATGACAGGCAAGGCGCCAAAGGTCGTGACGGGAGCCAGCAAAACCATAAGTGGAGCTCAAAGAAGGAAGGGGCATAATGGTGCCGAATGAGATGGTCATTCGAGTGAGCCAAGTGATTAAGGGTGCGGAGAGGGTAGATGAGACGACTAAGGCAGAGAAAGTATAGTAGGACGGAATGGGGATTCACCCTAACTCCTGGGTTGGGAAGTTTTTGTCAGCCGCCTGCCCTGGATTTTTGGATTCGTGTTGGTAGGGGCTAGTTGTACATGTATTGATCTGGAAACTGGAGTACCAGGCTAACCATTGCGTGACCCTAACCCCATACTAATTGGTAAAGGCTAGTTGCATATTATCTGGGTCGGGGCAGACATATAATCGGATATGTGTATGTGCATAGGTTAGATCCGGGGAGAGGTTTTGCAATAATGGTCCGATAAAGTAACTTCGGTTGTAGATAGCCCAGCCGTATAGGTGAAACCAGAGGGGGCAATGAGTGAGTGGGGACTGGTTCGCCTGTACGTCAGTAAGACAAAGGTTTTTTGTATATAGGAAGGGAGCTAGATATGTGCATATCTAGGGATAGTCACGATTAGCTTGTTCATCTGTACATATGCAGATTGTAGTGCTAGACGAATCTTTGTTTTTTCTTTTGGTGTGATTTAGGTCATTGTGATCAGATGTGTGATATGTTGGCGTGTACAATTGGGATAGATTTGTGTGATTTGGGTCTTTGTGTATGTTTGGGTATATTCCGAGGTATTCGTGTGTTAGGGACGTGAATCACTTGGTAGGATGGGGCAAGGAGTGACCCTGAGGGCATTGTTACGAAGTAGGGATTTGTTCCATTAAGGCATACTGATCGAGAGAAGAAGATATGAGACCTACTTCCTGCCTAGGCTTAGATAGATGTATAGGTGTGAGAGGTAGGAGAGGGTTGGGAAAAAACCTCAGCGTGGGGGAAATAGGCCATCTAGCCTAGGGAGGAAATTGCAAGACTGGTGTATGGGCGACTCCTAGCCTTGCTTTTCTTTGGATATCTGGATATGTCTTGGATTACTTGGGCCCCTCGGATTGAGAAGTATGGCTGCATCGTGATCAAACTGTTTTAGCTATAGTTTGGTCAGGGAGACCATATTTGTTCTTGTGTGATACCGGTGACGGTTTGAGTTGAGATTGTTCAACTCCGAGTGTATATATATAATTCGAGACATTTGGCCCGCGTTTGAGTTGGGGTATTGTAACCCTGTGTATATACTAAGCTGAGGCCTTATCCGAGACTGTCTTTTATATATGACGATCACAATCACTCTCACATGTGTGGTTTTATCCTGATATATGATGGTTTTGTGTGAGAGATGTGTGAAATGCATCTCATGTGTATTGGATTATGTGAACTTTATGAGATTGAATGGATGTGAACTGTCTCCTCTTCGGTATACTTGTGCGGCCTGCCTACAGGCCTACAGGCAGGACAGGGCCGAGTATAAGGAGAGGCAGTGCAGTTTGTTGTGTGACAAAAGTGTGAGAATCCAAAGAGATTTTGCGAGTCTTTGAGACTCGAGTACTTACCATTCCGGATGTTTTATGGTTGAGTTGCGAAGAGGACCCACAAGCAGGTCCCTCAGTTTGAGTTGGTTTGTGGTTGAGTTGTGGAGAGGACCCATAAGTAGGCCTCTCAGTTCAAGTTGTTCTATGGTTGAGTTGTTCTATGATTGAGACCCCTTCAGATTAAGGAAGGTGGTAATGTTACTTATTAGAAGACTCATCCCCAAAAAAGGAGGTGTTTTAAAAAGGGTCGTGTGATAGCTCATCCTAAGAAGAGAGGGATGACTGAGAGACCTATTGAGAGGGACCTCCTTCGTGTGAAAGGTGGTTAATGGATTTAAGGGCATGGTAAGCAGTGTTTGAGTTGATAAAGTCTGGCGAAAAGGGGCTACGTTTGCTTGAGATGTTTGAGAAAGTCGCAAAAGAGTGCAAGGCGAGAGACGTCTCAGGATGGGTGGCTGCTGGCTCTGATCAAGTCAGGGGTCACGACCTTGTGGACCTAGCGGTGATTTTGTTTGTGATTGTGCGAAGGATGCCATGCCTTTCGTGGGAGAGCTGGTAAATGCCTTCAGACCCCTGCGTGATCACACAATGGGCCCGTGATTGGTTTTGCGACGCTCCGTCTAACCACTTGTGCTAGTTGTGGGACATATTGGAGGAATACCAAGCTAAGCGGTAAAGATTAACACCTCTAGGGCGTAACCCCAGTGGATGGCTGCTAGCCGGCGCAACCTGGCTGCGAGACCGCGGAGTAAGAGTTTAAGGGGAGTTGCCCGCCCCAGGGAAATTACTCCGTGGGATAGTGAAGGTTGAAAATTTTGGGGGAGGAATCCTGATTGAATACTTATCAGGAGAGAACCTATCGTTGCGTTACCAACGAGGGTACTGCCGTCGAAATAACAACGCGGTGGGCCGTAGTCCTGGTCCGATCAGCCAAGCTATGGTGGGCCAAGATGGAGACCTAGCCTTTCTGTACTAGACTGCAGAAAGAGTTGAGTGGATATTAGGTATACAAATATACGTATGTGTATTTGATTGCGAGAGATTCTCTGAGAAAGAGGGCGAGAGTGCCTTCAAAGGTCTCGGTTAGGGCCCACGTCCCTAGTTTTGGCCAGGACTAGGGACACCCAACGAGAAGCCGAAGGTTGTCTAGGACCGGGGAGAGGACGGTTGAGAGGGTCTTTGGAACTTATGTTGTTTGCTTCCTAATGGATGGGCGATGTGGCCCAGGTTAGAAACCTGGCAGCATATAGTTGTAGAGGCATGGTTTGATGGAGGCCTCTACGCTGTGTTTGTCGGCTAATCGGATTGGTTCCTCTTTCGTCAGCATCTTGGGTAATCTGATAGCTTTCCCATTTTGCGAAGCGACGGGGATGTCGCTTAATGTGGTCCGGTAAGCTGTCGGCGCGAATACCGTTACAAAGGTATCCGCCCTGGTTTTTGCAAATGACAGAAAAATGAGTTTGGCTTAAAGTTAAGGATACCGCGCGAGGCGCGGCTGCGTCTGTGTGGTTACGAGGGCCGGATGGTTGACTAGAACAAAGAGTATGTGGGCACGCAGTTTTAAGGTGCGCGTGGGATTTTTCTGATTGAGCGGGAGGTCGGCCTAGTCAACCGACCCAGACCGTGTTACGGATCTGGGTAAGGGATAAAAGTTTGTTCTTGGTTGGTACCCGCAGCCGATGGAAGGACTGGCGCACGGGATGGCGCGCGGGGCAGCCCCGGCGCGGTCTAGGTAGGCCTGCGCGGGTGCCTGGCGATGGCACGCTGGTTGTAGGCAGAGAAGGGGGGGGCCCAGGCTGTCCTTCCCAGGCCTAGGCACCGCGCGGCACCAGTTCGTATTGAAACCCGCGCCCAACTATCTCAGGCTTGGGCTTAGCCCTATAGGCTGTGTATCTTTTGAACGGAGAACGGGCGAAATTCAACGGCCGTTCATCCGTTTAACGAGCCCCAGGACCCCCGTTAAATCCCGTTTGACGCAAAAACGGGGGCTTGGCATTGAATTCTGAAAAACGGAATTCTCG
>BFEA01000032.1:3206634-3225415 GCA_003427395.1 Chara braunii
ACGCAGGGGACACCCGTTTGACGGCGTTTGTCGCGTTGGAGCGGTATGGCTCACGCGGCAAATGAAGTGCGGCCGAACGCGAGTACCGTTTTTGTACCCGTTCGGACCGTTTCCCCTGCGCCACCACCGCAGCAGGCACCCCGCGAACTCCCTGCAGGACGCAAATGGGTTCGCGAGTTTTTTTTTTTTTTTCCAAAAAAAAAAAAGTGCATGGGGCGGTACTCGACAGCGGACACTACCACCCCACACTTTCACAAAACCCCTACCCGCCCCCAAACGCGCCGAAACGTGGTTCGCGGACCCCGTTCATTCGCGTCCAACGCGCGTTTGAACGGGGATTGAACGCGAATTCAACGCGYGTTCAATTTTTCAACGCGTAACCCGCGTTGAATCGATTTTCGGACACACAGCCTATAGGTTATGATGTCGGATTGTGGCTACAGAGGTTCGGGGCAACGCGCAGCAGCGGGGAAGCGTCATGAAGGAGATTGAAGGGGTTGAGGGCCCGGCAGGGCTATCCCCCCTCAGTTTTGTTAGTAGGCACGGCAACAGGCCCGATCCAGGGGACCGGTAGGGTATTAGCAATCCCCACCCAGTTGTCTAGGATTTTTGTATATATATATGTTATTCTTATTTTATTTTATGTTTGTGTTTTTTTATTTTATTTATTATTGTATTTATTCGCGGTAGCACGGCTGGCTACTTGGGTTTTGAAGAACCGCGGATGGGGGACTGCCACCGCCAGGTCCTTCGGGACATCCGCTAAAACGAGGGACGGGCTGGCGGGCCCGGGGTGCTTGTCACTGCTGGAGTTTGTAGTATATGGTGGGGGTACCTGTCTGAACCCGGCCTCGAAAGAGGGCCAGATCCGTGCACAGCCCTGTGAGGCAGGGTGGCACTAAAGAGTCTCGGGTTGCGAAGGGCCGAGGGGCGTGGCCACAGCCGAGGTCCGTCGGAACGTCTGTTAAGATCGGAACGATACGGGGAAGATTAGGCCAGCCGTCTGTAGCGCGGTGTGTATAAAGCCGGGGTAGTGTGCCTCCTGCCTCCATTTGGCTGTCAGAGACTCCGCAAGACCGGTTCTCCGGTTGTTCGAAAGCGGCAGCGAGGGCGGAGACTGGAGCTAACCTGGACGTAGGTTAGGCCGGGTACTTGCGACGGAAGAGTGACGACAAGGTAAGCGGGCGACAACGAAGCGGGCGGTCGGGCACTGTGCTAGCAGCAGCGGCCAGTGCAAGAGCGCAGCGGAGTGTCGGGGAGCAAGCTGGCTATGCGATAGGCAGGGGAGCGAAAACAGATGGGTGCATAGATTCGTGTCGGGTGCGTGCGGAGAGAAGGAGGAGACATCGGAGGGAGGAGATCCTACCTGCCCGCCGTCGTTGAGCCATAAGGCGGGATGAACCCGGCCAGGAGCTCGGTCGCGTGCACTCAGAAGATAAGGGAGCGAGGGATACTAGGCAGCGCAGGTTGAGAGAGGAAGGGCGACAGGTAGTAGAAAAGGCGAGTGAACCTGGCCGGGGTTTGGCGCCAGGTGCATTCGCAGGAAAGAGACAAGTGTGGCGGGATGGAGAGGGCTTAGCTCACTCGTTCCTTGTCGGAATCGAGTGAACTAAAGCAGCAGGTAGGGGTTTTGGCATGGTGTGAGCGCGATGGTGGAGTCAGATGCGGCGTTAGATGAGCAGAATAGGAGTTAGTTGGAAAAACTGCTGCGTGAAGTTATGGCGGAGGGGGAAAATTACGAGATAGGAAAACCGAGGTGATACTCGATTCTTGATAGAATCGAGCGGGAGAAAGGCGGAGATAGGGGTTTGTGGGTTAGGCGAATCTGGATCAGACGTTAGATTTAAGTGAGGATTAGTAGAAGAAAGGTTAGTTGAGAAACGGGCCGCGCGGAGCTATGGCGGGGCGGGTGAAAACGGGCGGGGTGAAATTTGAGATCTCGCTCAAAACTTTACAGAATCGAGCGAGCTGGGAGGTTAGGCGGAGGTTTTGGGAGACAACGAATTCGATGGTAGATTCGACTTCCACGATAACGAGGTGGTTCCTGTGATGCGTGAGATGTGGGCTGCAACCGGGAAAGGAACGACTTCTAAAACATTATGAATCTGGTCGGCTTATGGCACAAGATTCATTCGGTTTTGCTCATCGCCTCGTTGGGGTAGAAGCCAAACCAGGCTGTGGGGTCAGAGACTTACCTGGAAGTCAGTGTGGCTTAACAAGCATGAAAAACAGAAACCTGTCTGGGCGCGGACGAGCTGGCTTTCAGTCAACGGTGCACCTAGTCGCAATGGAGGGGAAGATTCACCCTCATCTAGAGGTAGTAGTGGGAGGCATGTATGAGTGACCACTGACCAGGTAATCAAGATGGGGGGGGGGCACCAACAGCCGATGAAGGAGGTAAACTGATCACAAGCAGTTGGGCGATCCCCTGCGACCGGCCGCAAGGTGCATGGTTCCTCGCCATCGGGACTGTGTGGAAGTCGGACTGACGTTGTGGGTTGAATATGGGCTAGTCAAGCTGAGCTGTATAGAAGGGGTGTTGAGCGCTAGACAGTAGGGACAATTTTGGATACAGTGCTAGTGTGACCAGGGAGTGTCCCCTCTTCGCACTTGAGTTCATCATACTGCCCTATCCGGATGGTACCTCCGTGCATAGGGATTCTCGGAAGATGGACTGACCTGCGTTATGAGTGAGGCAGTTTTTGAAGCTGTTGCAGTACACCTTATACTGTTAGTGCCAGTTGGAACCAACGCAGTGCATGCCGAGCGCTCAGACTGCTGTTTTCGAGTAAATGAGAATGGGGTTGCGGCGGAACGATAGAAGAGGCTGCAGTCGAACCACCATACTTACCTGGCTGGGCTTCCGTGAGGGGCAGCGCGAATGCATGGGTGCTAGGGGCAGGAAAGGCTCAGAGTCGAAGGGAGGAGGGGCACTTACCTGATAGCTGCAGCGGACCAGGCACATCGAGGTGGGAACCTACTCGTCAGGACTGGGACGGCCTGCTGTTGCCGACTGTTGTTGAAGGCGGCGATTATTGCGGCTGCTGGCAACTACGGCTGGGGGTGGCTGTTGTCGTTAATCATCGCTAAGTGCTGTATACTGCTGTTGGCTATTGTGCACTGCTGCGTATAGAAGATGTATTACCGCATGCTGCTGCATAGCGCTGCCAACCGCTACGTATTACTCCATATTATTGCGGCATTGTTGTATACTACGGGGCTACTGCGGCATTGTGGCCTGCACGTGAGCTACTGCTGCATACTAAAGGCATATCGGTGCTGACCGTGGAAGCCTGTGGCCGACTGTTGCTGGTGACGGCTATAGTTGTCACCTACTGTTGGCTGCTGCAGATCACTCACTGTATACTGTTGTGGCGATTGCTGACTACTACGAACTGATGTGCGGCGGCGACAAGACTTAAGGGAGTGGCTGAGCTTGGGAAGGGAGGTTAGTGCGGCAAACTGGAAGGTCGCCAGGGGAACGATTCAGCCGTTTGAATTCAAGCTTGACCAAGTTGTTGCACTAGCCGCCATTGCGGGGCCCTCTGATTAAACTGTTTTATTGTGTTTTCACCCGGACTTTATTGAATGGTCATCCAACAAAAGTACTGAGTATTTTTTTTGAAGAGTTGCACGAGTGAGGCTTGTATGGCTAAAGCGAGGGGTATGAGTGCAATAAATGGTTTTTGACCCCGGGACGACACTGAGTTGATGGTACGGGAGAAGAAGGCGGAAAGGAGGGAAACTGGTGGTGACGACAACAAATCCCCGGTGGGTGAAGTAGTAGGTGTGGTCGGGAGAAGGGAAATCGGAGCACCAAGGGTCCCTAGAGGTGGCGCAATGAAATTCCCGCGGACATAGCCGATTCTCCGTGCGACAGGGGTATCGCGTCCTTATGAGTTCGTTTATCATAGCGGTGAAATAGTCCAGGTCATAGGATGAGTCTGAGTTCCAAGATCGCGTCATGGTATCATTGTGGGTGGGTCCGCTTGGGAAGGATGTCGTCACCACGCACGAGTACGCGCAGGGCAGGCAGCCTCAGTGGCACCTCAACATGCTTGTGCGGGATGTCGGTTCCGCCGCGAATCTTTTTGGGGGAGCGGATCGACGCACGGGAATGCGTGTAAGGGCGCGACTTAGATCGCGTTCACACGTGTTCTCGCGCGACGTTCGTGGGGTCAATCCTCATATCGTTTAATTGCTTCGGATTATGCAAGATGCGACCATATCACAACCCCCAGCGCGAGATAAGCAAAAACGAGGACAAAATCGCTATYGGTGCCTGATCCTCATCCCATCTAYAGCTGCAYYAGGCRTGAGYAGAGGTTTGACACAAACAAAAGGTAAGGACCGGGATTCTCARCAGTGATATAGATGCGCAAGCATATCATCCATACATCCATTCGTTCAACAATCATACACGTCACGCAATCGAGATGGACAAGAAGCGAGGACAAGTGTGAGCAAAAAACCAAGTCTCGATTCCTGAAAGCCGAAAACGAAAATGAGAACGGGCAAACCGCCCGGAGTCGTAATCAAAATGTATGTACATAGATGAAGAGGGGGAAGAGACAAAGAAACAGCAAATCCACGTCCATCGACCTCAACTCTCTCTCCTTCTCTCTCTCTMTCCGATGCGGACAGTCCGTCGTCACGCACCAACCCACGAAGTTGTCACCCCGCTTAGTCCTCCCGCACCCGTCGGATTCGCCCGTGCCCACAGTCCGCCGTGGCCCACGTCAATCCCGTGCGTTCGGCACCAGCCCGCCGGGTCGCCCACCTCCTACTCTACTCACCTCTTGCTTCGCTCGTGTGCCGACCCTTCCTGATCGTGCAACCCCAAGCTTCCAATAACGGGTTAAGAGAGCTGACTAATCGCGCAGTCGAAATTTATAGCGTGCATGCATGCGAGAAGAACACGGAATTACCAGGACTTAGAGTGAGGATTAGAGAGGGAACGCCTGCGTTTTGCATGATCGGCCGCGGCGTGGGGGACGTAGCCCTTCTCCACGCGTTGATCCGAGCATGCAAGTCGCGGCTCACAAAATTTCAGCAAAAGAAAGAGAGGGAGGGCAGGAGAGACGAAGTGCAAGAAGAAAAATACAGTTATAAGGGTGCCCGCCCAAAATTACAGTTACACACGCGATTAAGGGCGCCCACTAATCAGAGGACCGTTACAGCCGCATGAAAAAGCGCGTAGACAAAGGCGCAGTGCGGCAGGAAAAAGTCCTAATTACTGAATTCCTAAATTCCTATCTAATGCGGAAAAGCAAAAAAGTATACGTTCCAGAAAGAAAGTCCAAAATCCCGAGAGTCATCAGGGCTCGACAAAATTCGAAAAAGATTCAAAAGAAAATTCAAAAGAACGAAGCAATTTCCCGCGCGATGTCTGCGCCCAAAAGATCGAACCCGAAACGAAAGGAACGACGTCAACATTTATTAATTGCGCGCGTGGTGGCGCGCCAGACATCCATCCGACCAATCTTCCCACCAGCCGTCCTAGGACACACCCAGCCCCGAAGAAGCGACGAAAAAGACGAAGAAGCAAGGGTACTGATGCAATTTTCCACCGATCCCGATTTCCCGTAAGTGGCCCAATCTTCCCAGCTTAGGACCCCTCGTTGCAACCGCGCAGAAACTCACGCGTTACAGAAAGTGGTTCGTCACACGCGCATGTGACACTTCGGAATCCTTGTTTGTCAGTAGAGTCATGGCTATCTGGTAGGGCGCTTCGTTGCCGTGAAGCTACGCGGCGCCTGACGCAGTCGTTTTCGAAAACTAAAGAAGTGATCGCCCGCGGGCGTTGACTTGGGCGCGAAGGGCCAAGGGAGCGAGCGCGGAAATTTGTGCTAGATAGGAGCCTGCGTGCTTAGCAGGCCCCTTGCAGTCGATGATGGCGACGTTCCGGGCTTGGGTTTTGGGACCTTGTACTTGAGTTACAAGGGACTCTCTGCACACGCTTTGGGTGGTTTCCAGTTTGTGAGGGACGGGCGAGTCGTTCTCAGGTGGTCGAACGAACATTTTTGCAGCGCCGTGCGGGCCTCTGGTCGTCTCTCTCGGAGGGCTTTCACGACAGCTCGCTCGTCGCTGGCGGCGGTCGCGGCTGTCGGGGCTTTCCTATGCCGTGGTGCCGGGTTGTGGATCGTTGCGTTCACCCTCGCTCATCCTCTTGCAATGATTGGCGCCTGATCGCCGACGGCGGTCCGGTTGGTGGTCGTTTGCAGGTGGTGGAGGCTGAGGTGCCTGTCACCGACTCTCAGCTTCGGCACCCTCATCCCGTAGGTTTCGGGGAGAGCGGTTGCGGCTTTGTTGTGGTGTCGTCTTCGTGTCCGCACTCACAACGGTGCGTTCCGTTTGTAGTGAGGGGGTGTCGTGACTTGGTGAGGAGGCTCTGCGCTCTTTGCCATCCGAGCGGCGCCGTTGGGCGGTGGCGCAGGTGGCCTCGGCCCTGCACCCGCCGCTTACCATATGCGAGGGTGGAGACTTATGGGATGCGTGATGCATCCGCCGACGGCGTGGCGAGGTCGGGCCCGTCATCCGCCCGACTTGCTGGAATGCGCGCTTGTGCCCGTCGTGTCCGCCATGCTGTGGTCTCGGTATGCTGCACACCGTGACGGATCGTGTTGCATTGAGGTTCCGCTGCGTTTAGGTTGTGGGCTGTGAAGGCTATTGTCCTCTGTCTCATGGGTTTCTCCTGCGTCGAGTTCTGTTGGTGGTGCCCGCAGCAACAGGCGCATGTGGATCCAGGGGGGGAGGGGTGTTCCTTTTGCGCCCCCGTGCACAGGTGGAGGCTTTCCGTCCGTCCGACCGTGTTGGATGCATGGTGCATTCGTTTCTCTCTTGACTCGCGTTTCTCGATGCAGAGATGAGGCGGCGCACTTCGCTGTCGGTACGTTTTGGGCGGGCGGTGGCATCCAGCTGTGGTCCGAAGCGGTCGGTGGTCCCTTCGCGCGCGCCGTTCTTCGGAGAGTGTGGTTATCTTGCAATCTCAGGGTGTGGTGTGGGCGGGTGCTGTTCGCAGCCAATCGAGTGAGCGGATGGGGCAGGCTGTGTTGGATTGTGTGGTACCTTGCCGTTGGAGCTGGCCTACGGAGGGGAAGTTCACCTGCAATTCAAACAGCCAGACTTTGCGGCGTCTCGGCAGCTCATTGCACGTTCCACGATTGTTCGAAATTTGTGCTACGCTGCGCTAACCGGAGGGCGCGTGCGTTCAGAAAACTCTCAACTTCCAATGTCAAAGCCTCTTTCTCTGACGTGTCGTGAGCAGCGGCTTGGATGAAGGCCTGTGACGTGCCAATCCAGCACCGGCTTCAATGTTATCCGCCGCCTGGTGACTGGAACTCTAAAACTGTCTAATATGATAATTTGTTGGAATTTCTAAGCCGCGCTATTCTGGACTTTGCATCTCTGGTCTCCAGTGTGGATTTCATGTGATCTCTCAATGTGTGTGTGTGTGCTCAAGGTAACGAGCACTGCGGGCAGTGAGGTTCAATGCACAGCTCTACAAGCCAGGTAATGGAACAGAAATGCAGTTGTCTATGCTGTGGAGGACACTCAGTTACGAGACTAATGATATGGAATTCAATTTTCCAGTTCCAGTTTCAGTTCCATCAAACTAACAACTGAGAACACGGTATAGTATTTAAATTTTAAACAAATATTACTCACACTGTCCTTTCCTTGTAAATCAGGACTAACATGCTGCGTTGTTGTCCTTAATTGAGCGAACCGGATTTGGACAGCTTCGCTCGTTTGATATCAGTAAAAAATGGGACATCTGGAGAGTGGAAAAAAAAAGGGTTATCTCCAACCTTTCTCAAGTTCTCAACCTTTTGGCCATAAGCTCAGCTGTGGTATCTGTTTTTATCAGCTCTTTTTTTTTTTTTTTTTTTTTTGCTGGG
Organism: Chara braunii; assembly: GCA_003427395.1. Lineage (NCBI taxonomy): Eukaryota > Viridiplantae > Streptophyta > Charophyceae > Charales > Characeae > Chara > Chara braunii. The sequence continues at coordinate 3,214,536 of BFEA01000032.1, forward strand.
AACCGGTCCCAGTGTCCCATATAGAATTATACAAGTCATTTGAAATACCAGGGCCACAGGAAAATTTAGGAAAAACGTGGATAACTGCTGACCTATTGCTAGGCTACTCAAGCAGCGATTACTAAGTCAAAAAATAAAGCCAGAGAAGTCCTTCGAATGCTCAATGAGAGGAGGAAAAGTGATATCAGGCAAGTTTGCAGAAACGAAGAGTCAGGATTGGTCGACGTGTCCCATGCATCGAGGTCCATCAAGGACAAGCCCTGCGAACAGCGGAGGGCCATAACCAGAATTGAGATGACCTAAACCCGGCACCACCATCCATAGAAAATGCAATCTGGACCGGGTAGAGGAACTGGAACTGGAGCTGGAACTGGAACTGAATTATGATCCCAAAAACTTGAAAAAAGGCTTCCCACTGGGTGAAGCATCTACCGTAGTTGAGAGTTGTTATGGCTCAGTTCAACCTCATCCTAAAGCTTCACGAGTGTTTCCTTTCAGATGGAGGAGTGCCGTTTTGCACCGTTGACCTAGAAGCCATGCAGTCCATCCCCCTCACCTGCATTTCTTCAACTTCTTTCGTTTTTTAATAGGTTAGCTGAAAAGATCCGGTTTTGGCAACAGACTTGGGTAAGTAGGTGACTATACTGTCATTGTAAGGGAATTGGGCTGACACTAATAGCATAGGATGGGAGAAACACTAAGTTAGGAATTTTTTCTTTCTTGTCTGCTATTTGGAGTGGAGCTGGCTCAGATGAGCTGTGGTCGGAGTTGGGTTTGGCCAGGAGTGCCTCACCCAGCCCCATGTGGCCATGGCCTGATACGTGAGTAATCTCCGGCCAGATTCCTGGCTTGTAACTAAATTTCTTTCCCTTAAAAAAAAAAAAGAAGAACTCTTGTCCGCTTTTTCTCCCAATGAAACTTTTGAAAAGCTTGGCCAACAAACACAGCAAACAAAAGTTTTCATTAACGGTCAGTCCCCTGAAAGCAGGGCGATCAACGCCGCTCAATAATCCGATTTGTGAGTCTGTGCACAAAAATGGAACGCTGGACCCGATTTCCAGCAAGTGACGCTCCCCACTATCATGAAGTGGGGAGGCCACCCCCTGGAGGATGCTCGTCTCACCTCCTGGGGATGGTTCTCTGGCAATGTTCTTCTAAAGAAAGAAAAAAAAACAATGATATCTCAAGGCCGTCACCTGCTTTCCTTTTTTCCCTTTTTTCAAGGAATCAGCCAGTCCATGGCTGTAGGTTGCCCAAACAGGAAACTGGAAGTCGACTTGCCCTGGTTGGCAAGTCAACATCCGCTGGCTGTGGTTAATCCACCAAATACGTGTTGGCCGCTGCACGGAAACCACTTTCCTTGTTCACTGGGAGAAATGCATCCCTCACCCCACCCCATCCCCCTTACCCTCTTCGAATGGCCACCGACGATGGAGAAGGCCAAACAAGCACGAATAGAAGCATGTGTCATGTATTTTCCAAACGTTTCAGCCGTGCTCTGCTGGTCTGAGTAGGCTACAAGGCCTGGCGTCCAGCCCTATGAGTATGATACTACAGCACGCCCAAATGACTTCAAAAGGCTTGGAAATCCATTTTTGAGAGTCAAGAGTCAGTCACATTGCATGGTTGAAACTTGAAAGGTTGAGAAAATTCCGAAAATATGTGGCACGTATTTGTACTCTGTGTTGTTTTCCCACTCCCATCGTGGATGGCCTTTTGGAGAGGGGGGGAAGGGGGAGCAGGGGGGCCTGGGGTGCGGGGAAGGGGGTGAGGGTTGCAATCCTTCCTACGGAAACAGAGGAATGGGGTTCTCGTGGTAATGCTTTAAATGATTTGGGAAGTAAACAAGGCAAGCCGCTTTCCTCTTCGGGAAACCTTCTGGGACGGAATCGCAGAAATCTCAAGTCACTGTGGAGTCCCATTTTCTTTCAGCTTTCGCTTATGAAAACAACTGCGGTGTCCACACCTTTTCCAACGGCTTCCAAAGCGCTGTTGTGTGGTTTCACGCCTATGTATCGCCTTTCTTTCCATTTCGGAACTGGTCTAACTACAGCTCCTCTGCACATTGCTTGCAACCCGTGGCGTGGTCCGACTTACCCGGATTCTTTGTTTTTGTCCGTAGATATAATTAACGGCCAGGAGTGGAAAATCCATGTAAGTGGGACCTTGGCCCCATTGGAAGTCCGGAAACCTCATCTGCACTGGTGCAGCTCCAACCTCTTCATTGGGAATATTACATGCTGAAAACCGGGTCCAGTGAATCCAGCCTTTGTGTGGTACAAGCATGCAACTGTCAATGAACAGATGATGAATCCGGGTCCTGAGGAACTCCTCTTCTTCTCGCCCATTCACAGCCCCTGTTTGGTTTACCCTAGATAGGAAGTGCGAGAGGCTGGGAGAGGAGGACGAGGAGGAGGGGGAGAGGGAGGACGAGGAGGAGGGGGAGAGGGAGGATGGAAAGAAGGGGATTATGGATGGTTTTCGCACTCCCCGCTTTTAGAAGGATAAGTGTGGAGGGTGGCGTGGAGGGTGGATGGATTCTTCTCTCGTGAGTTGACAGAGGCGGATTCTGTTGGGAAGTCTGCAGAGGAGAGGAAAAGGGGAGAGGAGAGGTGGACGAAAGGGTGTCGCCTCTGGCAAGTTTTTTGAGGCTATAGAGATAATCTGGCCAATCAAAATTTTAGTGTTCATGATCAGATCGTTGGGGGAAAGCTCACTTTTGTCAGTGTCTAGTTGGCAAGAATCTTGGTGAACTATGTTCTTTGGTAGTGCATTGATCAGGGGGTTTTAACTTTTAACTCATTTGATAATTTCTTGCTAATTATCATAAGTCAGAAAGCTCTCAGGCTTGATGTGTGACCAAAGAGGGCGGCGGGAGATAGTCAGAGGCTGCGAAGGCAAGTGTGTGGGAGCAGCATTGGCCCAGTAAGTCCTCAGTTACAAATTTGGTAGGGTACAGTAGGTGCACAGGATGGGCACCCATTCTCAACATCAGCAACAATCAGGAAAGGAATAATAGGGCAGAGCTTCGCACTACAGTGTTATGAATAGGACATTGGAAAGGAGAGCCGCAATAGAAGGAGTGCAGCCCTGTGCAATGACTTGCTGATTCTGCGGCCTGCGGCCCGTCTATTTCAGGCTGTAACATAGGTAGGCTAGATTCATAATTTTTGCGGGCTGAGGGCTAACCGAGATATCTGACTGTAAGGGAAATTTGTGAGCAACATATCTGCGAATTCGGGAAAAATACAGCCCGTACTAACTCGAATTCCTACAGCTACCCTAACTGCGAATAGCAGACCCGGGCTACCACTAGGACAGACAGGCCGCCAGGCCTATGCTGTTAGACTGGTCCTATAGCCTATAGCCAGGTAGGGAGAGGTCGTAGAGGCCGAAAGGGAAACGGTACCGGTCGGTCCAGTCAGTCCGGTCTAGGTTGAGTCTAGGCTAGGGTAGTTCTATTAAGAGATTGTAGAAGTCTGTTCAGGGCTTTTGGCAGTTGGGACCGTGCACATCACGGGATGCAACGCATGAACTGGGGTGGTACAGCTTCAGCGTTGAAGGAGACAGACATCGCCAGACCCTCAAAGTGTCGGCCATAGTTGGGACCTCTGCTGTTCTCTGACAGCACGGGGGGCTGTCCAGAGGTCTGGGCTATCTGAGGTCTGCTGGGAGCAGGAGAAGTTGGTGCCCTGCTGAACCCTCCTCAAGAGTAGGGTTTCAGGGTAGTGGCACTGCAGCCATAGCTGCAGCTTGCATCCTCAAAGATCATCTTTGTCAGGAGAGGTGGCGCCGCTGAAGATCTTCACCTGGGAGGCCTTTTGGCACTTCATCTTCATCAGACACTGTGGCGCTGGTCTGGTCTTCTTCTTCATCCTCTGAGAGGCGCTCGGCCTCAGAGGCCTGTTTCATGGTGGCCCTTCCCTCTGGAGGCAGTATCTGGGTGGCGCTTGTTGTTTCAGGGACTCAGGCGTAGTGATAGCGGTTATTCAGGGTTGGGGGAAGAAGTGCTGCTCATTTCGGAGCAGCGCACCATGGTTCTGGGGCAATTCTGACAAAACGATGTTCTGAGTTTAATAAACAGTATTGCTACTGTGTGTGGACTATCTTTGCTTCATTGTTTTCTGGATGTGATGTACTCAGCTTTCCTTTGTGACTTGTTGTGAGGATTCTGTGGAGTGATTTGCACTTTCAATGTACTCTGTCATACTGCATGGTTAAGTCTTTCATTGTGTTTCTCTCTCTCTGTGCGGTGTGATACTCACATCCTCTCCCCTTCCTTCTGTGTATGTATGGGCATACCTAGAAGTCTATGTGAGTGAGTGTTGGTCTTTTGACAACAAGCAACCAGGTTCATAACAATTGGTATCAGAGCGATTGGATCCAGTCAGTGATGCAAAGATGAGTTGGGGCAACTACCATCATTTGGCGAGACATTGGAGTTGAGTCTCATGGTGATTTGTCATCTTCTGTGTTGGCGACAGTGAAGGTGGTAGTGACAAGTGTGTGGCTAGAGGTATTGGACAGAGGGTGATGCACTTCTGCTCAGGGTTGCACATAAGTGAGTGACGATTCCTACTCAGAGGCCTCGAAGGCTTTGAGGAGGCTAATTTTAGCCTTGCGATTCATCTGAGATTGGCGATTTGCAAGGAAGTGACCCCCAAAGTGTTGCGATTTTGGGACTGGGTCAGGATCCCCATTTTCCAAGCAGCGCATTGCAGGTTGGGGCAGCGTTGAACTGAGTTTCTCAGTTATTGGCATTCGGGAGTCCGGATTCACTGAATCTGTCAGTTGGGGGTGAAGCGCAACAGAGAGATCTACAGGATCACCAAGTTTAAGAGAATTTTGTATGTGGGAACACTGGGAATAGTCAGGAGAAGAAACTGGCGAGATGGGTTTCAGGAGAGCCATAGCCAGAGTTTCATCCTTCGCCTTCATAGAAGTCCTTGAAGTAAGTGCGTTCCTTACTCTACTCTGTGTGGCGATTCTGGGGTTATTTTTAGAGTAGCGAAATTTGGCCTATCAGTCCGTAGACAGTTGAAAATCGAAATTCTGACTGTGGGACGGCCATAGCCAATTGCTCCTACCTATCTTCTTTGACTTCTACTAACCCTGTTTGACCCTCTCTCTGACTCAATTTTCATCTGTGACTGTTTTACAGTGTTGAGATTCATACTGTACTGTGAATTGGATTGTTCGGGATCATATTGTCAGTAATAATAAAAAATTGAATTTTGCGCAGCCATAGTTGAAGCTTGATCAGGCTAGGTTAGTCATAACTTTGGTTTTGTCCGTCAAAATTCAGTTCTATCTGTCCCTGGTAAATCGCAATTCATTGTTTGGTCTGTGTCTGAAATCGCACTGTCAGATTTGGTGTGTTGAGTCAGTTACAGTGAATTTTGTACTTTGCCATACCCTGGGTATGGCATACAGGGTCATCCGGTGGTAGGTTCGGTAGGGTAAGTCTAAATGTAGAAAACTCAGTAAATCGTTCAATCTTGGTTATCAGTAGGTACCTGTCAGTCACTCTGTTTAATTACTACTTACCACTAATCAGTCCAAGACTGCATCCTGCCAGTGTGTGAGACGGGAATTGAAGTAATTGCACCCAATTGAGGCGTCAAGGCAGTGAACGAAAAATCGTGGAAGTGATTTTTGTTGAGTTTGCTCTAAGCTGACACCTGATCCTCAAGCGGTCTGCAGAGACTGAACGGTTGTCTACTTATACTAACCAACTTCTTTCTCCTGTCAGGTTCCCTTCTTGTTTCCTATTTGTCTATCTTATCTGTTTTGTGGGTTGGGAAGGGATAAATTTTTGAAGATAAGCCTCAACTTCCTCTTTCTCCTTTGGAGGCTGAACTGCTTGCTGAGGAGGAAAAACTCTGAAAATAAGCAGCAACAGTTGAGGCTCTGAAGGAAGAAAAGAGGCGTAGAGAGGAGGCAACTCAGAAAGAGGACAGACGAAAACTTCTCGTGGCAAATATTGAGAAGATCATGGTGAGTGGATCTTCCAGTCAGTACAGTAAGGACATGGATGAGTTCGTCCTCCTGCAGGTTGATATCCACCGGTCCTACTTTACTAACCAGTCTGGAGAACAGTCACGCAGCGCTTTCTAAAAAGTTGGATGACATCTCCTGCAAACTTGATCGGCTCTTCACACACCTTAAGATCCCTTCAACCCTAATCATTCCTACACCTCATGTGAGTCCCAAGACGGACCCCCAACATACCCCACAATCCAGACCCCCATCTCCAACCTCTACACCCAAATCAACAGCCGCCTCACAGCCCTTAGGTCCATTTGACCTGCAGCGGCCCAAGCTGACCCCTCCACCCATGTTCTCTGGTGAGGACCCCAAGGTGGACGTTTCAGATTGAATCATTGCACAAAGAACCTACGTGAGTGGGTTCAAATGTGACGAGGATGTGAAAGTGAGTGCCTTCCTTGCTCGACTGCAAAGGACAACACTGAAATGGTGCTCCTCCACCTCCAGCAAGCAAGGATTGGAAAATGTCTGAATGGGCGCAAATATTGGGGGTGTCTGGTTTTCTGCAGGCTTTGAATGACCGGTTTGCAGACAAGGAGCAGGTCAGGAAGGCAGCAGACAAAATTGCCCGCCTGGGCCAGAAAAAGTGGGACGGCTCCTTGTCCAAACTGTACTCAACCTTTGAGAGTCTAAAATCGACTTTTGGGTTGGAGATGAGTGAGCAGGATCAGCTCATTCATTTCTTTAGAGCAGCGCCTGGAGAGTATCAACTTGCACTATTCTCTCGGGGCGACAAGGACTGGCGGTCCTTTGGCAGAGCAGCCCTGGATCTAAAGCTCCATGTACAGGGAACACCTTCTGAAGGAAGGAAGAGACCCTCCTCAAAGGAGCGAAAAAAGAGGAAGGTTGCTCTCTTTGTTGCAACTTCTAATTCAGATGATGAGGCAGCATCTCAGAGTGGGACCCCTCCATCTGAGACTACCCCATCCTCTGTTGCAGATCCAGTTGTTCTTGCCTTGGCTGATGCTCTATTGGGCCTTGCAAAGGGAAAGGCCCCGACTCAGAGAGCATCATCCAGCAGCAAGGGGAAAGGTAAGGGACGTGCCTCTTCCCCTGCAGCCCAGAGGGTTCCATTACCACGAGACGTCCATTGGCCAGCTGACCCCCTTGATGCTTCCCCCTCCCCCTGACATGCACTCAGGATCCAGGAGGGAGTATGGAGGAAGAGGAAGGACAAGGGAGTCTGCCTGAGGTTCGAGGGGGATCACTTTCTGAAGGATTGTCCAAGACAGTTAGCAGGCTGCACTTGGACCAGAGACCGGTAAAGTTGCGACAACCGATTGAGGTTCGCATAGGCGACTCATCTATAGTCAGGATCACGACTGCAGTCAAAGGTGTACCAGTAGTCTTTGACAAGCAGGGAGAAATCAGGCAACGCTTGAATTTCTATGTGTTCCCCAATGTACCCTTTGACCTTGTTTTCTCCCTACAGTCGCTTGAGGCCACCAACCCTAGGATCGACTGGCGGATCCCTAAGGTTGAGCTACCTGACCGACAAGGGGATTACCGCCCCTGTATTCGGTCAGTGGTTGCTACTGTATGTGTGCACATGATTTTTTTCAGCTCTCACGCCAGACTGACCACACACATTTGTTTGTAGCTTATGTTAAACAAACTGATGTGGTGACTGCTCCCTGTCCCTCTCAAATTCAGCAAGTGGTTGACCGGTTCTCAAACCTTATGCAGGAGCCTACTAGACTTGTCCATACCCAGACCAAGCATAAGATTGAGCTCCCGCCTGGTGTGGTCCCTCCCAAGGGCCGAGTCTACAGGATGTCCCTTGCTGAACTTGAAAAGCTCAGGAAACAACTAGAGACCCTGACCAGCAAAGGCTGGATACGTCCCAGTACATCTGAGTTTGGGCCACCAGTTCTCTTTGTACCCAAAGGGAATGGTGATTTCAGAATGTGTGTGGACGACGGGAGACTCGACAAGATCACGAGGAAGTCTACAAAGCCTCTTCCTCGGATCGAGGATCTGTTGGACATGGTGCAGGGTTGCACTATCTTCAACAAGATCGATCTCAAATTTGGCTACCACCAGATTGAGATGGTTGAAGGTGATGTCCACAAAATAGCCTTCAAGACCAGATATGATACATATGAGTATCTGGTTATGCCCTTCGGTCTTTGCAATGCCCCTGGCACTTTCCAAACAGAGATGCATCGTATCCTCAGGCCTTACCTCGATAAGGTTGTAGTTGTCTGTCTGGATGATATCTTGGTATTTTGTCATACTGTCAAGGAGCATGCGCAGCATCTGGCTTTTGTCCTTAAGGCCTTACATGACAACCTGTACAAGATCAAAAGAGAGAAGTCCTCTTTTGGAGTGAACTCTGTTGTCTATCTGGATCATGTCATCTTTGGAGAGGGGTTGGCTCCTAAAGTAACATAAGTTGTTGCAATTCAGGACTGGCCTAAGCCTTTAACAGTCCATGATGTTCGGTTTTTCCTGGATCTTGCTTATATTACAGGAAGTTCGTTAAGAACTTATCCTCTATCGCAACACCCCTGACCGACCTTACTAAGAAAGACACTCCCTTTCTTTGGACATCGGACTATCAGGAGGCCTTTACACGTCTCAAAGAGGCCTTGATTCGTGCACCTGTACTGAAGTTACCTGACCCTACTTTGTTGTGCTAACCACTGATGCTTGTCAGTATGGTGTGGGGGCGGTACTTCAGCAGGACAGTGGGAATGGTCTATATCCTATTGCATACATGAGTAAGAAGATTAAAGCTAAGAAGTTGCAGGACTCTGCCTATGAGAAAGAGTTGTATGCCCTTGTGTCAGTGCTCTAGCATTGGAAACACTTTCTCCTGGGCAGATACTTCCAGATCTTTTCAGATCACTCCACCCTTCAGTGGATGAAGTCCAGGGAGAATTGAATGACAAGCTTGACCGTTATATTATGTTCATTGACTTGTTTGACTTTGAACTGAAGCACAAGAAGGGTTGCTACAATCGAGTTGCAAACGCCCTTTCTCGTAGGCTGACGCTCTCTTCCTGATCTCGTTCACTCATTCTTTTGGGGAGAAGACCCGTCAGACTATTGCCCAGTTACTGCCCTAGGACCAAAATTTTGGATCTGTTGTGAGGAATCTGCAGACCGATCCTGCCCATGAACCAGGATATACTCTGGTCTCAGGTCTGTTGTATACTTGCAGCAAAGGCGAGGAACGTATGTGTATTCCCTATGATCGCAAGTTGAGAACACTCTTTATGTTAGAGTGTCATGATGCTCGTGGTCACTTTGGGGCCCTCAAATCTTATGCGGCCCTGTCGCAGAGGTTCTTCTGGAAAGAGATGAGGAGTGACATGCTGCATTATGTTGAGACTTATGACCTATGCCAAAGAAACAAGGTCGTACGCAGACCTCCCCTTGGCCTACTCAAACCACTTCCCATATCTGAGGCACCTGCACAATCAGGGTCTATTGACTTCATTGATCTGGGTAGGACCACTCCTCATAGTATGCGCCAGGTTATGGTTTGTGTGGACAGGTTCTCCAAGTATGCAGAATTCATCCCTTTGCTAGGAGAAGCCAGAGTCTCTGTCGTTCATGCGGCATTTGCTGACAGGTGGGTTACACACCATGGACCACCCACCTCTATTGTCAGTGATCGCGATCCCCGTTTCTGCAGCCATGAATGGCAGTCCTATTGTAAGGACTACCTTCATTCACACTTGGATATGGCATCTTGTCGTCATCCTGAAGCCAATGGACAGGCTGAAGTGATGAACCAGATTCTGTTTCAGCTGCTACGTTCTGTAATCAGTCCAGATCAGCAGGACTGGGATCTGCATTTGAGTCGTGCACAGCTAGTGTACAACACGTGTGTCCACTCCTCCATTGGTTTCATACCTTACAGGTTACACTGGGGCCGTGAACCTCGCCAACGATGACATCATCGACAAGGCTACCCCTACACTGACACCTGGAATCACATAGTTCACCAGATGTTATCGTGTGGATATAAAGTGCACCCGTGCCAACCTGCTGAAATCCCAAAAGGCTATGATTCAGCAGGCTAACAGGCACCGCCGTCCTTCTACTATTCGCACATGTGACTGGATTTGGGTGCTCAGTTTTGAGCTTTCACGTGAGGAGGACATTTCGCCTAAGTTGTTGCCGCTATACATGGATCCATGGCAAGTTTTAGATACAGTGGGAGCTGATCCCTTTGGAACAACATATACTGTTGATGTCCCTCTGCATCTACAAACCTATCTAGTCTTCCATGCATCCAAGCTGTTGCCTTTTACCTCAGCTGATGCATTTCTGGACAGACCCCCTCAATTCGGTCCATCGATCACACCGAGGATCACTAGTTCACACGCATGGAACTCACCAAGACAGCAAAGTCCGTTGTCTTCAAGTATGAGGCAGCTAAGAAGGGACAGTACCTTCTTTCTCCATCACGCTAGCTCTGAGTGCTAAAATTAGAAACGGAATGCTAAGTACCATTGTGTGGTTTCGAAATAGTTGTTCATGTATCCAGTCTCTCCATTTGAAACTTGACTTTATCAAACTGGTAACAACAACAAGAAGTTGCAAGAACTAAGGGAAACGAGGGAGCAGACCAAGCATAGTGGAATAGTACGACTAAGCCATAGAACTTAGGGGGCAGGTGGAGGCCAGAACCTTGGTGACTGGGTATCATAGGGAGTCTCCCGGCCAGGGCCAACCTAACCACAAACCGCCTGGGCCCCTAATAAGTCTGATAATTGTTCGATTGTGTAACATGTGGGAGAGAGAGAGAGAGAGAGAGAGAGAGAGAGAGAGAGAGAGAGAGAGAGAGAGAGAGAGAGAGAGAGAGAGAGAGAGAGAGA
>BFEA01000032.1:3257340-3273611 GCA_003427395.1 Chara braunii
GGGCTTCACTCGCTTCCAACATCGCTTGCGAGGCCTGACACATGCAAAAGTACAAAATTTTGGATGTGCTTTCTTTGGAAGGACGTGTTGCACTCGTGCGGATTCGCAGCTCCACCAGCAGTGAGTTCGCGCGAGTTGCAGGCAGGGATGGCCGCTGCACATGCTCACACTCGCGTATTTCCTACATCTTTCAGGAGGAAACACAGTCAGGATCAACGTAAGCGAAAAGAAGTCTTTTTTTTTTTCCGTGTAGCGTGCCTTCCGGCTAGGCCCTCTGCTTGGATGGGAATCTCTGCTCATCCTCCAGGTTTGACGAGTTGCATAGGAAAACAAAAGGTTTGACGAGTCGTCTGCATACGGACAGGAAAGTATACTCGGTAGATACAGCAATTTGAAAGTGTACGTCGTACGGAACAGATCCTGTTCAAGTACGGTCGCCAGCGCGTACAACAGATCCTGTTCAAGTATGGTCACACGCGCGTATCTTTCCACGGTGTCCTGGGAGATACGGTTCTCCGTTTCACACGTTGGGCCTCGCTCCACTGCTCACCACATGTGCCAAACGAGAATGTGGAAAATGAGACTGGTGTGAATGTACACCGCCATATCTTTTGTCTTATGTGCATGTGGTGAGTGGTGGGGCGGGACACAGGGTCTCGCTCCAACGCTCACCAATTGTGCAAATGGAGAATGTACCATACCGTAGTAAGTGGAGGTATACGTTCCACTTGTGGTGAGCGATGGAGCGGGCCCAACCCGCCCGTGTAACTTTATGTAGCCAAATTTAAAAACGCACTCGCTCGACTGTCATCTGTCTAGTATTCTTTTTTCTTTTTTTTTTCTTTCTTTTTTTAACAAAGGAAAAGGCACTTGTTATTGTTATTAGCAAAACCCGTCGAGTATTCCACCTCTACTACAATAAAACAACCAGGGATTCAGAAAAAAAGGGAAGACGCACTCGATCACAATGACCTCATCAGCTTAGGGGGACCACCTATTGGCAGGGATACGGGTAATTCTATGAGAGGGTCTCCAATTGTGATGGATCCAATCTAATGGATGGGAGCTGCACCTGCCTGAAACGGGCTCCAGCCTGCCTGAGGAAATATATATCGGGGAGCAGCATTTATTGCCCTCTTGTAAGAGGATTGACTGGGCATGGCTCCACTACTCACAAAATGTGCAAATTGAAAGGTGGCAAAATACACCCGATACTATTTATAGCAAACTGACGAACCTGGCCATTCTCTGTGCGAAGATGCACTCAGTTCGTATGCTGTGTTGGGACGTCCTGAGAATGAATCTTCCGCCGGGCTTCTTCCGCCGGGCGCAGCTACTGCCAAAATGCTGTGTCTGAAAAAAGAAAAGGGAAATTGGAAATTCTTGAAATATCTCTAAAAGTTGGGGTATCTCGCTAGATACCCCTAAAATACACGGTATGCCAAAATGACCCAAACTCCTGCATCTGCCCCTGTCCCTGGCCCTGGGCTGCAGGGGCCCCTGCGCTACTTTGCCATCTGCAGGTCCTAAGGAAAGAAATACCTGGGCATGTAGACAAGTTTTCAAGGGCCCGGTAGGGGTATATGCAAAAGATGACAGGTCCAATTCAATTTGGCTAGTGGGGTATTTCGCGGAATTTCACAACCCCTACTCCAGCATCTACAATCTCACATCGCCCACCTATCCAATACCATCCACAACTCGCAGCAACCACCCATAGCCCGTCATTACTAGTTGTGAGCAGTGTGGGTTGGAAAAGGCCGAAGAAGTGAAGTTTGGGCGAGGGGTAGGGAGGGCGATGGGCGAGACTGGGGATGTATGACATTGTAGGCGGGGGGCCGACTATTGAGAGCAGGAGCAGGGTCAGGGTTGAGTAGCGTGAGGCGGGGGATTGTATTTCGGGGAGACGGTGAGGAGAGTTAGGGCATACTCACACGAGGACCAAAAGACCCAAAATCCCAAAATTTGAGTCGTTTTTCGGGTCACACTGGAGAGGCTCGCTACCCAAATGCCTCAAACGGTGACCCTTCTGTCAGCGGCCCGGGGCCGCGGGCGGACCCTTTTTGAGACCACCTCCGGAGGTGGTCTCAAATTACCTTTCTTTTTTTTTTTCTGTGTTCGTGAATTGAAAAGAATAGTAGAAGAAGACAACAGCCCGCCAAACAACTGAAAATGCGACCAGGAACATTTGCGTTGTAGCGATGTCCACACGGTGAAAAAAAAACTAAAAAAATTTCCATCTTGTTGTTTGGTCCTCCCGCGTGTGACCGGGCGCACTTGCCCTGAATGCGAAGTGTCAGGGTCGCAACTTCGTCCTTTCTGGAAGAGGTCCCGTGTGACCACACGGGGACCAGATGCCTCAAATTTTTGAGACTTTTGGCAAATGCCTCAAAAAAGGCGAACCAAATGCCTCAATTTTTTTAGACTTTTGGTCCCTCACACAGGGACCAAAAGTCTGAGGGACCAAAAGTCTAAATAATTTGAGGCATTTGGTTCGCCTTTTTTGAGGCATTTGGTGCCCGTGTTGTCACACAGGCGGACCTCGTCCAGAAAGGATGAAGTCGCAACCCTGACACTTCGCACTCAGGGCAAGTGCGCCCGGTCACGTGCGGGAGGACCAAACGAAAGATGGATTGTTTGAAAAAGAAAAAATTAACGCTTGGGCCTTATCTACAACTTAAATGTACTTGGTCGCACTTTCAGTTGTTTGGCGGGCTTATCTACAACTTAACGCTTGAGCCTCTCCAGTGTGACCCGAAAAATGACTAAGGGCATACTCACACGAGGACCAAAAAACCCAAAATCCCAAAATCTGAGTCATTTTTCGGGTCACACTGGAGAGGCTCGCTACCCAAATGCCTCAAACCGTGACCCTTCTGTCAGCGGCCGGCGGGGCCGCGGGCGAACCCTTTTTGAGACCACCTCCGGAGGTGGTCTCAATTGACCTTTCGTTTTTTTTTTTTCCAACGCAAAAATTCGTCTACAAAGCAGGTCTTCACTTCCAACTGTCGGGCGTGGCTGCACGTCTCTCCACATACACAAAAGACAAATGAGATGGCAATGTATCTTTCCATGTTCTAGCGCTGGATTCAGTCTCATTTTGCACATTTGCACCCAAGGCCCAGGCGTTTTCGTTTTTTTTGTTTTCTTTTTTTTTGGCCCATGCATTATTTTGGCATGAAGAAAAAATAAAAAATCCATCTACTGTTTTAGTCCTCTGCCGTGTGACTACACACACTTGCCCAGAGGGCGAAGTGTCAGGGTCGCGACTTCATCCTTTCTGGACGAAGTCTGCCCGTGTGACCACACGGGGACCAAATGCCTAAAAAAAACCGAACCAAATACCTCAATTTTTTTAGACTTTTGGTCCCCGTGTGAGTATGCCCTTAGTAGAGATAAAAAGGGTGCGGGGGGCAGGTGTGGCTTCTCTCACTGTTGCTGTAAGGTCCCTTCCTGATGTGCTTGTCCTCGTGTGTTCTCCTGCGTCAGAAGAGGTGTCGACTGCTGTTCTGGTATTCTTCTATCGCCTCCTGGCTCCCGTACGAACCCTGAGGTTGTTCTTCCACCGAGCCTTCTTGTTGTCTGCACTTAGGGTAGAATCTTGGGCAGGTGCTGAAACTTGTACGATTTCCGTTATCCGCCTTGGCTCCTGGTGCTGGCAACTGGCACCACCTTGAAACACGCCAGAGTATCCCCTGGCCGTACGTGCAAGGATTCAGGGCGCGCGTGTGACGCCCTAACCTCACGCCCAGCGCGACTTCCTGATCGGAGTAGGATGTGGGCCTGGAAGTGCAAAAAGGGGTGTGCCAAGGATTTTTGGGAAAGTGGGGGAGTCTTAAGGGTATGAATGCAACTAGGCGAATGAGGGGTGCGCACGCAAGGGTCTCATGGTCCGAACGGGCCGGGACCCTGTGGCCGGCCACGGGACAACACTGAGTTGATGGTACGGGAGAAGAAGGCAGAAAGGAGGGAAACTGGTGGTGATGACAACAAATCCCGGGTGGGTGAAGTAGTAGGTGTGGTCGGGAGAAGGGAAATCGGAGCACCGAGGGTCGCTAGAGGTGGCGCAGTGAAATTCCCGCGGACATAGCCGATTCTCCGTGTGACAGGGGTATCGCGTCCTTATGAGTTCGTTTATCATAGGGGTGAAATAGTCCGGGTCATAGGATGAGTCTGAGTTCCAAGATCGCGTCATGGTATCATTGTGGATGGGTCCGCTTGGGAGGGATGTCGTCACCACGCACGAGTACGCGCAGGGCAGGCAGCCTCAGTGGCGCCTCAGCGTGCTTGTGCGGGATGATGGTTCCGCCGCGAATCTTTTTGGGGGAGCGGATCGACGCACGGGAACGCGTGTAAGGGCGCGACTCGGATCGCGTTCACACGTGCTCTCGCGCGGCGTTCGTGGGGTCAATCCTCATATCGTTTAATTGCTTCGGATTATGCAAGATGCGACCATATCACAACCCCCAGCGCGAGATAAGCAAAAACGAGGACAAAATCGCTATYGGTGCCTGATCCTCATCCCATCTAYAGCTGCAYYAGGCRTGAGYAGAGGTTTGACACAAACAAAAGGTAAGGACCGGGATTCTCAACAGTGATATAGATGCGCAAGCATATCATCCATACATCCATTCGTTCAACAATCATACACGTCACGCAATCGAGATGGACAAGAAGCGAGGACAAGTGTGAGCAAAAACCCAAGTCTCGATTCCCGAAAGCCAAAAACGAAAATGAGAATGGGCAAACCGCCCGGAGTCGTAATCAAAATGTATGTACACAGATGAAGAGGGGGAAGAGACAAAGAAACAGCAAATCCACGTCCATCGACCTCAACTCTCTCTCCTTCTCTCTCTCTCTCCGATGCGGACAGTCCGTCATCACGCACCAACCCACGAAGGTGTCACCCCGCTTAGTCCTCCCGCACCCGTCGGATTCGCTCGTGCCCACAGTCCGTCGTGGCCCACGTCAATCCCGCGCGTTCGGCACCAGCCCGCCGGGTCGCCCACCTCCTACTCTACTCACCTCTTGCTTCGCTCGTGTGCCGACCCTTCCCGATCGCGCAACCCCGAGCTTCCAATAACGGATTAAGAGAGCTGACTAATCGCGCAGTCGAAATTTATAGCGTGCATGCATGCGCGAAGAACACGGAATTACCAGGACTTAGAGTGAGGATTAGAGAGGGAACGCCTGCGTTTTGCATGATCGGCCGCGGCGTGGGGGACGTAGCCCTTCTCCACGCGTCAATCCGAGCATGCAAGTCGCGGCTTACAAAATTTCAGCAAAAGAAAGAGAGGGAGGGCGGGAGAGACGAAGTGCAAGAAGAAAGATACAGTTACAAGGGTGCCCGCCCAAAATTACAGTTACACACGCGATTAAGAGCGCCCACTAATCAGAGTACTGTTACAGCCGCATGAAAAAGCGCGTAGACAAAAGGCGCAGTGCGGCTGGAAAAAGTCCTAATTACTGAATTCCTAAATTCCTATCTAATGCGGAAAAGCAAAAAAGTATACGTTCCAGAAAGAAAGTCCAAAATCCCGAGAGCCATCGGGGCTCGACAAAATTCGAAAAAGATTCAAAAGAAAATTCAAAAGAACGAAGCAATTTCCCGCGCGATGTCCGCGCCCAAAAGATCGAACCGGAAACGAAAAGAACGACGTCAACATTTATTAATTGCGCGCGTGGTGGCGCACCAGACATCCATCCGACCAATCTTCCCACGAGCCGTCCTAGGACACACCCAGCCCCGAAGAAGCGACGAAAAAGACAAAGAAGCAAGGGTACTGATGCAATTTTCCACCGATCCCGATTTCCCGTAAGTGGCCCAATCTTCCGAGCTTAGGACCCCTCGTTGCAACCGCGCAGAAACTCGCGCGTTACAGAAAGTGGTTCGTCACATATGTGACGCCCAGGGGGTTCCAATATTAGGAAGCTCCTGCTTGCTTGTTGACACGTGTCGACTTCTCTAATCGACTGACACGCGGAGCACTTCACTTTATGCCACTTACCGTTCGATTGCGTGTGGACGTCATCCAACATGGCAACTCTGCTCTTCTACTAGTTCCTCAGATTGGGCTCTTCGACGATCCAAGGATGGGATCTTTCTCGTGCCGTCGCCGCGACACGCGTCCATTACCGCTGCATCAGTAATTAACCAGAAGGGGGAAGGGGAGGCGATACGTGTATGAGGGAGGGCGGGGCGGCTCCATCGTAAGTTCGGGTATGAAGCGCCCCATCGGAGTGAGGTCGTAGGGAAGTTCTTGAAAACGGACAATGCGATGGAAGCGGGGGAATCTCTGGCCGCTGCGAGGAAGGGAAGCGAGGTAGTCTGGGTAAAGGGATACGAGGGTTCGGAGGACGTTTGTGCGGAACCGATCATGGTTCTCGCACGAGGGGAAGGTCCCCGTAACGATGCAGTAAACCTCTATATGGTTACGGCCTCGCCACGCGGCGCTAAGGAGCAGAACGTGGAGGGAGTAGTCGGGGACAACACACCGGACGGAGGGGTGGGGGTGGACAGTCAGTTCTAGGCGAGCGGAGTAAAAATGTCGGAAGGTGGCGATGGGGAAGGGATTACAGGGGAAGACGATGCGATGGAAATACTGATTGAAAGAGAGATAGCTAAGGGGATGGTGGTATATGGATCGGGGACGAAGGGTTGAGCCCCTCATTGACACGTTGACGAATTGGGGGACGGACGGAGGCGGAGGGGGACCTGGATCGGGATCGGGATCGGCGCCTTGTCGTCGCGGCTCCCGAGGTCGTGGCAGCAAGGTCCCCATGTTCCGGCTTGGGTGGCTCGGGATTCTTGAAAGGATTGTTTAGTGCGGGATCGATCGCCAACCGTTTTCCTTCCGCGATCTCTTTCTTGCGCTGCGCAGCAGCCTCCGGGTTCTCCTCTCGCCGATCCGGCCCTGGCACCCACTCGAGCTCGTCGTGCGTTGGCTCCTGGTTGTCCTCGCTTTCCACTTCTTCGTCGTCTTCCTCCTCCTCACTTTGCTCGCCCTCGCTGTACTCGCTATAGGCCTCTTTCTCTTCCTCCGAAGTCTCCTCTTCTGCGTCTTCTTCTTCTTCTTCTTCTTCTTCTTCTTCTTCTTCTTCTTCTTCTTCTTCTTCTTCTTCTTCTTCTTCTTCTTCTTCCGCCGACTCTTCTCCTGCTTCACGCTCTTCTTCCTCGTCCTCGGCCAATCGCACCGCTGCTTCCCCGGCCTCTCTCCTCAATTCTCCTTCCGATTCCTCCTCGTCCTCCTCTTCTGCTCTCAGCGCTGCCCACTCGAACGCCGTTGGTTGCCGAAAGAAGCGGGGATTAGTCAGGTTGTGGACGT
Source organism: Chara braunii (assembly GCA_003427395.1). Lineage (NCBI taxonomy): Eukaryota > Viridiplantae > Streptophyta > Charophyceae > Charales > Characeae > Chara > Chara braunii. The sequence goes on from BFEA01000032.1 coordinate 3,264,666, forward strand.
CCAGGTACTCGCTACGGGAAGGAAAACGGTCGTCCGCCCAGCGCTCCTCGATACAAGCCGACCACTGGAGGCTCGGGGCGAGAGTCCTTGAGAGGGTATGTGGCACGGGTTCTTCATCGCTCTGAGAGACGATGTCGAGGGGGAGTTCGTCGGCCAATCGTGCGATCACGATCGTAAGTTCGCGCACGATCTGTAATCGGTTTCCCCGATCCACTGCTCCAAAGATGAATCCTAGAAGATCTCCCGCCACGTTGGTCCTCCACGCCTGAATGACGAGCAACTCCACAATCTCCAACGCAAATCTCTGATCGCCTTCCCACGTCCAGTTCAGATCCACTTGTAGCAGGCAAAACGAGAGCTCGACGAATTCTGTACGCCACAACCACCAACGGTCCGGATCAACGATGGGTACTGTCAGTGGCTCCAGACGAAAGGAGAGACGAGGGTAGTGAGAGGACTGCCAGAAGATGGGGAAGAGGGAGGGAGGAGAGAACGTCGAGATCGGCGTGCGGCTCATCTACGTGGCTGGAAGGGGGCAAGTTCTGGGAGGACAACAGGTGGCTCTCTTAGCGTCGTGCGCAGCGTGTGGACTTCGATGCCGTCGTTAGGATAGCACTCGTCACCGTGCCTTGTGAGCCGTCGATCCCAATCAGTGGCCAGATCGCGACCCACCGGTACAAGGTGCTTTTGATGGCAGCTTGCCGCGCCGGATCGAAGGCGGTGATGTCGCTGCTGAAGACTACCACGGTAGACACGTGGCTGATTCCCGGGGCCGCTCGGCGTTGGAACACCGTTGCCTCGGCCAACACCACTACCTGGGGATCGCTCGTGAATCGGAACTCTGCCGCGCCGTATACACCCGCAGTGCAGAAGAACTGTGCAAGGCGCATGAAGTCGGGGCTGATCCGCGGATGATGTACTTGGCGGATGGTTGAGATCTCTCCCCGTGGCATCAGCAACTAATTACTGAAAGCTCGCTCGATGGCGAAACTCATGGCGATGGCGGGGGTGACGGGGTGGCAGAGAGGGAGCAAGAAAGGGAGGGAGATGGTGGAGAGTCCGAGCCGTCGTCGTCGGCTTCCTCAGAAAGAGAGATCGAGGGAGAGGGAGACGGATCAGAGGGAAGGAGGTGAAGATAGGACACGTGGCGTGTGATCGGATGAGCCGATCGACTGCCAGAGACTTCAGGGGCGAGGCGCACGGTGTCCACGCTGTTGGGGCCGAGCTCGATCACGCGATATCGCCCAAAGAATCGTGGTGCTAGCTTACCCTGGCGAGCACATTTCCTCACCTGCACCACGTCCTCCAATTTGTATTGGGGCCACGGACCCACATTCCCATTTCGGGCTTCGTAACTCCGGACCTGTCGGCCCTGGGCTAGTTCGGTCATTTTCTGTCGCTTTCGGGCTAGCCTGGGCAGCGACCGTTCCATTAACTCTAGGTGCCGTTTGGCCTTGTCCTGAGCCGTGGCCGTGGTGGGCCGTCGGTTTAATGTAGTCTCATCTGGGAGGCTCGGTATCGAAACACAAGCGACACTATTGGTCCTTAATTGGAAGGGGCTTAGCCTCGTCGATTCGTGGGGCGTTCCGCGATGGACTGCCAGGAAGTGATCGACGATATCGGGCCAAGGTCTCGGATCTCGTGCCGCGATGTTTCGTTGCAACGCTGTCTTTATCACCCGGTTAGCGTTTTCGACCAACCCGTTGGACTGTGACATGTGAGGCGCAGTGTTCCGTATGGCAACGCCGTGTAGGACCAGACTCCTTAACACTTTTCCCCTGAATTCGGCCCCATTGTCGGTTAGGATTTCCTCCGTATCCTGATGCATCCCGAGGAGAAAACGGTTGACATATCGCGCGATTTTTGTGGCTTGCCGCGTGCGAAAAGGATACGCTTCGATCCATTTCGAGAAATGGTCGACAAATACCAGTAGGACTGAATACTCGCAACTATTAGGGCCAGGGGGCACCATTATGTCGGTGGTGTCCATGCTCACTCTTTGAAATGACCGTTCAACAACCGTGGGCACTATCGATCTTGGCGGCTGAATCGGCGCTTTATCAGCGGCGCAGACCTGACAGTTGGCAATGATGTACTTCACGTCGTCGCGAATATTGGACCAATACCACTCATTTTTGTCGATAGCGGACTCTGTGATTCGTACGGCAAAATGAGCCGCAGTTTCCTCGTGGGCTGTCTTAACCCTGTCATACCACATAAGCGGATGCGGCACTACCATCCAAATCCCACTGCCATCCGTTTTCCATTTTTCTAATCTACCCTCTTCCCATCGATAATCCCGAACCCTTTCGTTGGCCCTCCTCCGATCTTCTTTGGTGAAATCCTGGAGGGGGTTACCTACTAGGGTGGCAATTAAGGCAATATCCGTCCATACTTCGACACTTCTAAACTTTCGGGTCTTTTCCAATCCTTCTGACGTGGCATCCAAAAATCGAGCCTCGATAGGAATCTTGTCGGTCCGGCACAAGGGGCACAACCATAATTTACTATCGTTTCTGTATTGGATGCACGAGCCATCGGCTCGTGCAACACACTGTCGGCAATCTATCCAATCCGCATACCCCTCCCCGTTAGGACGCATGGGGACCGAATATACGCGGGAAATAGCTTTGCAAAAATAGCAAAATTTGTCGGGCAGGGAGAGGAGAGACGAAGAGGAAGGGGGGGAGAGAGGGGTAGTGGGGTTACCTCCATCACCCATCGTCGCCACTTTACTTCTTGCCACGTGGAAGAACTGCCACTTGTCTGTATTTCGGCTCGTTGGTCAAGTCCGGCTCCTTCCACGGTGTAATTTCCTCACCCTTTGGTACCTTGGCAGGCCGGTGGAGACGTGTCAGCCCGTCCGCGTTGCCGTGTCGCTCTGTCTTTCGATGGACGATATCGAAATCGTATTCTTGTAATCGCACCGCCCAACGGCCAATCATGCCCGTGTAGTTGGTGAGTTTCTTCAGCGCCAGCAGCGGCTCGTGATCCGTTACGAGGCGAAACTTCTGTCTGTAGGGATACGGATGGAAGTGTTGGATTCCCCAAACTATTGCATAGCACTCACCCTGAGGTGCGGAGTCGTTTCTTCGTTCGTCTGGTACGGTTCGTGACGCGTACTCGATGACGTGTTCGCGACCATCGTTCCCCTTCTGTGCTAAAATAGCGGAAATAGCTTCGGTTGCCAGTCCGTGATGAGAATGAACTGTTTCGAGGGGTCCGGTCGAATCAAAATAGGGGCCATTGCCAGAGCGTCCTTGAGAGTTGCAAAAGCCTGCTGGCACTCCGCGTCCCAGCTGAGGGGCTGGTCCTTCCGCAACAGATTCATTAGTGGTCGTGCAATCGCGGGAAAGCCCTTGATGAAGCGCCGATAGTACGACGCCAGCCCCAAGAAGGCTCGAACCTGCGTCAGGGACGTGGGAACCGGGGCTTCCTTCACCGCCGCAACTTTTCTCGAATCCGGCCGCAATCCCCCACGTGTCACAACGTAGCCTAAGAACGAAATTTCCGAGAGAAAAAATTCGCTTTTCTCGAGCGCAATCTTGAACCCAGCATCTCTCAGTGCGCCCAATGTCCACTCGATGTGTTGCGCGTGCCCGTGATAGGTCTCCGAATAGACTAGGATGTCGTTCATGTACACGATCACACAGAAGTTGATCATCCCTTGTGTCAGCCGTGTCTTGTTGACGAAATTCTGGAACGTCATGTTCATCGCTCGCTGGAACGTGGCAGGCGCATTGCAAATCCCCATCGGACACTGAACTCACTGCCACGTGCCCTCAAACAATACAAAGGCCATTTTCGGTCGATCTTCTTCCCTTACCAGAATATGATGGAAGCCATGTCGAATATCAAACTTGCTGAAATAATTAGCGCACCCAATCGCATCCAACAAATCATCAATCCGGGGGAGGGGATACACATCTTTGATCGTGATTTCGTTCAACTTTCGATAATCAATGCAAATGCGAATTGCCCCGTTTTTCTTTGGTACTAATACTACGGGAGCGAACTCCTGAATTCGTTCGAGAGTTTTTTTGCATTCCATCAGAGAATACCGATAGGGTTTGCAATGAATCGGGGAGTGATTTCCTGTCTGAATTTCATGTTGGATTATTAACGACAACCCAATGTCAGTGTCTGACACACTAATCGCTCCTTGATATTCTGTTAGAATATCCGCGATCACCCGGTGGATTTCATCCGGCACATATTGTGGAACGTGCAATTCAAAAAGTAGGTCCCAAATCCGAACGTCAATCTGTTTTGTGTTCGCCTGTCTTGTCAAGTCGGGTGGAGGCGCCGAGATGAATGAATGATCCGATCGCCAGGAGAACACCGCGGCCATCATCTGGGCATCTTCTTCCCGGATTGCCACGTGTTCTTCACGGGTAATCCCGTCGCAAACATCCTGCCATGGCACTTTCTTAGTTGCAATCTTTATCCCCAACCCGTCTGTTTCTACTTCAAAACGCCTAGGGGGTTTCAGAAAGCTGGCTTCTGCCCCCAGGCGTAGCAATCTCACTTCTTTAGCCATTGTTAGTAAAGACCTAGGTAGTTCCGTAATGTCGCAATAATGCTTTTTATCGCTATACCTGGCGAGGAGAGGGGTGATCCCTTCGTAGAGAGTTTGAGGGGGTTCCGAGGAGTCGACCATCCTCGAAATCTGCACGAGGGGCTCCCCCAAGATCATCGCCTTGGTCCTTTGAATTTTTCGGCTGGTCAGTTGCATTGTTCCCGCTATCGTTTTGGGCGGCGGGTAATAAACGCGTTGTCGTACCAATTCCAAAATTTCCGGATCATCTTTGTCACTGCTTTCCGCATCATCAGTTGATGGCTCCCCTTTCGCAGGTTCGTCCCAGGAGATCATGCGGAGAGTCCCCGCCATCATCGGCGAAACCCGCGGAACCGCGTTAATAGTAGTGCGAAGGGTCAATCGCATGGGCACTGCGTAGGGTTTTCCTCCTGTATTTCGGAGGACGATCGATCGTCGTTCGAAGTCCAGGTTTGCTCGTAACGCCATAAGAGCAGGAAGTCTGAAAAGAACATCGTACGTATTAACATCTAGTACTACGACATCCCCAAACGCGTGTACTTTTCCTAATCAAAAGGCGACATTGGTCATTCTCCCCACAGTTTTAATCTTCTCCTCATCTGCCGAAACGAGCTGATCTTTCTCGGTGAGCATGATCAGGTCATTTTTGCTACCAGCTCTTTCGACCACTCTTAGTGAGATAGCCAACACAGCTGCTCTTGAATCTATTATCGCGTTGTAAGGAATTCCCCAAATTTCAATATCACATTCCGCGGACTTCCACGGAATCCGTTTAATCCGTAAGAAGTGATCGTCTTTCTGAATTAACCCCACCCATATTGGGTCCGGAGTGCTTGTTGGGTTTTTTTCCGGCGCGGGGCCCTTGGCTCTGGCACTTGGTGTTCGGGCGAGGGCAAATCGCTTTCGGTTTGCTTTGCGGTGCTGTAGCATTCGCTCATTGGCTTGCTCGGAGATCGAGAGTAGATGACCGATCGGTAGTGGAATCCGATGGTCCAAAGCTCGGATAATGTTTAATACATTGATTTCTCCTGTGACAAAGGTGGGTCCTCCCGACTCCATTTCTCCTAAGGACGGTCGCCACTCCGCCACTTCTTTCGGTTCTGGTGCTGGTCTGATTGTTCCGATCATTCCTAGTCCAGGATATCCCAGCGACACATATTGATCTAGCGGAATTAGCTCGGCGGCCTCTTCCGTGGTGGCCAAGGCACTTCCCCCACCCTCTACTTCTTCCATCAAGGCTCTGACTCGTCCAGGTCCATTGGCGATGGGGGCCGCAGCCATAGGTGCGACTCCGATCCGCTGTTGCGGGGGTCGGTGGGGGCAATCACGGGCTAGATGTCCGGGTTGATGAAAGGCATAACAAACATTCAGATTGTTCGCAACTCCTCCGAGAGCAGGGGCGGGGGCTAATCCTTGTTGCATCGGAGGGGCACGCACCACAATAGGTCGCATGTTCCTCATCATGGCTTCTAGCCGAGCATTGTGCTCTCGCTGTTCCTTTTTTATTTCTTGGATCAAACTAATCAAAGTTTTGGTTAGTTCGAAAATGGCCGCCGATTCGTTTGATCGTACAGGAGCCTCAACCGGCGGCGAGGGTAATGCCCTGACAGGCGGGGGCATAATAGGAGTAGAGATGCTTGGAGTCTCACTTAGAATTGCTCGTTTGGGGCCTATCTGGTCCATATAGGTGACAGTTCCTGATACAAATCGCATGTTTTCAAATTTGTTCTGCAAAACAACCAGTTCTGCTCTCGCTCGTGCGAGCTCGGTCACATCTCCGTCTCTAGGGTAGTCTTCTCCTTCCAGGAAGTTCGCTGCGAACTTCCGTTCCATTTCTTCCGCAGCAGCCATAATTTGTTGTAGCGTACGAGTGATGGGGGAAAACTGTTTTTGCAACTTAGTCCTTATTGTTCGACTGGGGAGTCCGTCAATGAACAGATCCCTCCCTACTTGCTCACCTCACTCAGTTTTTACGAACATCCTGTAGAACCGGTTTCGATATTCCGCAACGGATTCGAGCGGTTTTTGCACTCGGTCCTTGATCATGTACAATGCCTGCTCAGGGTGAACGTAATCAAATCGGCCCCTTACATAGGCACTATACCAAAGATGAGCGTTCGAAGGTCGGGAGATCCACCCATACATAGGTACTATACCAATGATGAGCGTCTCCTCCCATTCGAGCCGGAATGTTGATCTGTGCTTCATGATCATCGTACTGCTGTGCTCTAAGCGTAGCCAGCCATGCTCCCGCGAGATGGTGCTCCGGATCGAATAGATGGAGATCTTGTGGCATCATGGGAGCCCGTGCACGTGGGGCAGGTTGATTAGGTAAATTAGCATTTTGTTGCGGAACCGGATTTTGCACGTTGGCAACCATATTGGCTGCTCGTCGGTTAGCCGTTCTGCTTCTAGTGACGATAGGGTCGCGTCTATGCGTGTTCCGAGGGCGAGGTCGCCCACGGTTAGCCAGGTCGCCTAATTAACGTGCTATCAATCCTAAGACCCTAGCCACGTGTCGGGCTCCGATACCAACCTCACGCCCAGCGCGACTTCCTGATCGGAGTGGGATGTGGGCCTGGAAGTGCAAAACGGGGTGTGCCAAGGATTTTTGGGAAAGTGGGGGAGTCTTAAGGGTATGAATGCAACTAGGCGAATGAGGGGTGCGCGCGCAAGGCTCTCATGGTCCGAAGGGGCCGGGACCCTGTGGTCGACTTACGGGGAAATCCCTCTGTGGTGGAGGCGGTCCCGAAAAGTTAGGCCGTAGGGAGCCGCCACGTGGCGCAGGTCGCTACGTGCTTGGGTTGGGCCTGCGGAATTCCGGAGTTCTCTGTTCGCTGCTACGTCGGCAGTTCACACAAAACGTGTCGGGCCAATAGGGGGCTATGGCCGGCCAGACTGTTGAAATTCAACAGTCTGCCCTACTTGGCTCTATACAGCCATTTAGGGCTGCATCTGGCCGGGGGTAGCGGCCAGATGCATTACCAAGGCTTGGAACTTGGTTCCCCTAGGGGAACATCAAGTTTCTCGGCCCTTGATCTCGTCTGAGATCAAGGGCCAGGCCTCACTCCGAGTTTTGGCTGAGGGCAAAGCAGCTACCCTCAGCCTCTGACCAGCTATAAAACAGCCAGCAGCCAGCCAGCCACTATTCATTTGTGGCTGGTGCTGCTGGCATTTCGCTTGGGTGAATGCTGGCTGCTGGAGGAGGAGCTGCTGGTGGAGTGAGAGGGAGCTGAGTGGAGGTCTGCAAGTGAGGGAGGAGGATTGTTGGAGGTGGCCATAGCTGTGAAACACAGCCATAGCCGCCATCCCAGCGAGGTGAGGAGAGGAGAGGCTGCCATAGCCACTGTGCTGCGGGGTGCCAGCAGGAGGTGCTGCTGTTTGTGACAGGTTTTTCGGCAAGCGGTGCAGGGGAAACTCTGCCCGTTTTGCACGGCGGCCGCAAGTCTTCGACAAGCGGTGCAGGGGAAACTCTACCCCTTTTGCACGGCGGCGGCAAGTGTTCGGCAAGCGGTGCAGGGGAAACTCTGCCTGTTTGGCACGGCAACGGCGACGCTTTTTGACGGTGACGCGGAAGCACTGCCGGTTTTTTTTTTTTTACGGCGGTGGCAGTGCGTTCTAGGTAGTGACGCGGAAGCACTGCCGATTTTTGCAGCGACGGCGCCAGGATTGACGGCGGTGGTGCGGAAGCGCTGCTGAAATTTTGCAACAACAGCGGGGGTTTTGTTGGCGGTAGTGCGGAAGCGCTGCCAGAATTTTGCGGCAACAGCGCGGGTTTGACGGCGGTGGTGCGGAAGCGCCGCCAAAATTTTCACAACGAAGGCAGCAGTATTCTTGCACTGACTATATAAAGCGGTGGCTGGGCATTGGCGCAGGGAAGGTATCGCAAGGTGGTGGTGCGCTTGAAAGTGGTGTGAGTGCGACGCCGTAGTGGCGCAGTGAAATTGGGGGTGTGTGACGGCAACGCTGAGACGCCGACAGATTACTGGGAGGTGGTTGTGTGTTGAGAGAGTGTCGCGGTAAGCAAGTGTTCTAGGTAGTGGTGTCGATCGCTTTGTTGGCGACCCGTTGTTGTCGATTATCTAGTGTGATTTTACACGGTCTTCTTGAGTGGACTGTCTCTTCAATTTCACTCAAGGTCAGTTATTGACTCAGACCCTTCACACCTGTGTGAACCCACACTTGCTTGACCCTGTTCTTTGAACGTTCACTGAAGAGGTAGAGGAAGTAGTGTTTTGTTTGCACGTGTGAATGAAAGTCTAACGTGAGTTTGAATTGCATTGTTTTCTTTTGAACTTGTTGTTTGACCTGATGTGCAGGTAGGTAGAAGGATGCCTCAAAAAGAGGAACCTATTCATGTTAATGAAAATGAATGAAGGGATGATTAT
>BFEA01000032.1:3275236-3285518 GCA_003427395.1 Chara braunii
CCAATATGGTCGGTACGGCGAGCAAGGTTTGGATAGCTAGCGTCGGGAACGACCCTTCCCGGCAAGATCAATAAGGGTCAGGAGGACAAAGCAACCAACAAAATTTGAAAGCGGATCCTCTTCCTTAATGGGGCATCCAGTGTTCGGTTGTTCAAGTCGGGTGCTGACTTGTATAATGGTAGCCGAATTACTTGCAGATGGCATTCACACCAAAGTTAGAAAGGTAGTGAAGTCATCACTAAAGCAATGACATCCTAGCTCTACTTGAGAATTGGGATTTATCTGTGCTTCTTTTCTAGCAATCAATATGGGGCGGAATGAAAGAACTTGGCAACGCATCTCATCAAGTCGAAAAAGTCGTGACAGCCCAGCCATCTGGCACGCAGAGTGGAGATACTTTGGTCAAACGCCATTTGAGCATCGCTTTGTGTATTGGTCATGCTTTGACCTTTTATTGATAAGTGTTATTTGAAGTCAAGTCAGCCTTTGTAGTATGCATGATTGCATCGATTTCATATGCTAAGTCAACTGGTTGCCCGATGGTGCGGCCGACCGATGTATATATCGATTGGTCGTGTCGTACGGGGACCGGGTCTGCAAGGCCCTGGGGGCGAAACTGCAAAATGGGGATTTTTTCGGGAGTGGCGCCAGAGGTTCGAAATCCGATGGTGCCAAATGAGGGTTTGGAAAAAGGGCGCCGGGCCTAAAACGGGGATGCAGCAGTATCAACAAAAACAAAAAGAAAAAGAAAGAAAAACGAAATAAAAACTGTAGGCGGGCTTGTGGCCCCCAGACCAAGGATCGAGCCCTGGTTGGTTCGTAACAAATTGTCTCATAAATAATTGTCGGGGATAAGCAACTAGACTGACAGCCCCCAGAATAGACGGGGCCTTGTTTTGTGTGAAAAAAAAAAAGAATCTTGTACTTGTTTGTCTGATGATTTGAGCGCACAAGCTGCGGTCATGGTGCTTCAAATGCAAAGCCTATGGCCATTTGTGCACAGAGGAACTATGCCCATCCCACCCACACAAGTCTGCAAGGGTAACAGGTCGCTTGCAGAGGGACCCGTTTAATACTGCACGTTGGCACCCAGTGGACCCCGGCCATGAGGGGTGGGCTTATTTGGAAGAAGCTGACAGCGAGGGGAGAAAGAGAGGATGGGTATGGGAAAAGCAAGCGAAACCCAAGTGGGATACACGCCCCCCTGACTCCTGGGCCCCTCCTAAAACACTAGAGACTAAACTGAAGGAGTCGAAGACAAAGGTACGTCAGGAAAGTGAGGAAGGAAGCATGGACCAGGGTAGACGGGAAGGGGAGGGAGGAGAAGAGTGGACTCTGGTACGTCCTAAGCGAAAGAGATTGAGGCCTGGGCAAACCAAAGACACCCCACCCCCAGACAGACACGTGAAACCGATTATCACACAGCAATGGCGGGACAAACGGGCAAACCCGAAAAGCAATGAGCTGCCAAAAGAGGGACAGGCAGAAAAGGTGACTCAGGGGGATAAGGGTAAACAGGCAATCTCAGATAATGGGCAACCAACGAAAGGGGGTTTGAAGGAGACACCTGGGGGGGGATTAGCGCTACAGATCCCAGGACCCAGGACATCTGACACAGAGACTGATAGTCAAAAAGAACCAAAGGAAGCAAAGGAATAGTCAACAAAGGAGGGAAGAGAGAAGAAAGGAAAGGACCCCTTCCAAGACGCTTTTGGCTCATCTCCCATGGAGGTGGAGAACCCCCAAACGTCGGAAATAATCGTGGAAGAAGCAGAAGAGCTCCCTTCCCCCCCCAGATATCATCATGACGGATGCAGAGGTACCGGATGGCCAGCCAGATGAACAGGCCCCCTTGCACACTAAAATGGAATCATTAGCAGACTGGCTGCTTCAGAGCTTAAAGGACCGACATCTCGATTTCGGTACAGAATTTTGGGACTCCACATTCTTGGAGTTGGTCCCAATGCTAGAAGGGAGCGACACACTAAGGTCGGCCTTGGAGCACGGGCCACCCCAAGGTGGCCAATGGCCAGAGATCCTACAGCGAGTGTACAACATAGTGGTCAGGCGTTTTTGCCCCTCAAACCCTGATCAGAAATCACAACCCCCTCCTTCCGGGGATATAGTACCGATGCATCCAGAAGAGCCTGCGATGGGAAAAGGGAACGGGGATATACCCCCCAGCAGGACTCATTATCAGCACCTGAGCCAGAGTCAGTTCAGGTTAGAGCACCGGACCCCTCCCCCTCACAACAACGATCTCAACCGGAAGAGAAATCTCCCGGCTTGGGGAGAAGCAACACCAAACAAATACAAGGGGAAGAGGGGGCCCGAACATGAAGGAACCCCTACCAGACCCCGCTCGAGCCTCGGTGGGGGAACCCCCTATCCTGGCGCAACTAGACAAACGTAATAAGCTCCGCAACCACTTAGAATCAGGGAGATACCTGCAACAGCCCTCGTTGAATGGCCTGCTGTTGCTCCCCGTGCGTAAGAAGGATGGCAGATGGGAACTTGGCCTGTCTGCTGCTCGTGAAAACGCGAAGTACGGAGAAGTCTCCCTGAGGGGCTTTGATCCCCTCCTCTCACTAATGCCCGCACAGATGCGGGAAAACCTCTTAATGGACGACTTGAATCAACACATTCAGAAATATCTTATACCCGGTGCGCAAAGCAAATCCATGCGCACCTCCCCTACGTTGGCTAAGTGGGAGGTGTTGATCCTCATGGACCCAACAAAAGAGGCTGGCCTTAAATGGTTCTCAAGCAATCCTCCTAGCCCTACAAGGTCTGAAAGTGAAATCCAACAACTTGTGGACTGAGGAGGGGGGGGAGGTGCAAGCCTGCTTGTGTAGGATCCTTAAAAGCCCACTACTCACCAATATGACGGATCTGGACTCTGTAACATGGCAGAGACTGTAGGGGGCAAGGTAGGACTCTCATGATGGACCCAATGAGATTGCTATATGGAAAAGATCCGGCTTGGAGTAAGGGCCTGCGGGCGGCGGATCTGGACCTTCGTACACTAAATGTCAACGGCCTGGCGACGACCACAATCGACAAAAGGCAGGCAATTTGGGAACTAATCAAAGGGGTCCCCGACAAAGAATGGTCGGACGTTGTGTGTATACAGGAGACCCACTTACAGGACACTCCAGACCATCACCGGGCACACCACATAGCATGGCCACATCAGGCCTTTAGAGCCCATGCACCAAGACCAGGCAGTGCGGGTGTTGCCATATGGATTCCGCCAACTTCGAGGGCAACACTGGTACATTGGGTCGCAGACCAGCAAGGGAGAAGGTGGGTCTCCATACTGGCGATGTTGGAACTAGAATTGATATGTATTATAAGCGTGTACGCACCAAACCAGTAAAGGGACATACAATATTTTTTTGAAAACCTTCGCCAACAGATCCCTGTCGGCGTGTCGGTAATCCTTGTAGGTGATTTCAATGCTGCCCCCGATCGAACATTAGACAGGTGGAGAATCCTCACCCCTTGTTCCCCATACATAGAAACTGACGAGAAGTTAATTGAGGATTTGAACTCCTCGCTTCACCTTTTCGACCCTTTCATGAGAGCTTTCCCAACGGAAAGAAAATACTTTTGTTTCTGCATGACGGGGGCAGAAACGCGTTCCAGGTCCAGAATTGACTTGATTCTTATGCCTGAGGACATTGCAGGCGCAATGCAGTTTGCTTATCTGCTCCCTCGTAGTCCCTTAATGGGGCTGGACCATGCTTTGTGTGGGGTCACCCTCACCTTTCGTCAGAAACTGGACCATGTTCCAAGCTTCTTTAAACTTAATACCTCGCTCCTACACAGACAAGACTTTGTCCATCTGATACATGATGTTTGGTCCTACTGGCAACAGCAGAAAAAATACTTTGAATCTGGAGTCACATGGTTCAACAATGGACTCTTTTTTCTGTGCCGTAAAAGCAAAGAATTTTATTAAAAAATGGCAGAAAAACGCTATCAAGAGGAAATGGAGATTCAATATCAGATCCAGGATCTTCAGAAACAGACCCCCACCTCGCAATTACAGAACCTGCAAAATAAACTACTCGATTTCGCAATTTATAGATGGCATGGCATAAGGATTAGAGGTAAACTCTCCAAACATATTACGGAAGGAGCCATGGATTCTGATTTCTTTGGCCTAGCAAGGGCCAGGGGAAAGAGGCAGACCATTGAGCCCTTCCTAGACCCCATTGATCCTGAGAGACAGCTGACCACCTCCACACCACAATGCATGAAGGTGGCCAGAGATTTCTACAAGACCCTCTTTACCTCACAAACTAAGGGTACCAGCATCACCACAAGAGATCGAGAGATTGAAAACTTCCCCGAACCCCTAACCCATTCACTCCCCCAGCAGACACAGGAGGCTTTAGACCACCCACTCACTAGGGAAGAGATATGGACTGCTCTCATGCAGATGGAAAAGGAGAAGACCCCTGGAGTGGACGGGTTCCCGAAGGAATTTTGGGAGACCTTATGGTCACTGATGGCTGAGGACCTGATGACCTTCTATGAGAAGGTGTGGCAGGAAGGAGATATGGGGGAAGCAGTCGGCCAAGGGGTCCTCACACTGTTGTACAAAAAAGGAGATAAAATGAATATTCGCAACTATCGTCCAATCACATTATTAACAATAATCTATAAAATGCTATCGAAAGCATTAGCGAACCGTATGGCCCCGACATTGGAGCAAATCATCCACCCCTCACAAACGGGCTTCCTTAAAGGGCGGCGCATCCATGATAACATCCTCCCTGTTAATGAGCTTTTAAGATTATCTCGACAGTCCAAGTGCAATGTCGCCTTTATTTTTATAGATTTTGAAAAGGCGTATGATCATGTGGATTGACATTTCTTGGATAAATGTTTGGAGAAAATGAACTTCGGAGGCTCCTTTCGGAGATGGGTGCGTATTCTTCACCAAAATGCCACCACGTGTGTACAGGTAAATAGAAGCCTTGCCCCAGATTTCCGTCTACAGAGATTAGTCCGCCAAGGAGATCCGATCGCTCCATACCTTTTCGTGGTAGTGATGGAGGCCTTGGCGGCCAATCTTAGAGCCAACCGGAACATCAGTAGAATCAGGATGACCTCCATCCCACAAGACGCATTGCAGGTGTGTTCATTGTTTGCAGATGACCTCACCCTGATGGTGGAGGCCTCCATTCAAAATATGGAGGAAATTGAAAGGTTGATGGTCCGATTCTGCTCCCTCTCTGATATGGCAATTAATTGGGGCAGTAAAACATTGGGGTGGTGGATGCATCACGATGGTGGTAGACCCCCGGAGCGCCCAAACGTGACATGGCTGCCCCTCGAAACCCCCATTGAAGTCCTAGGAATCAAACTCTCGGCGGAAGGAAAACCGGTTAGTAATGATAGTTGGATAATGTCCCCGGCCCTGCAAAAGCTGGGAACATGGAAAGATAAAAATACCTCTCTCTTGGGAAGGGCCCTAGTCATTAATAGTGTGGTTCTGGCAACACTCTGGTATACATCAGCAATTTGGCCCGTGACCAGAGCGGCTTCAAAAACCTTGAGACGGCAGGTTGCAGCCTTCCTATGGAGACATAATCACGAAGCTCATCATACCATCAGTCGGGTGGCCTGGGATGCGGTGGTGCAGCCAAGGTCACAAGGTGGTCTGGGTATACTCGACCCAACCACCCAAACGACCGCCCTTTCACTCCAATGGTTGAACCGGCTTATCTGCACCCCCGGACTTACCTAGGAGCCCCTAGCCTGGGAACAACTCTCGAGACTGGCACCAGAGGTTGCCCCCATCATCCACCCAATGACATGGTTAGATGATGTCTTCTGGGCAATCCCCAGACCCCCCACCCGGCCACAACCACACTCAGATCGGGCAGCAGCTCGCAAGGATCAGAGAAAAGACGGATTTTGGATCAATCTAATTAAAGACGGGAGGAGGCTCCCGCTTCCGGATAGACCATTCCCTGAACGTTGGGAGGAAGTTTTCCGCCAACCCCTCTTTGGAAACCGATGGGTGACAGATCAACAGGGGCGGGTTTTTCTCATCTCGAGCCGTCCATGGAAGGGATGGGTAAGGAACGGGGTCACGAGGGTAGGGGATCTATGGGACCAAACTAGGGTTAACCGGGTCTCAGAGGAACAACTAAGAACGAAGCTCCCCCACTGCCAAAGAATAGGTGAGAGGCTAGACCAGATCCTTTTCGCCCTCCCTCTTGCATGGCTGAGGACCCTTCGGCGAGGACCAACAGTGGAGGAAGGTGACTGGGTCGTATTAAGAGGGGATGCAACGTGAGTGGGACAAGTAATCACAGATAGACCAGGGGAAGTGCTCGTGAACTTCTTCTATCGAACACAACAAAACGGATTGATCATGGGAGTGTCGG
Source organism: Chara braunii (assembly GCA_003427395.1). Lineage (NCBI taxonomy): Eukaryota > Viridiplantae > Streptophyta > Charophyceae > Charales > Characeae > Chara > Chara braunii. Next base: position 3,281,644 of record BFEA01000032.1, read on the forward strand.
ATGAAGTCTTCTGGATTGATGTTAGAATAGTCCATAGAGTGAGGGTCCTACGAGAAAGGGACTCCTGGGTGGCATTCAGGCTGGAGGTGCCAATCCAGGACCTCCCCATAGATGCGGCTGAGTGGAGATGGAAGATTCCAACGAGAAACGGCAAACCGAAATATCGTTATCTCCACTCACTGGGGGTTAAGGCCTCCTATCGGATGCTTAGGACCGGAATAAACCTGAAGGACCGTATAGTGGATCGTTGGGCAAGACACTTGAATGTCCCATTGAATTCCCTGACACCCATTAAATGATTTAAAGGGATAAAGTCAAAACCGACCAAAACCGCCTCACTCCAATGCCAGATCACCCATCGCTGCCTACCCTCAAATGCATGGCTCATTGACCATACCCACCTGGAACAGAAAGGCTTGGCCCTCCCCTGGTGTTTGGCTTGCAAAGAAGGTTTTCCTTCTCGAAATGTTAATGAGACAATATAACATATTTTCCTGCAGTGCCCAGTTTCAATCCTGATGTGGAGTGGGTGGGTTCGGATTTGGAACCAGCTAGGCACAGATAGAGATTGGTCGTGGGAATGGAGAGCCTTGCTAACCGGTCATTGGCCCGTTCAAACCTCGATCTTTAAAATCAATTTATTCAAGGCCGGGAGGGACGCCGTCCTATGGGTCATATGGCGTCACAGATGCACTCTAGTACTTGAAGGCGCCCATGTGGAAAATGGAGAGATGATGGACATGATTAAAGACATGATAGAAACAACAATTGGAGCCCAGTGGAAAAAAATTGTTCAAGCAATGTTAGCACTCACAAAAAGATCAGACATTGTCCAAAAACTACATCAATTTTGCATGGACTGGCTGGAGGGGGAACAGGGAGGATGGATAGCAAAGATTCAGTGGGATGGCTGGCACCGGGGTGACAACGATCGGTTGGACACATTGCAGAAAAACTACCAATTGACCTTCCACGATTGGACTGTAATTCCTAGCAACATCCCGCTCCGCCCTGCCTCTAAATTCCCTGACCTCTTCCTCTTATCCAACAATGTCTTGATGGAATTGAGCTGGTATGGCCGGGACACAGGGTACCCTCTCCAAAAGTGACTTTAGTGAACCGATCATGATAGATAAGGGTATAGAGAGGACTGGTAGTCTGCCCCAGTCGCCGCCTGGAAGCAGAACCCGCCTCCCTGCCCCCTTGTACATCAGGCCGGTCCACTGAAGACACAGCTGGAATCTGGTACCCTAGCATGCAAATGATTGTGGTCTGGCGCTTGTTCACTCCTGCGCAATCAACCCCCTGAGGATCTCAGGATAATCAATGCTGGCAGGCAAGTCCACGATCTCAAAAGGAAAAGGAGGCTTTTAAAAGCAAAAGAAGAAGGGGGGGGCTAGTTTCTCAGCAGTAGATATCTGGCGCCTGGTGCTAGGGCGAAGAGGTTTTCCTCCCCTTCCTTAACAACCTTTCCAGTCAATCCTCTGGTAACCAGAGCAATCCATGCTGGCAGGTTTCATAATCAGTCAACTTCTCTTGATCCTGCAACGCATTCTGTAAAGGGATGTTGGACCGGTTTTCCAGCAGGTGATGCTCCCCACCAATAGATGGAGCCTCTCCCCAGGTGCTAGTGGTGTCTGGCCTAGCCAGCACCACTAGCACTTTTGGGGTGTGTGTTTAAAAAAAAAAAAAAAAAAAAAAAAAAAAAAGATTTGTGACACTCATAATCATGAAATGGTCCAAATTATTAAAAAAGAAAAAACTTAGCTTTTTCTCCGAGGATTGTAGCCTGTGAGTTTAAGAGATGTTTCCTGACACTCTAGCACCATGTGCTGAGTAAACACGAGTGGTGTTTGTCCTTTGTTTTTTTAAGTTTTTTTTAAGTTCTTTGATACCACCCCTGTTAACTAACCATATATCGGCTCTTTCGGAATCTGGAAGAAGATTGTTTAATATGACCCTTTTTCCTTTTTTTGGGGGGGGGAAAACATCCCTGCTCGCACTAGTGGCACTGATAGGAGAAGACACCACTCGTGTTGCTGGGGAGACCCCGTCTATTGGTGGAGGGTGGCACCTGTTGGAAACCGGGTCCAGCGTTCCATATACAGAATAGACAACAAGAAAGGCATTTCAGCAAACGCCCGCCAGCATTGATGGCCCTGAGACAACAGGGGATGGACTGTGTGGGATCTCCTAAAATGACCTTCAATCACTTACCCACTCCATCTCTAAGCTTTGTCAAAGTAATGCTTGCTTGGAAGCTCTCACAATCTACTTGAACTAACAATTTGCATGTCAAAGTTACGATTTCCTCAAAATGAAGGAATGCCCCCTGTTTCAGTAGGGCATGAATCTTCGTCAATTAAAAGGAAAAAGAAAAGGAAAAGGGGAAATTGTTGAAAATGAAATAGGAATAGAAAGAATGTTTTCGGGCTAACACATTTCAGTTTAGGATGGATATAATATAATGCCGGGCTAATTGATCCCTTGAAGCAATTGCAAGGAAAATGAGCAATAGCAAACTGACAGAAATCCAGATTGCACGGCCTAATGAAAGAGTTTTGGGAAAAATTCTGGCCAGTTCTAGGGGGGGACCTCTTGAATTTCTACCACGACAGTTTTGAAAAAGGTGGCCTGGGCAATTTAATCAGCAGCAGCGTGGTTACACTGCTGTATAAGAAGGGGGAAAGGGAGGACATTAAAAACTACAGACCTATTTCGTTACTCACATTACCATATAAAATTTTGGCCAAGGCCCTATCTACTAGAATCACGAGAATAACAGACAAACGCTTCCACATCGATCGAACAGGTTTCATTCCGGGTCGCTATATATTGGACAATGTTTTAACACTCAACGAAGCGACCAGCAAGGTCAGAGAAAAGAGGATAAACACAACGATACTGTTTTTTTATTTTGAGAAGGCTTACGACCAAGTCAATTGGGACTTTATGGACGCAAGCATGGAGCGTATGGGAGTGGGACCAGTCTTCAGGAAATGGGTCCAAGTCCTATACAAGGACGCTTCGGGATGCATACAGATCAACAACTTCCTATCCGAAAGCTACAGTATATCACGCTCGGTTAGGCAAGGGGACCCGCTTGCTCCCTCGATCTTCCTATTTGTGATGGAAGCAATTGCTTCCTTTTTACGGAAAGATCCATCGATACACAGATTACCAGAGGTCAATGTAGGAACACCCCATCATCTCAAGTTCCCGACAGTAATAATGTTTGCAGATGACATGACTGTTCTGATCAGAGCCTCAGATTCGTCCTTTATGGCACTCTCTAGGGCAATGGAAGCATTCAGACTGGCATCAGAAATGAAAATCAACTGGAGAAAAACTATAGGCTGGTGGCTTTCGGAGGACCCTATTCCTAATCTGCAAGATCCGGAGGCAGACATGTCCTGGGACACGCCAGACACCCCCACTCGATACCTAGGCATCCTCATGACGCGAAGGGGGCTGGCACCACAAATGGGCCCAAATATGCTAGCTAATCAACTGAACAAACTGGGGAGATGGGGAAATACATGCTCCTCGCTGATGGGTCGGGCGCTGGCCCTCGACACCTCCGTCTTCTGCATGATGTGGTATATTGCGGCAGTATGGACCATCCCGGATGACTCACTAAAAGAACTGAACCGGGTAGCGAGAGCATATCTGTGGACGGGCAACCATAACAGAGGGAACTGTATCCCTAAAATAGCCTGGCAATACATTACAAGGAAGCCAAGTCAAGGGGGAYTGGGGATTATAGACCCGAAATKTGAGACAAAAGCTCTCCAAGTTAAATGGGTGGTTCGGTTGCTAACAAAACCAGAAACGGCATGGAACAATCTCGCCTTGGACAGTATAAGGGCGTTAGC
>BFEA01000032.1:3287985-3298749 GCA_003427395.1 Chara braunii
CCAGATTGCAAATCACATTGAAAGCCAGGTAGTCGAATGCGATCCAGAAAGTAGAGTTGCACTGATGTTACAGCGACGGAGAATCAAAGCATCGAACTCAATTGTCAATGAAAGCATATACTGGCCACCACCCCAACAATGCAATCGTAGCTCTTCCTCCTACTTGCGCTCAGGGTCCAGACTACATTCACACAGCTACACTATCCTATACTACAAAGTGACAGAGCAACCAGTTGACGTCAGCAGCAGCAACCGAAGTACATGCAGATGTCGACCATGTAGACCATCACCAAGACCAGGTACGTGCCCTCACATCATCATCCTCATCTCTCTCTCTCTCCCTCGTCTTCTTCACCCAGGTATCCCTTCACACGACAACCACCACCACCTCCGCTGACTACATCCGAGCTGGTGCCCAGCTACGGGGACCCAGCTATGGCGCTGCCTCAGTGCAGCGCCCTCTTCCAAGCGACCACACTCGGCCAACACTTCGTCCTGCAGCCTCTAAGCGCTAATTGTGGCAGCGCTGCCACTCACATGAGAATGTGTCTGGATGCCGAGTGTGTACCCCGGCACTTTCCTAAATGGAAAGTGGCGGGGTTGCTGCCAGCCGCCTGCCTCGTGGGACCGAGTTTCCAGTTGCTTCACTCTCGGCCAAAGTGTCTGTGCCCAGGCCCGTTCAGACAGTGGCCTGGGACTGAATTGGTCAGGCATGCCCAACCACCCAGGCTCAAACGTGCGGTGTTCCGTGCTTTCACCACGTTGCTGGAAGAGCCTGGAAGACTCACTAATATTCCAGATTCTCACGAGCAAGGCCGAGGTAACCAACTGGTGCGTGGCAACTGTCTGGCGCCCACCAAGATTTGCAAAAATTGACAAATTCAGGGCTCATTGGGATTCAGGGGCCCACCTGCACTTAGGGCGGGCACGCATCTGTTGCTGGGGCCTTATACAGGTATGCCGACGGGTAAAATCCTCGCACAATTCACCATAGTTGGAAGGTTGAAAACCAGTTGTACATTACAGCAAGACAGTTCACTCTCAGTGTTATCACACGCATATACGAGTCAGGAGTTTGTCCTGCTGCAGCCAGTGACACTGGTCCTACAGCTGATACCTCTGCTACGGACACTCTGTTGCTGCTGCAGCAGCCACGACTACCATCACCAGAGTTGCTGTTGGCCGTGGAGGTGACTGTTGCTGCTGCTGCAGCAGCTGTCACCACTGCTGCTGCTACTGGAAGGACTGCGGGTGATTCTTATGATGATTGCTAATACTACTGATGCTATCGATATGACTGATGACACCACTTAGGCCGCTGATGCTGCTACTGCTGCCACCACTAATGATGTCGTCTTCAGATATCGCCGCGTACCTGCTGACTCTGCTACCACGGGTGATGCTGCTGCTGCTGCTGATGTAGCTGCAATGAATTGCAGTGGCATGCGGGCTGTACACTAACTTCGTTTGATGTTGCCCGGTTTTGAGCTCTTTGGGACTCGATCCCGCGACCTGTTTTGTTTGCTGTTTTTTTTTGTGTGTGAGAGCCCAACTGGCTTGATCCCTAGGTCTGTTCGGAGTAGTCTCTATAGGCTAGCTGTAATACCACTAGGTCTCTCTGCTTTGTCCTTTCTGCCCTTGAGTTGTAGGTCTTTTCTTTCCTCCCCTCTTGCCAATTTTAGGTCTAGATTCGCTATAAGCTGTCGTTCCTACGCTGTAAAAGTGTCGAGGGCAAGGAAAAACGGGTTCTGTCCCGTCATTGTTTTTCCACGAAGTGCTGCTGGAGGTCGCGTGCTGTTTGGGTGCTGCGATATTTCACTTGCGGCATCATCTTCGTGCTGCTAGGGCTGTCCTCCATAGCTGGGGCTCCTCGCTCGTGTTGTGACTGCGCTGGTTATCAGGCCCTGAGTGCTGTGAGGCGCCTCCTCTTACCTGTGCTATTGGGGATAGGCAGGGTCGCCATCGAAACCCTTCTTGCAAGTGCTTGTCAAAATGGCAGCCATCTCCTGCTTCATCAAGCGCTGGTGTTCTTCTTACTCGTCCTGGGAGCTTCCCTGCCCTGTTGAGCGGACACTTGATCTGCAGTGGGCATCGAGTTTTGACTGTTGAGTGGCGTGTCGGGTTCAGGAGGGTTGGTGGAGCTTGATGGGCTCGATAGGTTGGGCGCAGGCCTGCGCCATAGCTGTGAGCTTGAGGTTGGGGGGAAGAAGAAGTCTCCCTTACTTGTTGAAACTCTCTTCTTACTAAGTCTTAGTTGATTCGTGGATGTTGATAGCGTGGTTGGGATTCTTGGAAATAACAGTGCATTGATTGTTTGGAGGGAGCAGGATATTAATGAGAATTGAGAAATTTCAATTCTATTTTTGGTTAAGTGCTTCCACTGTGTATTCTCTCATCGGTGTGGTGTGAATTGCTCTCTTCAAGATCTCTTGTCGTTGCGCATGTGTATGGGAACATGTGGATGTCATGCTGTATCTCGTTTAGATCTGGCACATAACATAGCAGCTGTAACTGCTGCTACTGCTGATGCAGCTACTGCCATTTCTGCTGCCACTGCTATTGCTGCTGCTAAAGATACTCTTACTGCTGAAGTCCCTGTATGGATAACGATGCTAGCTCTGCTGCTGCTCCCATTGGTGTTTATGCTACTATTCTGACTGCTACTGATGCAGCGGCAGTGCGGCCACTACTGCTACTGCAGCTGCAGCCTCTGATACTGCTTTAAAAGTGGTAACATAACGCTGTCACTCTGTTACTGATTCTTCTGCTACTATTGCTTCTGCTTCTTCTCCTGGTGCTAACACTACTAATACTGCAGCTGCTGGTGACTTTACCTTCAAATAAAGTTGCTCCTGCTTTTGCCGCCACCGCCACTACTGCTACCACTGCCACTGCTTCCACAACTATTACTGCCTCTGCTACTTCTGCTTCTACCGCTGATACTTATGTCGCTACTGTTACTGCTGATACTAAAGGCGGCTGCTTTTACACCTATTACTCCCGCCTATTCATTTTGTATCATTGCTGTTACACCTATTACTTCGGCCTATTCATTTTGTATCATCTGTTAACTTTACAGTTGTTAAATTGCAAGGCAAATGAGCAATTTGAATGACAGAAACCAAATTGCATCATTCCATAGAAATGCAGATAACCATGTGCATGAACTGAAAGCAGATTGTACCACGAGGTACACCACATGAGCAAACAGCAGAACACTGAAGTCAATCGATAATGAAAGCCCACTTCTCACCTCCTTCACCAATGTCCACAATGTCGCTCTCCCACGTGGCACCCGGAGCCAAGACTACAATCAGATAGCACCTATCAGCGTAGACTCTAATGACAGCAACAGGTCTTCATGAAGTGCAGCAGCCCGATGATGAATGAGGACTCCGAATGTCCTGGCCCGCTCTTCATCCACTAGGTAAGCGATCACATGCACCCCCATTCCATCGACTTTCCCATACTGTCCCTCACCAACGACCTCCTCTCAACCACCCAGGCTATGGCGCCAGCAGCCCTGCTATGCCTGCTGCGCTCACACCGCTTCTTCCTCGTGCTTCGCCAGCACCCTTCCTCACTCTGCCCGACGTTCGTCCAGCAAGCTAATGCTCCAGCAGATCTGTCACCTTCCAGCCAGCCAGAATGTTGTGAAGTGAGTGGCCTCACTTCCTTTTGTGCTGGCTGGGTGGGCGAGGCAGGCTCTGGATGCTCGGCCTTTGTTCCAGTAGCTGCGCCCAGACCCTTCCAGAATGTGCTTGGGGCTCAACTGTAAAAGCCCCGGGCCTCCGCATCTTTGCTGGGCCCAGCATCTTCAACCGATCAGGCCTACTAGTCAGTTGGAGATGCTGCGTGCAGCAACCAACCCACGAGGCCCATTTGTGTTCACGTCGGCCTCAAAAAGGCCTCGTCAAATTTTCAGAGAGCCCGCCTTCGCTTAGAGGGGTTGCAAACAATTTCCAGGGGAGGCAGGCCCTTTCCAACGTAGACCGATGGCCTTGTGGTTTGCACTCCCTCCCCCTCTGCTTCGAAAGTCCTCTGAGTAAGCCTTCAATCCATTTGCTGCTTCCCTTTTATCATCTTCTCATAGTGGGATGCGACTTGAGGGGCTGTCTTCATCAGCTCCTCTCTCGTGAATCACCGATCTTCTTTTGGATCTGTATGATACCTGAATCTGACCCCGAACTACACCTGGGGTTTCGACGGTCATCCTTTGCCGACAGGCTTAGGTACAGGCATTAATTTGTGCTCCACAACCTCATCGATGCACATATCCGTCCATGGTTGGGGGCGCGGCATCAATTTGCGAGAGATATCTACCTCTTGACTAAACTCCGAAGACTTGACTCAGACTCCTTCCCCTACGTGAAACTTTCACTCTCTTCTACGTTTGTTCTCGGATGCTATCATGGCGTTCTGAGATTTCGGTATCTGCTCAACAGTCTAGTGCAGCATCTTGTTGTATTCCATCCCAAATTTGATGCTTCCTGGTGGTGCAGAAGGTCCAGTATCAGGAAGGAGAAAGTCTAATGGGGTTTTGGGCTTCCATTCTAGGTGCAACTGATTACGAGTCTGCCCAGTAGGACTATGAACAACATTGTTGTACAGGCTGGTGATGAGAGGGAATTTCTCATCCCAGTCCTCCTAGCTGAGCTTGATATAATCCCACAGCAGGTGCTGTACTACTCGGTTCATCTTCTCAGCATGCCCATTAGTATCTGGGCAGTTCTAGGAGGCATCTGTAGCTGGGAACCCATCTGCTCCACAGTCTTTCTCCATAATTCACAAGTAAATCTGACATCCCGATCGCTAACTATGGATTTCGGTAACCCAAAATCCCCCAGCTATCCATAAATATCTTAATTACTAAGTCTGTCTTTGCGGTCTCAGGCGGTGCAACTAATCTAGCATATATGGAAAATTTGTCAACAATCGCAAATCTATGCCTCTTGTCAAACTTGCTGGTCATGAGAGTATCCATGAAATCCATCGACAGACTCTCACCTGATCTAGCAGGAATAGGCAAGGGCTTGATAAGCCTGAGAGGAGCCTGAGTACTAGATTTGTCTCTCCGACAAACCTGGGCAAGTCTCAACATACTTCTTTGCATCCTCCAGCATCGTAGGCCACCAAAATTGTTGTGGTAAGTTGGCTGCCGTCTTCTTGTAACCGAAGTGGCATGTTCCGTCATGACACTCACCTAAAAATAAACTACGCAAAGACTCACTACTTGGCAGTGTTGGTCCCCGGTCCGACCGGGGGGCCCTCCTCGAGCCGGAACCATTCCGGTCGGACCGGCCGGTCGGCCGGCCCAGCTCCCCCCCGGTCGGCCCCATCGCATTACCGCTGGAGGGCGTTACCAGGGTTCAAACGCCGAGGGGGGTACTCCGGGGTGTGAAGGAGGCCTGCAGGCAAAAAAAAAAAATTGCGGCAGTCCGGTAGGCCTGCCCAAACCGTACGAAAAGGGCGGCCGATCTGGACCGTCGATCTCGTGAGATCGGCGGCCCAGATCGGCCGCCCTTTTCAACAAAATTGGGTGGGATCTGGCGGCCACCTCTGGCCCAGCACACGCCTCCCGTTTGCCACCCGCTGCCCCCCCCTACTGCGGCCGCATTTCCCCGTCGCCAACATCGTCATTCGCGTCTCCGGCCGGCCACTTCGAGAGCTCTGCCATCGCGCCTGCCCGGCACCGCGTCTCCCCGTCGGCCACTTCGACGCGCGCCATCGACAGCAGCCCAGCCTTCCGCGTCCCGCCATCGCGCCATTGGTGAGAGAATCATCTCTTCCTCTTCTTCTTCTTCCTCTTCTTCTTTTTTTTTTTCTTCTTCTTCTTCTTCTTCTTCTTCTTCTTCTTCTTCTTCTTCTTCTTCTTCTTCTTCTTCTTCTTCTTCTTCTTTAGTTCTTCTTCTTCCTCTTCTATAGTTCTTCCTCTTCTTCTTCTTTGCGCGTTTCAGACTGAGAAGCGCACACGCTGGGAAGCAATGCATATTTGTCGATGCTTGTACGAGAAACAGTCTATGGCCACTGTTTTCACTTTTTTTTTCTTTTTTTTTTTTTTTGTGAAGAAAGGGCCCCAGTGCCCAAGGCTCATATTAACATATGTAATACAACACAGAAACACGCCTCTTCCCATTAGGGTTGGAATAGCCTTTCGCCACTGCTCCCATAGAGACAACTTCCCTACTATTACTGCTAGGCCTATCATCTTCTGAGAGAGGACCGCCTCTTCAACCTTTCATTGGGTTGCCTGTTGCTGTCCATAACACCTGGTGGTCTAGCTATTCCCTTGAATACACCACGGTTCCCTGCTTTCCAAGACTGCCCCTTTTTTTAACTTTCTACATTTTCATCACTCTCCCCCATATCATGCCTTGCTGACTAAACAATTTGCAGGGGGAGGAAAGAAGTCTGGGAACAGGTCACTTGGCCGCATTGGAGTTGCGTCATCTAGCTTGGTCCAATCATTGAAGACGAGTCTGTAGTCTGTGGTTATCTCCTTGTTGTTCGGCACCCCCTCCTGCCCCCCTTTTCCCTTTTCCCATTCCAATTTCCCCAAACTCCCCCCCTCTTCCCCCCCGAGCCATTCTTTGCAGAATGCTTGTATTTTTTGCTTTGTTTCGTTCTGAGTATGGATGTGTTTGATTTGCGTTTTGACTTCCTCCCACCGTGCTGTTATATTTGTCTGGATCTGTTGTTGTATGCTCTCCGTAAATTCTGGTCCCCCCAACCCTTGCTGGAACATGTTGAAAGTGAAGTCGTCAGGCTGTTCCGAGGGCCATTTTTCAAACAGAAAGGCTTTCCAGTCCCATGGCCAGCGTGACCTTGTTCCGAGCTGGTCCCAGACTCTATCCCACCACCGCCAGATCCAGACCGCTCCGGGACATTGAAAAAAAATGTGCTCTATTGTTTCTGGTCTTTTCCTCGATGGGAATGCGCTCGAGCATAGTCGACACCAGGGGAGGGCGAGTCCTTTTTGTTCATGGTTGGTCCTATCTATCAACCAGTTATTGGTGGGTAGACACACGTGTTCTATTTGCCATTGCAGAGAGGCCACATTGGCAGGTTTCCTTTTAGTTAATTGGAACCATTTAACGTTTCTCAACGATTCTTTGCTAATGTTCAACTGTTTCATCCGTCTCGCTTCCAACTGGTCCCGTAGATTGATTTTTGGCCGAAGCAGTCGGTATGTTGCTTTAATAGTAATGCTATACAACGTTTTAGTATTGGTTCTGCCCCCACCATGTATATTCGTCCATACCCACTCCACAGGGTCCAGGGGCAGTTGAGTTATCGGTGTATCCGGGGAGAACGCCACCCATCTGTCCTTCACCCTCAGAACTTTGATTCTTGAGAGTTTGTCCTTTCCGACAAATTGTATTTGTTCAGGATTGGTTCTTTGGAGTGAGTTGTCCTTACCTATTGTGAATGTATCTACCACTACCGGCCCCTTTGGGTCACAGCACACCACATCACCCACCTCCCCCTGACGGCCCAGCATTAATACCCAGTCGGATTCTTGTATTGAGGCCCCCTTTCTCAGAATATTCCACCAGTTTAAGGGGATGCATTCTATAAGATTTTCCAACGCTTCCTCTGGTCTATGGCAATACCTCAGTTTTTCCTTGATTTGATCTCTCATTATCCAGTCCCTCCTGTCTGCGTCCCAGATATCTCCTATTCTAAGTACCCCCCTGTTCACCCATCCTTTCCATGGGGAGTCCGTGCAATGCAGAGCTTAACTTCTCGAATTAGTTATCCTTCTATTCCCGAACACTGGTTGCCGGATCACCTCTTCCCATCTTTCTGGTTGGGTTTTGTCCGATAGGGAAAGGTTCCTCCATATCTGTAGCAGTGTCGGCCATAAGGGGTCATTGCGCAGGTCCTTCCTTGCCTCTTGTCTTGGTGAATCAACTAAGGAACTTTCCTGCTGCGTCCGTGTCCGTGGAATTGGTCATTCTCTGTTTTCAATCCATGTGAGTGGGTTGATGTTGGATGGTGTTTCCAGGGCTAATCTTGAAATCTGTTCCAAGGCCAAGTCCTTCCATGGGATCTGTGGGCAGATGAGCAGGCGCTTAAGCCATTGTATAGCCAGCGCCTTGGTTTGTGTTGTCGGGTCAATAATACCCAATCCCCCTTTCTGCAAGGAAGATGAGCAATAGCGAACTTCATCAATCAAACAGCATCATACATATGAGTCCAGATAGTCGTGACCTCGAACCAACAACAGAATTGCATCACGAGATTCACCAAATAAGAACACACCAAGAGTTCATAATTTACAATGTTGAAATAGTCCCATCATCGTCAATGAAGAACCAGAGTTGATATCCTATCTGGCGCTCGGCGCCCAGACTACATGTGGCAGATCCTATCTAGCCTACACTACGATGCCGAAAGATGACGTCAAGAGCATTCCCGAAGTACGAGCATATGGCGACCAATGTCGCACGCTTCCAGCACCAGGTATGTCTCTCGCCACACTCACAACCTCGTTCCCCAACACACAGATGTCACTAGCACCCAAGGACCACCATGCGCTTCACCCAGCTTACAGCAGCGCAGCTCGGCTATGGCTGCGTGCTCATTCCCTGCTCGCCCGTGAGAGCGTAGGCGCCAACCAGCAAATAGCGCAGCATGCAGCCAGCACCTGAATGCCGAATGAGGAGGCAGGCCCTTTGCTATATCGAAGTGGCCTTCCTGCGTCCAGTCCCAGGAAGCTTTCAGTAGGCCCCGCGGCGCGGGGCATCCCAGAGGGGGGAGAGCCAGGTGGCGCTGCGGTCGTGCGAAGGGGATGGAGAAGCGGGGCACCCGGAAAAGCTGAGACCATGGTAGCTGGTTGTTGTACCGTGGCCGTAGTGACCGGGATCTGGGTGGGTGCGCCCGTAGACTGAGGGGGGGCCTGGCTCGTGGCGGTCGTCGTGCTAGGGGCGTGGACAGTCACCAAGATGGCCGGGTCAGGGGCAACGGAGGAGGAAGCTCCGCCGTGGCCACCCTGTCGGAGGACGGGGGACCCGGACTGGGAGCCAGGAGACGACGGACGTGCAGCGTCCTGGAGTTGCTGCATGCCGGCGGCAAGGGTCGCCACCTACGCCTGTAAGGGCGCGGGGGTCGCGAGTTGCGCCAGGATGGGCACAAGGGTCGCGAGTTGCACCTGGATGGGCGCAAGGAGGGAGGTGAGGAGGGTGTGTAGATCCCCCTGGGGCTGATGGCCCTGGTCCGCCGGCACGGGTGTGGAGCCCGATGCCGTGGTCATCGCCGTGTCGGCGGCGTGTGACGCACTGTCGGTCATGGGGAGATGACGGACCGGACTGGAGGGGGCCAGAAGAGGTCCGCCTGAGCGGAGGGCGTAGGGGGAAGTCCGCGCTAGAAAGCGGCGAACGACGCTAGCAAGGCTAGCACGAACGCCGTCAAAGGGGGAGGGGTGGTTCGGGTCCAAGGTGCCTGAAGAGGACGGGGAAGTAGGGGGGGGTTGAGGAAACCTTAACCCTACAAAACCCTAAGAAAACCCTAACCGAGGTTTAAGTGGCTAGGGTAGGGTACCGGTGACCTAATCAAGAAAGTAAAATAGCAAGCATAGGGGGGGGAAGACGGGAGAAAAATAAATAAACAGCGAGATTTCGAGAGAAAATAAAAATAAATAAGAAAATAAATAAATAATTAAAATAAGTAAAGAAATAAGTAAAAGATGTGAAGGGAAAACAATATTTATTTTTTAAAAAATTTTCGGCAGCATTTCCCTACCCCCCATGGGGTCAAGAATGTGCCAAGGGAAAAGGAGAGACCAAGGTGAGCACACTAGAGATGCCGCAAATAAATAAAAAAAGAAATTTCAAAAAATAAATAAATAAATAATAAATAAATAAATAAGTAAATAAGTGTGTGAGGAGGTAGGGAGAAATGGGTTATCTGATTTTTCAAAAATTTTGGCAGCATTTCGTTACCCCCATGGGGTCGAAGTGTGACGAAAARACTAAGTAAGAGAAAATCAGAAAATTTCGGCAACACTTCGTTACCCCCACGGGGTCAAAACGTGTGCCGAAAGCAAGAAAGGCTAACACCTAATCAGCTTTAGGGTTGCCGCCAAGAATTTTCAGAATAAATAAAAATAAATCAGAAAATAAGAAAAGAGGGTGGGGAAGAAGATGAGAAAACTAACAACTAATCAGATTTAGGGTTGCTGTAGAGAAAATCGAATTTTCAGAATAAATAGAAAAATAAATGAAATGAATCAGAAAATGAGAAAGAAGGTGGGAGAGAAGATAATTCGGAATTTTTGGAAAAGAAAAGACAAATCAAAAGGAGGATAGGAAAAAAAAAGAAAAACAGAAAAATTCGAAGTGGGGGGAATGGGAATGAAAAAGTGAAGGAGAAGAGAAGGAAATAGGTGGGGGAGGGAAAAAGATGAAGTGGGCGGTAGGGGGATGGTGTGGTGGTAGTTGGGGGAGAGGAGGGATGGGGAAAGGTGGACAGGGATCAAGAAGCAAAGAGAAAAGAAAGAGGAAGAAAAGAAAAGAAATAAAGAAAGGAGAGTAAAAGAATGGGTGTTGGGAGAAAGGTGGGGTGGGGAAGATAAAAGGAGGAGAGAAAAGATGCAGTAGAAGGTGGGGGAAAGAGAAGGGTTGAGTAAGAGGAGAGAGGAGAGGTAGGGAGATGGGTTAGTAGAGGAAGGGGGGAGAAGGGAGTGATACCTGGCCCTTGGTGTCTCCAAGGGCACAAGGTACACCAAGACCAGGAGGGTCTTGGCCTTCGCTGCAGCAGCCA
>BFEA01000032.1:3315650-3333142 GCA_003427395.1 Chara braunii
AGAGAGAGAGAGAGAGAGAGAGAGAGAGAGAGAGAGAGAGAGAGAGAGAGAGAGAGAGAGAGAGAGAGAGAGAGAGGGTTGCTGGGGTGATGGGCAAGTTTTAAAACTGACTGCTTTATGGACAAGGCGCATGTGGAGTTTCAGAATAGACTCGCCATAGCTTGGAAGAGCAGAGGAGGGCTTAGGCTTGGGATGACCATCGTACGGTCCGAAATGCCTAGCATTACACGCCGAAGTAAGGATAAAATTACTGCGACTGGCTAGGAATGGGTTGGAATGGAGGTTAGGAATAGAGTCGGCAAAGGTCCTGAAGAGCGGAAGTCTTAGGGCCGGAATGACATTTGAGGAGCGCGAGCCGAACGGCAGTGAGATTCAGGGACGGGCCTCATTGGCGGTATGTTTGAGCGAAGCTACTATGAATCCAGGCTGTTTTACGGGCAGGATCTTGCTCCCCTAGCTCTTAGAACCAGCAATGTCTGGGGCTTCGTCGGAGCTCAGTGCCAAAAGAAGCAAAGAAACCCGATATAATCAAGCGGTGGTGTTAACCTCTTTCCTTCCTACAGCAGGTATGAGAAGAAGGAAGACCAGGCCCGAATTAAGCATGGGCGTAATAATGCTCCTATGCAAAAGAAGGAGGCAAGGGGAATATACGAAATTACGGAACTTTTTTTTTTTCCTTCTGAAAACATCCCTCTCCGGTGCATCCTCTCCGGTGCTAGAAGCCCTGGTAAGAGCAGACACTTCTAGCACCCTTGGGGGGGGGTTCATCTATTGGTGGGGAGCGACACCTGCTGGGAAACGGACCCAGTGCCCCATGAACAAGGGATACATAACCATGATGAAGTATAGGACTATGACCTGCCAGCATTTATTGCCCTGCGCGTCTGGGGGATAACTGCACAGGCATGATTGGCTATCTAATGATTTTGCGAAAAAGAACACCCACACCAGATTTGCAGTGGAGACAGGAGTCAAGGGGGAGGGAAAAACAGAACAATGTAACACCTCCAGGGGCCAGCTGGATATTACTCGTCCCTCCCAAACCATTTATTTCCACCAGTGCATCATCATGTATGGGGAAGAGGTTGGGGAACTCCTCAGGCGGTTTCATCTGTATAGCTGAGTCCATCTCCCTCCAATAACGGAAACACAGGTGGAAATCCCTTGGGCAAGGTTCCCTCCCCTGGTTTGACCAACCCGGCCACTCCACCGTGGCTATCCATCCACACCTTTCCCCTCCCAGCCAATCATTGCAGAATTCGGTAACTATCTTCGTGAGGTCCTCATGCTGTGTCATATGGTTTAGGTTTGCTCTAACTTTCTCCCAGCGCGCTCTGGTCTCCAGTTCCACCAGCCTGAGGTCGCAAATCATCCCACTTGTTTCCCCATTCCCCACCCGTGGCCCTTTGATGGCCCGCGTACACGGCCTCCACCACAGGGACCAAAGGGCCGCCTTTCATCCCAATTTAAACATGTTTCCACAAAAGGAGCCGTTTTGGGTGGGCGTGGGCCAATGACCACACAGCAAGGCCTTCCAGACCCATGGACAGTTCTGAGCAGTGCCCAGCTGTCGCCAGATCTGTTCACACCACCGCCACGTGAGGATGGCCCCTGGGCACTGCAGGAAAACATGCTCGAGAGTTTCATTTATCTTGCATGAGGGGAAGGCTTCCACACATGCCCTGCACCATGGCCATGCAACCCCCTTTTGTTCCAACCTGGAGTGATCGATCAGCCAGGCATTAGTGGGGAGGCAGCAGTGCACGATCTGCTATAATTGCAGGGATGCAAACTTTGCTGGCCTGGCTGTGTACGTTGGAACCATGGATAGGTCTAAGGGCCTCCCTGTCTACATTGAAATGCCCGTGCCAGTGGTCTCGCACCTGTGTGAACGGAGCTTGGGGGTGTGAGGTGAGGTAATTCCTTAGTAAGAATGGTTTAGACCGGTTGGTAGGAGGAAATTAATAGTGCCTAAGCTCTCCAGATTTCAATGACCTCCTTGTAATTAATATGCCTCCTAGAACGTAGCAGAAATAATATCCTACGGATCTTGAACCCCCTGTATCTTCGAGTAAATCTTTGTCCTCACCGTCGGATCTTCAATAAAACGTGCCAGGTAGAACACTGGCCGAATGGTTTGCTGATATATCTAGAAAGCAGGGTAGTAAGACGTTTCCGTAACCGAACGAAGGTGTGAAAAGAGTGGCGTCACCCGCAATAGACACACCTCGTTGACATCTCGAGGTTAGAGGAACAGTGAACCACAGATTACGAGTCCTAGACCGAGGCAAATAAGTCCTATGCCCACTAGTAGCGTACTTATCATATCCTGAAATCGTTTCATACCTCGTTTGATAGGCCTATGTGGAAAACAAGCAAACACGCGAGTTAAGGATGGCTACTCTGTCCGTATACGGACGAACCGGATCACCGAGTAATATCAATTGAACAACTCCACATTCGGATGAAAGGGACACCTTCAGGATTCCTTATATATAGATATATCAATATATATCTAGACACGGAATGGATCGTATCCGAGTGTATCAGCTCCAAATACTGCAACCACGTCTACTAAAGAACAAGAGTAGATTGCAAGAACGGAAGTGAATCAGGTCCTTGCCTTAGTGGTTTTCTTCCTTGTCACCGTAGTGTCGGCCCCTACGTGCAGTGTACGACATCACTAGTATCAAAACGAGCCGGAGTGACCGGTTAAGCTGTTTACCAGTTACTTTGGTTCCGAAAAAAGGGTCCTAGTATCGTGGGTATTCTCGCCTATCGATTATCACTGTCACGGAGGACCTTCGAAGGGTTAGTATATCATACGACCAACAATCCGCTAAAGGTCACCGTATTCCGAGGTAAGGATCGAGATGGAAGCAAAAATCATATCGTCTAGGGGGCTGAGGAAAACTATCTCGTCACAGCGAACTTCGTAGCGCACTCTTATCGGGTAAGAGTAAGCATGCATTCATCCAATGTTTCGACAGGCCCTACTGAAGTTAGAACCTCGTCTGATATAGATCCGTACAAGACTTGATAAGAAAAACACTGAGTCCTGATCGTCCTCTCCTTGCCCCGATTACTTGGAAATGCCCCGAAAAGACCTGATTTTCTCCCGCTATGTGTAAGCTGACACTATGAACGACAGACGGGGTATACGATCCCTAAACCTTCGTATGCATCACCTAAGCCGGCTACGCATGCTACCCTATCATATAATAGGAATTGAAGTGTAGGGGAAAACTATCCCGTCACAGTGAACTTCAGGACGTAATCTTCCCCGAGTAAGAGCACGCATGCGTTCATCAAATGTTCCAATAGGCCCTACCGAAGTTAAATCCTCGTCCCATATCACAAACTTCATAAGAAAACACTGAATCTCGATTGTCCTCTCGTAGCGATTACTCGAAGGGCCCCAAATGGCCCGATCTACTCCCGCTAAGAGTCAATTGACGCTCTGAATGGCGGAAGCGAGCGCAAGACTCGTAAGTCTTTGTATGCATCACCAAACCAGCTATGTTCTCTACCCTATCATAAACCAAGTGCATAGAAACTTACATTCCAGCTTGGGAGGAAGAAGCCGGGAGCTTCCACCTTGGCTATGGTGGAGCTCTACCGGTAGCAGGAGGAGGGAGAAGGGGACCAAGGAGGAGAGGTGGTGGGGTACTTACCTGGCTATGGCAGACACCATCTTCATCACCTTGTTAGGCGCTGCATTTGGAAGGCCCCAGTGGGGGTAGTGCCGCATCAAGGAAGCTCGGGGCAGAGTCAGGCATGGCAGTTGAGTGGGGCAGCGGTATAGCTGCGTGGTGTTGACCTTGGGACAGAAGGGCAGCGACATAGCTGCTTTGGATTGTCCTTTGGACAGGAGGGAGAGCCCTCAGTGCTCCGCCATAGCCTCGGCCTGTATGTAGAGGAAGAGGAAGGGTGGCCATGGCTATGGTGGACCTCATGTTGTGCCTGCAGTAGAAGCGGGATTCGGACATTGATTCTGGTTCAGTCGCTCAACATTATTATTGTTATTTCTTGTTTGAATAAGAGGGGAGGTGATAAGGAGGAAGAGATTGGTTGGCGAAGAAGAAGAGCCTTGTCATTGGTCTATGCTGGAGTACATCATCTTCTTCTTCTTTCTTACTTCTTCTTCTTCTTCTTTCCCTCTCTCTCCTCTCAAGTTCATTCATTTCTTTTTGCAATTGGATGGCATTGTACTTTCAGATGAATGTATACTTCGAAATTGGCCAGGATCGTAACAGCTGCTTGAGTAGCCTAGCAATAGGTCAGCAGTTATCCATGTTTTTCCTAAATTTTCCTGAACTCCTTTAATAGTTCTCAGATTGTTCTCAGCTGAAGCCAGGTAATGGCCCTGGTATTTCAAATGACTTGTATAATTCTATATGGGACGCTGGGCCCGGTTCCCAGCACGTGTTGCTCCCCACGAATAGACTGGAGCATTTGTCCCCCTCCCCCCCCCAAAACAAACAAAAAAAAAAAGAGTGACCATTTGGGTCTGAAACGGTATGGTCGTATCCATCTATTGGTGGGGAGCAGCACCTGCTGGAAATCGGGTCCAGCGTCCTGTGAACATCATCGAAATATTGCTTCAACAACCATAAGTTTAAAAAGAAAAAAGAGGGAGGAACAAAACAATCCCTCCTAGGACTGCCAGATTTATCCCTCCTATGACTGCCAGATTTATCATTCCCTCCTAGATATTCTGTACCCCTTTCAACCAAAAAAAGAAATCAATCAGTTTCCTCCCTGGCCAAACCATTGTAATTCTACCAGGGCTAGTTCAGAGGGGGGAATGGATCTGGAAAAAAAAAGGGTCCCCGAGAACAGCTCTAGGCGGAAGCGTGAACCAGTTGCGGAAGACCAGTTGGAAATTCTTCTTGAGAGGTCCCTCTGTCTCTTCTGCCCCTGGCCATTTCACTTCCTCCAAGGACTGCTCTATTGGTTCCCCCAGCCAGTCTTTTGTGACTTGGGCCTATCCCAACCCTGCGCTATTTTTAGTGCAGGCCCGTGCTATTTTTAAATCCTGTGCTATTTTTAGTGCATGCCCAGTCTGCTTTTAGGTCCTGCCTTATTTTCAGCAGGAGACCAGTCTATTTTCAGATCCTGCACTATTTTTAACATGGGTCCGACTGTTTAGGATTCTGAACCAGGCTTGTCCCAGTCGATCCCGATTTATTTTTAGCTCGGGACTTTTTGGGACCGGTACCAGCTTCGAGCTGTGGGACTCGGCAATGGCTTGGCCCCTTCGCTATAAAAGGAGGGACCAGTCTCATCGGAGAAGGAGAGAGACAGGCATCACATGAAGAGTTGTGTGAAGGACTGCAGTTTGGGACCAGGGCATCTTAGAGTATGAGCTATGCAGTCCACCGTAGGACAGGGATCGGGCAAGAGCCAGGGAGGAAGGAGTGAGCTATCCAAGACGGTGAAGTACTGCACAGCTACTTGGGAGGCTGCAGTGCCTTTTTTTTTTTATCTTTAGTCTCGGGAGGGCGCTTAACGAGGTGGTAAGAGCACCCTCCTGAAGCGGGTCCCAGTGTTGGCTCCGTCTATCAGTGGGGAGCTGCACCTACTGGAAAACGGGTCCAGCGTCCTTGATGATACATTGTTTGTGTAACAGGCAAGTGCAGCCTGCTTAGGCTCAGAGATGTTACTATTGCCTGTGCCTCTTCACCCTGTTGGTGGGTGCCAGATCTGACTTGGGTTGCTAGTACCTTGAATGGCCACTGCAGAGCGGCCCCTCCAGTCCTGATAGATGTCCCTGTGTTATGAAAGCCTCTGTGACCCTTCAAAGTCTTCCAAAATCCTAAACCCTAGCATGCAGAACTTGGGTCTTCATCTAGACCAGACTAGCCCGATTCTACCAGGCATTGGGAAGGGGGAGGAAATGGGTCGGGGAAGTCTGAGAGGGGACTGAGCGGGATGGATGGGTCCACTTTGGCCAGATGACAGTCTCTAATGAGGTCCCCTTGGGATCTGACATTCTGCCTGTTCCACTATCATCCTAATCTTTCCATCCCCGGGACCCCCAAGCCAGCTGTTACTGAACTGATGTAGGTTTTGTTGGATCTCAGTTTTGCAGTGGAGGTATGCAATTCATTCCTTCACTCCATTCCATTGTGTTGTAATGTCTGTTTGAATCTGCTGTTTAATTCTCTGCAAATTCTGGTACATCTAGGCATACCTGCTCCATTTCATGAGAGCAGCGTCGCTACCAGAGGGCCCAAAGGACAGCTCTGTGCGAGAGCCGAAGTAGGAGAAGTCACGGTGCTACTCGTGGAGGTACCAGGTGTTGGCCACTTCAAAAGAACGGTCAGTCTAGTCCTTGCCCCGCCTACAACCTGATCCCTTCCTGTTCCGCTCGATTTCTTCGTCCACCCCCTTCTCTTCCTCCTTACGATTAGTCCATTCAGGACAAGCCCCTGCACCTGTTCAGTCACACACTTAGTGCTCGCGGGACTACTCAGTTTGTGCGCACCAGTCGAAGTGTCTTACGATTGCAAGAGTCAGATTGTCAGCACGCGTGTAGATTGAGAGCGTGTGGATGTGCTCACGCACCTGCTCGGATCGAGAGTGTGTGGGCATGCGTGCTCACCTGCTCGGATTGAGAATGTGAGTGTGCAAGCTTACTTGTTGTGAATGATAATGTAAAAGCATGCACACTGCCCGTATGGCTCGATATCGCTGCGGCATGCACGTCGTGCAGATCAAACCGTAAGCACGAGGGTGCGCACGACTGCTAGCCTGCTTGGACTGATGCGCACGGGTGTGCAGGTTTGCAGATCGACCTGCAAGTCCGAGAGTGCATTCCCCTGGACTGAAATACACGGGTGTGTGTTCACTCAGATTTCACTGTAAGGGCGTGGAAGCTCGCTTGACTGCTTGGCCTGATGTGCACGAGTGTGCTCGTTTGCGTTGACTAGACTGTAGGGACGGCTGCGAGATTGCGGAATTGATGAGTCTGGACGCATGCACAGATTCGACTGCGGAGGTGGAGCAAGTGACGAGGTAGGGACGGGATCTCAAGGAATGTTTCTTTTTCTTTTGGTAAGGACTTCAGTTGCACGTCGTGATGTGTCTTTGTTGTTGGTGCTTCGTATATGAGTATGAATATAGTTTTCCATGAATGCATTGAATGGTAATTGGCCAGTGTAAGATGTCACCATTGCCCTTTCTGCTCTGTTCACTGACTATTGCTGTCTTCTAAATTGTTAATGGTCATTGAAGATGTGTGTTCCACTGATTGTAATGTCCTGTAGTGGCAAGCTGGATTAGTCAGTACCTAATCTGAATCTGGTCCTATCCTACATGAACTTTGATGTGATGGAATCATATTATGACCGTCGGGGGTAATGAAAGGAAAAGATGGCTATTGGAGTGTTTCAGACTTTTAGTATTTGATTCTTGTCCACAAGGAGCACATCCTTAACTTTGCCATTGTCCCCTGGAGGCACCTGCTGATCACAGCTCTTGAGCTAATCAGACTCCATTAACATATTGGTCTTTGATGGAAAACTGCAGGTCACTATCATTTCCATGCTGTGACAGGAGACTTCGACGAACTAGTCAAAGCAAGTTTCCTGCTGTGCATTTTGGTAAGGAACCAGCAATGGCAGGAAGGATACAGGAAAATGCATGCACACGTAAGCACAGTAAATCATGCATGCATACATAGTATTGCTAACACAATCATCGTCAATTACAAATTATGGACTAAGTATGGAGATGGCAGGAGGGACAGAGGAAGATGCATGCATACATAATCATCGCCAATCATGGAAGATACATAATTATAGTCAAACACAAGTTATGGACTGAGTATGGAGATGGCAGGAAGTATAGAAGAAGATGCATGCATAAATAATCATAGTCAATCACAAATCATGGACTGGAGGGCTCACTGAGGCAAGGGATGTGCTACCGGTGCTGGGATGAAGATGCATGCATACATACTCAATCATGGATGCATACGTAATCATAGCCAATTGCGAGGATCAGGGTCCTCGGTAGGCCTAAGGGGCCCTGTTTGCAGCATTGCCCGCCCTAAGTGAAGGCGGAGGTGCCCACCCTAAGTGAAGGCGGGCCTAACCTATCGCAAGAGGCCCTCGACTGTCAATTTCATATTTGGGGTCCAGGCAGTTGCGACGCGCCAGTTGGTTGAAAGAAACTCAGGCCGGGAAACAAAGACATTTCCACGGACCTCCGGGCTTTTCCAAAGAATGCAGGCCCTGGGCGTGATTCGCAGCCTCATACAGAGACAGTTGGGCGCCCAACCGAACAAGGCCCAGCAGCCCAGTAGCTGCTGAACACAGGCAGCCTCCTGGGCCCTTCCGGAAGCTTCTGGGCCCAGGCCAGTGCAGCCAGGCTGGACGAGCAGGCCAGCTCTTTCCATAAAGGAAAGAGCTCTCCGCTGGCAGCCTCATTCAGGCACTCGCATGCTAGCGGCAGCGCTGCTGGAGCAAGAGCTCGCGGCTGCTGGATGGCGCTGAGAGGCGAGGTGCAGCACGTGCGGTCGTGCAGGGAAGAAGGGCGCTGCTGAGGGTAGCGCCATAGCCCAGCCACCATAGCTGGTGGGCTTGGTCTACAGTGAGGCGCAGGGGTGGTCTTCAGGTGTAAGAGAGGACAGACGTGGGAGTAAAGTCAGGGGATAGGTGAAGGATGATGATGATGATGATGTGAGGGCACTTACCTTGTATTGGCAATGGTCTGCATGGGCGACATCTTCAAGTACGTCGGGTTGCTGCTGATGTTAACAGTTGCATTGTCAATTAGTAGGCTGTAGTAGCTGTGTTAGGAGTAGGCTGGGCGCTGAGCGCTAAGTAGGAGAGTGAAGGGACTGGACTCTTGTGTTGATGAGGAGAGAGTATGCTCTCCATGACATTGGTTTTCAGTACTATGAACCTCCATTGGTGTATTATTGGTGCAATGCTGCTCTCTGGACACGGTGTGACTACCTGGCTTTCAATGTGATGGTGTAATCTGGAATTGTCATCTCGCTGTTGCTTATTTTCCTTGCAATTTGGTATCTGAGCTGGTTCATATTGCGCTTCATTGGTTCTTCGCAATAACTATTGGTGCTTCACATGAGGTGTGGGGCAGTGATAAGGCATTGGCGTTGAACATTAGGCGGCCCAGGGTAGAGTGGGCGCGCCAGGGAGCTATGTGGTGACATACGGGATGTATGCTGGATGATGAGAGCTCGCTGATGTGGCATATTAAGCCGAGGCGGAACTGCATTCTGCTGTTGGTTGTGCCGAGGCAAAGACCGGTCATCAAAATTGCACATCAGGTTGCCAGTGAGAAATCTGTGGTTGGGGACAGCATTATGAGGTACGTTGCTCTCTTCCTTATCTACCCTCTTCATTACTTCTTACCGTGAGGAAGTGAGTTTTGTCTTGAGAGTCCTCTCGATGTGAGGTGTCGCGAGCGCTCAACCTTGAGARTCRACATTCTTCCTGGGCAGCAAGCTGGTGGGAGACGGGCGAAGCCTCTGAAGGGCCCTGGACGAAGCCCTCGGGTCACGGTCACCATGCCAACCCKCTGRGACTAGTACACGCATGCTTGGCAGCAAGTCCTTGGTTCCGCTGCTTGCGCAATAGAGGTCATGCAGGGCATGCCAACCCTTTGGACAGACGCTTACCAGACCATCTTTAAATATTTCTGGCTGCGGACTTGGTGTTGAACCTGGCTGTGATCGTCGTTCTGTCTGTGACGTTAAATAATTCCTCAGGAGATGGGGGCTCTCCTTAAATCCCTCTTGATCAGCCAGATCAAACCAGGTGGAAGGCTGGTTGCATGCGAGGATAAATAAAGTGCAGGGGCTGGCAGGTTCGGCGTTGACTTGGGGCACAGGGGTGGGCCGGATTGCACACCTTTAGACACGCTGCTCAACCAGATGCTCAGGACGTTGACACAAAGCGACCAATCAAGAAGGACATAGGGGGAGGGGGGGATTCTGGTAACTGTTCGCAGTGGCAATCAACAGATAATCTGCCGTCCACTGTACATCTCCAACAGGAGATGTTATTTCTGTTTTGATTATTTAGTTGTTACAGACTTGACTAACAACTGACAGATAGCTACGGACAGACTAGGTCTTTGCTGCAATGGTATCTGTATTAAAGTAATCTAAAAATAGATTTAATATATCCTGTAGGACCTGACATTAGTCGCAATTACATCACCTAACTGTTTCTGTTCAGGCCGACCGTAAGTAGTTGTGTATCATATGCGGTTGTATGTCATGCTAAGGTATGATTCAGTGTGAATTCTAGTTTAGAGCACACACACTGTAGCTCATGAGTGAAGACGACAGTGAGGAGGAGGGAAGGCTAGTGCAACCCCTTAGGATCACACAGAGAACCGCTCTTAGTCAACCAATCACTTTCCAGGAGTTAGCTCCAGGGGAGGAAAGGAGACTACGAAGAGAAGCAAGGGAGAGGGTAGCAGCGAGGAGGATTAGGGACGCAACAGCCAACTTAGCGGCTGCGATGGCTACCGCCGCCTCTACGTCACAAACCTCTTCCCTGACTTCTTCGTCAGGAGCAGGGTAGGGTGGATCGGGTGCAGTTAGTCAGTCTGCTGGTTTGCAAGTCAGCCAGCAGAGTCCATTCACACCGGAGGATTTAGAAATCCGACAGGTAGAAGAACTTTAGGATGAGCTGCAGCAGCAGTTGGACGAAGCAACAGAGAGGAGAAGAAGAGCCATACTCAGAAAGGCTAGACTAGGAAGTAGAGTGCGGGAGCTAGGCAAACTGGAAGGGCTAGATGAGGCGGCATTAGATACTGCTGTCCTTGTGCTGCGTAATGCTTTACTATTAGTGGTAGAAGCGCAAAATGTCCAGCAGGAATTCCTGGCCGAATTGGTAGCAGGCCAGAAACAAATCCTGGCTGAACTTCGGGCTCCTCGTACAATGATGAGGCAGCCACAATTTGCTGTAGTTCCCCCTGCGGGTGTGGGTCCTTCGTCGATGCCGCAACCCACAAGGCCAACTTTCTCTCCTATGGTTGGCATGCCCCCTCCAGGTGGCTTAGTAGCAACTAGTGGTCCGGTTCATAGAGTCTCAGCCGTACCATCTACGACAGTGGTCACTACAGTCCCACTGTCAAGCCATGCCCAGGTTAGTGTGCAACAACCTGTTTCAGTGGCTATGCAGCCGTTGCAGCAAGCCCCTTCTCTGGCAATAGGAAGAAGGATGAGGACTTAGACACTTGGGTGAGGACTGTGCCTACTTATGTGAGGCACTAGCTCACCAGGCCAGAGCAGGAAGAAGAGGGGTCAGCAGCCCGCTGGTTGAATGGCTTAGTGCAGCAGTAGGGCTACGGTCAAAACTTCGATGCCTGGGCACAGACCTAGACATTGGAAGAGTTCGTATGGTCCGTGTATAACAGGTGGCATGACCCGCAAGGGGCTCAGAAGGCCACCGATGCTATCAACAGTTTTTGTTCCCACAGGTTCAAGAATGTTAGAGAGCTAACGGACACAGTAGAACGTTTACTCGTGGTACCTGGTGTGCGCTTTGACCAGCAGGTTCTCATAACGGATTACCTAAGGTGCCTACCTGCAGAGGTAAGGACCAAGCTGGTTGATGAGGCTTATGTCGAACAGCACACCTTCGCTACTTTTAGTAAGAAAGCTCTGGACATAGAGGCAAAGCTGGGATCTGCGCATCAGCTAGCTCATGATTATAGAAAGAGACTTCCCCAGGACTGGAAGAAGAAGGGTCAGTTGATGTTCGTTGACCATGGTGGTCAAACGACGGAGATTGACAATTTCCCAGACCTTGGGGAGGTGACAGAGCACGATGGGGCTAGTGAGACTTCGGATGGGGGAGTCGTGGCACCCATGAAGGAAAAGGCTAAGGGGACCGGGAAGAAGAAGGTAGTACGGTCCACGGGTCAGGGCGACCAAGGGACACCCGCATGGGTGAAAATTGGTTTAGACTACGAGGTGTGGAGGGACTGAGTTGCCAGGAGCACATGCATGAACTGTGGCAACTATGGCCACACGTCACGGACATGCCGAGGCAAAAAGGTCACAACGAAGGTAGCATCACCAACAGTGGTGGGCTTATCTTCGAAGTGCTTCTGCGAGCACTTCGGAGGGAAACTCCTCGGGCCAGTAGGAGTGTTAGCCGCTCTTACTCGTGCTGAAGTGGTTACGTTACCTTCCCCACTTCAGGCGTTGGCTAAGGCTAGTGACCCATACATCGGCCCGCAGACACATTCAGACCCCCCGACTCTCTGTTCGAGAGATGTGTCTGAGGCCCTAGAAGAGTTAGAGACTGAGTGGTCAGGGAAGGACCCCAAGGAGTCTTGGGCGATGATCAGTAGAGGTCCAAAGGGTGAACATTTCGTGGTAGAGGTTGATGTAGGTGGCCGCAAGGTTGGCGCCTTCGCAGACATAGGCTCTACACGAAACTTCATCAGTCGTGCTCGTGTGGATAGACTGCGCTTAGGGGACCAAGTGCAGCGGCTTAGCAGAACTGTAGCTTCTACGCTAGCCAACAAGCACCAAATGGTAGTAAAGGATTATGTCAAGGACGCAGTCACCTTCTCCTATGGAGGAGGGGAAGTGAGCCACAAGATCTCCTTCCTGGTTAGCGACGAACTGCCCTTTGATATGCTATTAGGCATGTACTACCTCGAGGTTTTTCAACCTCAGTTTGATTGGGATAGAAAGGTGTTGATACACAAGCTTCCAAACGGTAGGACCGTTAGGCTGCAAAAGTATAAAGCTAGCAGTCTAGTGGAAAACTACGGTTGCATGTGTGCCTCCTCTTTCTATAACTGCTATAAACAGAATCGTGAGGAGGGCATGTACTTAGTTTTTGTCTCTGAGAAAGGGGAGGCCGTTAAAACACCCCCAGAGATAGAATCAGTCGTCGCTCAATATTCAGACCTTTTTTAGGACCCCACAGGCGTGGTAGAAAGGGAGGTTGTCCATGCAATAGAGGTTGTCCCAGGTAGTAAGGTGCCTAGAGGACGAATCTATAGGATGTCTTCTGCGGAGTTGGATGAGCTCCGCCGCCAGCTCAAGGAGCTCACAGAGAAGGGATGGATACGGCCTAGTACCTCCCCTTACGGCGCTCCAGTACTATTCGTTCCTAAGAAGGGAGGTACCCTGAGGATGTGCATTGACTATAGGGGTCTCAATGCCATTACAGTTAAAAACGCAGAGCCCCTACCCCGTATCGACGACCTATTGGATAGAGGGCAGGGATGCCGGTACTTTACTAAGATAGATCTAAAGTCCGGATACCACCAAATTGCCATTAGACCGGAGGACCAACACGAAACAGCATTCCAGCCCAGGTACGGTCTGTACGAGTTTGTGGTAATACCCTTTGGCCTATGCAATGCACCTGGGACATTCCAACACTCAATGAATAGGATCTTTCATGATTACTTAGATAAGTTTATTGTCGTGTACCTCAACGATATCCTCATCTTTAGTAAGACTGCAGAGGAGCACGCTGAGCACCTAAATATAGTGTTGGGTCTCCTAAGACAGCACCAGTACAAGATTAACTTGGAGAAATGCGAGTTCGGTCGCACCAAGATCTTGTACCAGGGTCATGAAATTTCGGCAGATGGGTTGAGGCCGAAAGATGCAAAGGTGGCCAGCATACGTGACTGGCCTAGATCTCAAACTGTTACTGAGGTCAGATCGTTTTGGGGGATGAGGGGCTACTGTCGTCCGTTTGTGAAAAACTATAGTACTATAGCTTCCCCATTAACAGATCTAACTCGACTTGACACCCCGTGGGAGTGGACTGAGGAGTGTGAAGCAAGCTTCAAGAAATTGAAGTACGCTTTGACACACTACGAAGTTCTCAAACTTCCGGATCCTGACAAGCCATTTGTTGTGACCACAAACGCCAGCCAATATGGCATAGGCGCGGTCCTTGTGCAACAATCAGGGCCTAAGTTGAGACTGCATACATAGCTGAAAATTTCTGATGTTAACATTTCGTGTTCTAGGCATATTAGGATAACGATAAAAGTGGTCATATTCTCGGAAACCGGATCGATCTCGCAAATTTTTTTTTGAAAACCGAAATCTTGCGAAGCCTATCAGCATTTTGTGTAGGCATATTAAGAGGTTGCCATATTCTCAGAAACTGGATTTAGTTATTTTCTGAAAATCGATCTCTACTCTATTTCGCAAATTTTTTTTTCAAGATTTCATTTTGTGAAAGTCGAAACTTTGCGGAACCTAGCCTAGATCTCGCTCATAGTACTCTTCTGACATGCCTCACCCATAACAGATCGACAGATATACAAAAAAAAAGAAAAAAAAAAGGAAGTAGTCCTCTTCTTTTTATTTTATTTATTTATTTATCTGTTGATTAGGGCCGGGAGGAAAGTATTGTTGGGTTGGTTACCTACCTGCGTTTTCCCTCCCACCCACCCCTTTTGCATGCATTTCCGGGTTTGTACAGTGCCACGTCAGCAACAGTGCCACGTCAGCAGTGCCACGTCAGCAACAGTGCCACGTAAGAAGTGCCACGTCAGCAACAGTGCCACGTCAGCAGTGCCACAGTGCCACGTCAGCAGTGCCACAGTGCCACGTCAGCAGTGCCCCGCCACCATGACGGGCTCAACTCTGGGCATGCCAGGCCAACTGGCCAACGAGTCCATTGCCGAGTACAAACAGCGGCTCCAGACTCAGCTCGCACTGATCACGGCTGAGGAACAGCGCCAGGTGGCAGCCGAGGTTGTCCACCTACAGGCTGAAGCGGCGGCAACAGCTGAGAAGCGGCGGCTCCAGGCCGAAGCAGACGCAGATACCCAGGCACGCTGCAAGGAAGCCGAGGATCTGCTACAGCGGCATGAAGCCACCAACATCGAAAAACTCAAGTTTTGGCACTTTGAACAATCAGAGGAGCACGACGACGCGACACCGGAGGAACAGCACAAGGAATTCATGGCCAAACTCGTGACTCGGTTGGTTTACACTTGTAACCACCTGCAGTCCGAGCTGGCGAACCTTCAGTGGGCCGTGCGGAACCACAAGGCTCAACACGAGGATGCAGCACGGGCACTTGACTCCCGTGTACAGGACTTGGAGCAAACTGCACCAAGACCGGAGGCAGCACAAAGCGGTTATCGGGTAGCTGAAAATTCAGGAAGGAAAATTATGAAGTGAGAGTTTTGGGCAGTCTGAAAATCCTGAATGGTCCTGAAGTGGTGAAAGGTACGAAGACCCTGAAAACCATGAAGTGGTGAAAGGTCCGAAGACCCTGAAAACCACCTGTTTAGGCAGACTGCATCCTGAAGTGGTGAAGGGTGTCCTAAAGTGGTCAAGTGAGAGTTATGGGCAGCCCGAAAATCCTGAATGGTTCTGAAGTGGTGAAAGGTCCGAAGACCATGAAAACCACCCTTCACCACTTGAGGATGCAGTCTGCCTAAACAGGTGGTTTTCAGGGTCTTCGGAGTTTTCACCACTTCAGGACCATTCAGGATTTTCAGACCTGGTCCGAAGATCCTGAAAACCACCTGTTTAGGCAGGCTGCATCCTGAAGTGGTGATGAAAAAAACGACTGTTGTTAACCTTCTCTCGGAGGCTGGCGAGTCCAGCAGTGCACCCTCTGCCCGCCAACTGGAGGAACGCGTCGATCACGTAGTGGCAATGCTAGGTGATATTAGCACCTTTGCAGCGCCAGCCAGCAGCTGGACACACTGAAGACCGAGATCAGGCAGCGACAACAGTCGTCTGACCTCGATCGCAGCACCAACACGGCAAAGCATTACAAGATGCCGACGTTCCGGATCGAGAAGTTTGATGATTACACACATCAAGATCCGGTCGTCTGGTGGCAAGGATTCACAATAGAGTTGGGGATTCATGAGGTCCCTGAACATCTGTTCATCGACGCACTGTTCCTTAACGCCAAGGGAGGATGCCAGATCTGGCTCAGCCATATGGCAACCGTCCACGGCGTCCAGGTCTTCGACCTACACAAGGTCTCTTGGGAGGATCTGACAAAAGAATGGAAGAAGCGGTTCATCGTTGACGACGCCCCGACGCTCGCCATCAACCGCATCTTCACGATGGCTCAAGGAAACACAGCGACACGTGATTGGCTCACGGATTGGCAGAAGATCGTGGCGACACCCGATCTGGACTTGCCATTTTTGCATCTGCGTCGGGAGTTCTACAACCGGTCATGCGCCGCTTTGAGCCTCGCGCTTGGTGATCGTGAGCAGTACAACACCTTCGCCGAAATCATCAACAAGGCGAGGGAGATCATCAAGACAAACAGGGCGACTGCACACGAGAAGTCAACGTGGCAGCCAACCTATGTGGAGAAGGTGAGAACTGGTCCGCGACCGCAGCATGTCGCTGCAGTCCAAACGGACAACATTGTGGAAGACCCGACAACCACCCAAGCATCACGTGAGGGAGATCAGGTGGTTGCTGTCCAACCGCGAAGCAACAACAAGTCCCGAGGAAACGTGAAGGCGAAAACCGCATCGCCCGCCGGAAACGGACAGCCAACACCATGGGTCAAGTTTCACTTGACTGAGGCGGAATACAAGTGGTGTGACCGCCACGGCTGCTGCTATTGGTGCAACGACACCAATCACAAAACCTCCCAATGCCCGGATCAAGGCAAGGAGGATGTTCGGCCTCGTATCAACTCGGGAAACTGAGTTCCGCGGGAGGTGAGGCGACTCCACCTCTCACTCCGCCAGACGGCCTCGTATCAACTCGGGAAACTGAGTTCCACGGGAGGTGAGGCGACTCCACCTCTCACTCCGCCAGATTCGACCGCCTTGCTAGCGGCCTCCTACACATCTGGGGAGGATGCGAATGTCGCAAGTTCTCGGTACACTTACGAGGACTATGCTGTCCACTTGGTCCCACCGTTGGACCAACCAGTCCACGTGCAACAATCTACCGCATGCACGGTTTCACTACCATCGGCAACCGAGTCGGCAGCTTCACCGCCATCTATAGCCGGGGATTCGACGACATGGTCAAGACTTGAAGAGCTCGACCCGTTGACGTCTGCGGACTTCCAATGGATGCCCCTTCCCCGATCTGGTCGATTGCCGAAACCGCATTGCAACGTGCTCATGGCGCGGGATTACTTGCACACTGCAGTACCAACTCCGTTGATGGACGCCGGAGTAGAGGTTGTCGACCTTCACAATTACATTGCGAAGATCGACCACGAGTTCAGAACACAACGGTACGACGACATCGACACACCATTGTTATATGTACGCATTCAGATCGGAGAGGCGACCTGCAACGCTTTGATCGATTGCGGAGCATCGCGCAACTACATGAGCCAGGACTTTATGGTACGCGCCGGCCTTGGCCCACGCGTCCGGAGGAAGTCCCAGCCTACGCAAGTCACGTTGGTAGATGGTCACACGCACAAGTCAATCGACTGGTGCATTGATGACGTCCCCGTGTACTTTGCCCCGCATGCAAGCGAGGCGGTGTCCTTCGATATTTTGGACAC
>BFEA01000032.1:3379969-3403158 GCA_003427395.1 Chara braunii
CTTCTTTTTTTTTTTTTGCGGGGTGCCGACGACCATCGACCGGTAGGTGCCGACGACCCCCGACCGATAGGTGCCGACCAGCCGATCGGTTGGCGGGTAGGCAGTCGACCAGTCAAGGGCCACCAACTGTCGGGGGCTGCAACCCTGCTTGCAAGTATCATGCGATGGCTCCCGAGCTTGCGAGACTTTTGCACATTGGTTGGATTTGCGGCTACAGCGTTCCGGAAGACATCGTTAGCCACCACGACACACGATTCATGTCGGCCTTTTGGACCTCTCTCGTGAAGGAATCCTACACTGAGATGGCTCGACACCCACAAACGGATGGGCAAACAAAGCGGTCACATCAAACCGCTCAAATGATGCTTCGTACGCTCCTCCCCCTGAACCAGAAAGATTGGGTTGAATGCCTCCCCGACATCGAATTCACCTACGACACTTTGTTGCATCCAGCGATTGGTGTGACTCCCTTCGAGGTTGCCCCATGGTGGCCGGAAAGGCCGTATCTTCGCTAACCTTTTTATTCCCTCGGGCAGCCGACATTGACGCCCTTTGCTCTCCCGCTTCCGCTGTCGGGGCAAAAACCCTAACAAGGGTATGTCGGACACTGTCTGAACTTTGTTTGAGTTGAGAAAGTTTTGACTTGGTGAGGCTGGCGTTTGCCAAAGTTTATCGAGTCTAACTTATGACCGAGGGACTAAATCTTTTTTGAACCTTAGTTCGTGAGGAATCGAACCTAGGTCTATACTTCAACAGTTTGTGGGAGTATCACGACTGGGAAGTGCGTGTTGGCTTAAGCCAACACGAGGAAAGAGAGAGCGGAAAAAAATAAAAAAAACTGAAGCGCCAGCTGGCACGAAGGGAAGGGACTGGGTTGTTTGCGGTGACTGGCGCCCGTTTTAACGAGCAGCCAGATCATGTTTCAGGTAAGTTAGTTTTCCTTTTTATTTTTTTCAGATTTTTTAGATTTCCCATCCCGATTTGACAGTTCACGGCGCCCGTTCGTCTAAGAGAATGGGCAGCCCATCAGGCAACGTATGGTAGTGTATCTTTCGATGTTCTAACGGAGGATGCATTGCGGGTGAGTTTGTTTGTTTTCCTTTTCTTCTCTTTTTTTTCCCTTGGATTTTTTTGGGTTTCGTTTTCTTTTCATTTCTTTTTTTCCTTTTCCTTTTGCTGTTGTACTGACCCTTCTGTCACTGAAGGATGCCCAATCTGTTTTGAGAGAACAGGCAGCAGTTGTCGAACTTGCACCTGGATCTGGCGCCCCTCTTGCGCCAGATATAGGCGCGGGGAAAGAAGACCCTGTTGAGCTTGTCTCTGGTTCGACCCTGTGGAAATGACTGCGCTCGTCCGTTTTTAGAGAACGGGCGGCACCAGGGGAAAGAAAACCCTGTTGAGCTTGACACTAGTTCGGGATTGGCGGTTCATTTGGAACGAACGGACTACTCCCAGGGAAAACGAAGGAGCTGCAAAAAAACAAAAAAAAGAAAAGAAGAAGAAGAAGAAGAAAGGGGAGGAGAAGGAAAACAGAAGGGGAAGGGGCAATGACCGCGAATGCGGCCGCGATCGTGCCTTAGATACGCGCTGGCTGAGCCTGAGTGTGACCACTCAAGCAAAACCTAAAGTTGAACAACCATTCTTTTGAAAATGGTTGAGTTCAACCTGAGCTCGACGTACCTGTGCTGGAGAAAAGAAAGGTCATAAGTAAGGGAAAAAAAGTGTCTTGAATATGGAAGAGAGTCAGCGATCTCGTGAAATTACGAGGTAGCTGAGGTAAAGTAAAAAAAATAAAAATAAAAAGGAGGCAGTCAAAAGCAACTGTCTCCCTAAGTGTGTGGTTGGGCAACGGACACACTGGGCCCTCGATCTTAGCTCATATCAAGGGCCCCAATCGAGCTGCGATTTTTGCTCGAGGGCAAGACTGCCGGCCAACACCCTCCAACAACTATAAAAGCCAGCACTCCACCCAGCTGCCTCACAAATGTGGCAGTGTTGCTGATGCTGTCACTCATTGAGTGCTGGCTAAATGCTGCATTGCCTTGAGGGAGCTGGGAAACTGGAGAGGGAAGGTATTGGGGGAGTGAAGGGAGAGGCTGCAGGAGGAGAACTTGGTGGTCTGCAGGAAGATGGAGAGTGGGAGAAGGGCAGCTATAGCCAGAGGCTGGGAGCTTATTGTCCCACCCCTGTGCTGGTGTTATGGCCAAAAGGCTGCGTCGAAATCTGATTGAGCGATAAGCGGCAACGTAAAGAGAAGTTCTGCCCGTTTGACGGTGTGGTGCCGATTTCCTTTTAGCATGAGGGGAGGTGCTGCAAAATTTGTGCAAGGTAGTGGAGTGATTTTTTTATGTGCGGCCAGGCGGTGGTGCTACTTAACAACGATTGTGACTGTATCGTGGCGGAGCAGTGGTGGTACGGTTGGGAAGTTGGTGGCACTTACGATACTTGCGCTGGAGGACTGTACTTTGTTTTTTTTTGGGGGGGGGGATGCGCGATGCAAATCTGTCCGTTTTGGGGGACGTTTGATGAGACGAGTATTTATCAGACGAACTTGAGGTTGGCGTGAGCGGTTGGCGCAGTTATTGCAAGAAGACACAAATTGGACTTGCGGATTGATTTGGAGTATTTTGGTGGGACTTGGTACAGTTGAGGTTGTGTTAAGACAACCCGGGACGATGGGACCATATTAGGGTCTGAGCAAGCATTGTTGGGGCATTGGAACCACGTGGGGTTCATTTGTGAGAACGTCATCCTAGAGGGTCATCTCACTTGAATTTTTCAAGCAGACCAACCTTGCATATTCGGGCACCTTAAAAAGGACGTGGATTGCTTTCTTTGTGGAAGAGTCACAACTTGTGAGATTGTGCAGCGGCCATTGTCCTTTTTTATTGAGATATTATTCGGTTTTCTTGAGTGAGCCCAATCAAAACTTCTCTCAAGGTCAGTTGTTTGACTCATACTTTCCTTCACACCTGTGTGAACCCACACTTGCTTGACCCTGTTCATTGAATATTCATTGAAAAGGCAAAGGAATTGTGTGTTTGCATGTGAATGAAAAGGTTTGACTTGGGTATGGGGTTGCATCCCTTTGAATTTGTTTGCTTTGTGTGATGTGCAGGTAGGTAGAGGGATGGTTGAAAATAATATTAATTTTGCCTATTTTGAGGCAAATGAAAAGGATTGTCTTCTTTTTACCGCTCGCCCGCCTGCTTGTCAAAAGGGCTTGTCGTTTTGAAAAAGGTTAATTAAGTGGGCGCCGTAAGAAGAATTTGATTCAAATAAAGAAAATAAAATTAAACTGATTTAGCCTTTCCTAAGGTTTAGTTGGTAAGGCTCGCAAGTGGCATTCAGGAGGTTGTGGGTTCAATCCCCATTGACCTCATGTACCTTCCTGGGCATGCTTGGCGCCCGCCACCTAGAAATAGTCCACTGGATCCCCCGCTCGGCATTGAGCAGAGTCTGTTGATGTTTGTAGGGGAGGGGAGTTGAGGGGAGGCACAGAGATTGGTCCTGTTGGCATGGTCCCTGATGCTACCGGTTGTGCCCTAGCCGATATCGCCCACTTGTAGGTCGGGAACAGCCCCCGCATGTTCTCTCGTGAACAAGGTTCTGGTTGCTACGGGGTTCCGCGTATGGCTACACTTAGGAGTAGTGGTAGGTAGGTAGTGTGAGGTGAAATTGAGAGAATAATATAGCTTTTTAAGAAAAAAGAAAAAAAGGTTTACCCTTTTCATCCCAAACAACCTTATCTGTCTATACCTGTCTAAATGGTTCCCGTTTTGTATCTCCTCTGACTCTCTTTGTCTAAATTACCTTGAGCTTAGGAAAAATGAGAATACTTTAAATTTACTTGTGGTGGATACATTCTCTCTATATAGGAAGCATCTGGGGCGGGGGTTCATTGCTTTAGGAGTAGACCCTGTTATAGACCCAGAGTGGCCTGTTCTACGGGGGGGGTACTCTGCCGAATTGGCGGAGACGGCCCGACTTCTGAGATCCGAGCTTTGTGCTTGGGCGAGGAGTACCCGGACCACTTCCTAGAGGGTTAGACATGCAACACTTCAAGTAATGTACCTGATCAAGAATCATCTGCAAAGCAGTCTGTCATTCAAGAAGATTAGAAATGTATAGAGACGAGTTTGCGTGCCTACTCTTAGGTCCGTAGTAGGGTGGAATGAATGACTTTGGCAGCACGTCTCATTAAGTCAAAACTGAGGCAGTTCGACTACCCTGTCGGCTGCATTAAGGTTATTGTCAAAGCCAACTTTTCGTTGGCGGTTCAGTATAGTACTTCATTTATCGAGTTCGACCTGAGGTAGTTGGGTTTCTCGAACTTATGTTATTGGATGTACCACATGATGATTCAAATTCTTTCAATTATCATTTCATATTGGATATACATTCTTATCTATTACGGTCGATCGACACGATTCCTTTTGATGTAATTATGTGTGGTTATTATCACTTTCTTTTGACTAGTGCTTAGGGGACCTGGATTAATTTTGGGTTTTCACGCTTGGTTGAGACTATCTGAGTCGACCGACGTCTGCTTTGTACCTGGGAGATCAGCGCCGCAGGGGACAAAAGGTATAGGTTCAGTAAGCGTTTTAACCGAGCGTACCTATACTTCAACGAATGAGCAAACACCCTCGGCTGATCTACCTCTGCAATTGCATGTAAAAACTTTCGTAGGTGGGTCAGTAGCTCGGTAGGGATACGTCCCTAAGGGTGGTGACAACCCCTTAGGGAAGGCAAGTTGTGCCCACGCGAACCTATCCTGCCGTAGGGGACTATGGGAGGTACAGTTGGCGCACCTGGCTAGAGAGGCAAAGAGAACGCGACCGCGCCAGACTTGGCGGCTCACGAGATTATTTATGTGTCGTTACCAAGTTGTCTCTCATTTTGTTT
The DNA here is from genome assembly GCA_003427395.1 of Chara braunii. Classification (NCBI taxonomy): domain Eukaryota; kingdom Viridiplantae; phylum Streptophyta; class Charophyceae; order Charales; family Characeae; genus Chara; species Chara braunii. Next base: position 3,384,878 of record BFEA01000032.1, read on the forward strand.
TGTTTAGCTCCTGCATGACGTTGTCGGCGTGGATACCCTGACAAGGGTATCCGCCCTGGGTTTTGCAAGTGACAAGAAGTAAGTTTAAAAAGTCTAAATGTACCACGCGAGCAGCGGTTAAGTCTGTGGCTTGCATTAATGAGGTGATTGACCAGAGTAAAGAAGGAGTGGGTGCGCAGTTTTGAGGCGCGCGTGTGATTTTTCCTTTTCTTGGTTATGAAGCAGGCATAGACGTCCGGTTTGATTTTGATTACTGACGGGTTTAAAGAGTAAGGAGGTCTGGCCTTCGCTTACCGCGCTTGGCTGGCAGTAGGTTTGGCGTGTGTTGTGGCCACGGCGTAGTGGGTGCTAGCAGCCCGACTTCTCAGATCTGAGTTATACTCGGGCGAGGAGAAGGGGTACCCCATACCACCTCCTAGGGGATGGACGTACGACTATTGACTGGGAGACTCTAAGTTTCCCGAAGCCTCACGTCAGGTGTGACTGCCTTAGACCACTCTTCAGTGGCCGTCATAGGAGTCACTGACCTATGGGGAACAGTTGTTGGAAGAAGCCCAGTTTGTGTTTACTAGGTCAGATAGGGTGCGCGTAGGCGCTTCTATTGTGGAAGGTTGTGCCATAAGAAGCACGGACCGCCGATAGGAAAAAAAAAAAAAAAAAAAGGATAAAATAAAGTTAGCAAGGCAACCAATAAAAGCCACTGCAGTCATTATTGCCCGAGAGGATAAGGCATCCAAGAAAACCTAGGTGATCGCCTGTTGGAGTATTTGTCCTAGGTCACGACCGCGGATGTCATTCACACCCAAGTTAGGTAAGTGGAAGTGACTCTTTAAAGCCCGACCACCGAACTCGGTCGTGCCCAACCTTACCCTCATGGGGAACAACGGGTGTGTGACATTTCGTGTGAACGTCTGATTGAAACGAATGACTTCGGCAACGGGTCTCATCAAGTTTAACCAGAGCCGGTTCGACCGTTTTGTCGGACGAGTCAAGGAATTAACTAGTCAACCCTTGCACGATGAGTCATAAGAATTGATCCTTTGTGTTTGATTTCATTTCGAGTTGATGATGATTGATTTTAGTTGACGTGTCAACTTCAATTGAACCGGTTGTGCGTTCGGCTAAGTTTATTTCTGCGTAGCACGGCGAACGTAATTTTTTTTATAAAATATATATATATATATATATTGTGACGATATATATATAGTCGGTGAAACTCCGACGAAACAGTTTGTCACAGCCCCTCGTTTGTTGTCCTCTTCTCTCTCTCTGCCTACGGTTTTACCGGGCAGTTCTGTTTGTGACGATATATATATATTTATTTTTTCGGTTTTTTATATTTAACTCATGATTGGCTGCGAATTTGAACATGACTCCAAGGCAAAAGTTGCTTGTATTAATATTTTAGTAATATTTTACATAGCATATATTTTTTCAGATTTTTTTTTAAAAACGTTTTTTTTTATTTAATATTTTTTATGTTTGCGTTCGGAGGGTTTTGGGCGCTTGTTCGCGTTCGGGCGAACATGTTCGTGTTCGCCTCCGAACGAGAACACGGTGCTATGCAGGTTTATTTATCCAAGTTGACTTTTGTTTGTCCACGTGAAGAAGGGACTAGGATTGATTGAGGTTTCACGTTTGGTTGAGACCGTCCTAGTCGATCGGCGTCCGCCTCGTACTTAGGAGATCAGCGCTCTAAGGACTGAACGACGCTTGGGTCCGCTTGCCGTTAACCAAGCGTATCTATACTACAGCGCACGAGCAAACGCCCTCGGCCAACCTACCTCTGCGACTGCATATAAAAGCTTTCGCACGTGGGTCAGTAGCTCGGTAGCAATACGCCCCGAAGGGTGGTGACAATCCCTTAGGGAAGGCAAGCTTATGCCCCGCGGGAACCTATCCTGTCGTAGGGGGCCGCGGGATGTATAGTTGGCGCAGTCGACCGGAGCGGCGAGAGGTCGGTGCGGGATTTCCTCGCGTCGTCCTCGAGTTGTCTCTAGAAAGGTTTGAGCTTCACTCCTTCGTGACGTGGTCGAGAGGACTCTCGCCTTTGCCAAAAAGGTGGGAGCCGATGCGCTCGACAACGTAGAATCTATTATTATTTTGATACTTAATATTCATCGACGTTATGTATGAATTTCAAGTTATTGTGTTGAGAATTATTCTCTTTCATGTATGATATTTTAATAGGATATTTTATCCTGAACTTTGAGGTATCCTCTTAGTTACAATCTTAGTAGATCAAATTTCTTGCTCAAATTATTATCAATCGCAACCATTTTTAAATGTTGTCAACTGAGCGGTGGATTTATTTTCATAATATTTTGTTGATCAATTCAGTCATAGATTTTGTTTGAGTATTTGGATTGACGTATATTTCGATTAATCAGTTTACTCGGACTCCCATTTATTTTGAGATAATCCATTTTATATTTATGTGATGCATTTCTACTATAGGAAGGCATCTTATCCATTGTTGGAAATTATTTAGTTCGTGTCATTACGAAATTCTATGTGAAAGTGTTTTGTATCGTTGTTGTTGAATATTTAATCATGCCACGATGATTCCTTATGGAATTGTGAGCTTTGTAGGTGGTAGTGAGGCTCGCGTCGAAGCTATGCTCTTTATCCATAACGGGATGTTGTCTTCTTATTTTGTGTGGTTTAAGGAAGGAAGACTACATTATCACTGAAAATGGAGAAAGGTGTTGAGGTCTTGTTAGAATGTTGCATATAGAGTAAGTGACTATTATTTACCACGAGGGGAGGAGTGGCTACCTAACCTCGTGTCAAGCATGGTCACCGTGTCTGTATGGTCGAGGTCTAGCTAGCCTCGGTCATATGAGGTGGGGCTGCTCTACTCTACATGTAGAGGACTAATGGGATCGAAAACACTGGAATCGAAAGGAATGTGGTGAGGCTCGAATCTAAAGTGGGGTTTGATGTTGAGATGTTATCCCTTGAAGAGGATTACACCATTCCTCAACGCATATCACAAGGAGTTCAGAAGCATCATACATAAAAACTTATGTGGATTGGAATGTGTTTCAAACTTGGGCAAAGAACTTTAAACGAATGGTTTTTCTGAGGAATGGTTCGTTCGAACTTTGTTTGACTACTTCAGGAGGTTGATTTTTTTGTAAGACCCGCCAGGGGTTAATTCTGACTTTTTGGATAAATGGATGTATCAACCAAATAAATTTTATTTCGGAACTAGTCGGAGGGCCTCCTATACCATTCTGAGAGACTAGATGTTTTTTCAGTGGCCGCCAATGGGATGATGCTGGGATCATTCTAAAAAAGCTTCTCTAAATTGAAGGCTTTAAGGGCTAGACCGAGGTCCAAGTTTTGATAAGGCTTGCCAAAGGCAGAATCTGGTACCATTCCATTTATTTAGGTGGGTTATATTGATTTTAGGTTTCTGGAGGCCAAATCTTGTTTTATTGTTGTACTGTTGTTGTGAATATGTTGGTGGAAAAAATCCGACTTAGTTACGAACGACTGTTTTAACTGTTGAGTATTGTGATTGTTGTCTTAACATGGAAATTTCATGAGAATCCTGAATTTTATTTTGATGGTGAACGACGAGGATTGAGTTCAACAGGGGCTCGAGAACGTTGTCGGGGCAAAAACCCTGACGAGGGTATTTGCTGGGTATTTTAAACGTCGGACACTGTCCGACCTTTCTTTCAGTTAAGAAAGTTTGGACTTGGTGAGGATGACGTTTGCCAAAGTTTATTCAGACTAACTTATGACCGAAGGACTAAATCTGTTTTTAACCTTAGTCCGGACACCTACGGTGTTCGATAGTAATGGTGGTACTCGACGGTGTGACCAGTTATACTCGGTTTCTAGCAAGGCCGTAGAGGCGCACGACCGTAGGAATGCTAAAGCTAGACCTAACCCACCTAAAATAATGACGCGCGACTGTTAAGCCAGCTGCACGATTCAACGTTAAGATGGACTAAAAGAAGCAGCACTGCCAGGTACAATGCAACAGGTGAAGCCGTCGGGATTTGACCCTGCACCGAGGACCTAGAGGACGGCTCAGGGGCCTACCCGACTGGGCACTAGTATAGCCACATACGGGCAGGCAACTATGTGGGTAAGAGCGGCAGGTAGGGCCTGCTAAGCCACCGACTGGCAGCACACTGAGCACATGCTCTTCATATAAAAGAGCGGCTCCTACTACCCCCGTAGTAGGAGCTAGCCCAGTGGATAACATATCAGATTGTCACCCAATATGCATTCGGATCGAATCCAATAAGTGCAACTGGACTAACTCCTTTTTGATGGAGCAGCCTATAGAGCTGAAGCAGTTAGCGCAGTCAATCTGAACCGAGCGATCTGAAGATCGCATTATCGAGATCCGTCGCGTGAGAGATTAGCATGGCCTGCGCCAGATACAGGCGCGGGGAAGGAAGACCCTGTTGAGCTTGTCTCTAGTTCGACCCTGTGGAAATGACTGTGCCCGTCCGTTTTGAGAGAACGGGCGCCAGCAGGGGAAAGAAGACCCTATTGAGCTTGACACTAGTTCAGGATCGGCCGTTCGTTTAGAATGAACGGACTACTCCCAGGGAAAACGAAGGAGCTGCAAAAAAAAAACAAAAGGAAAAAAAAGAAGAAGAAAGGGGGGGAGAAGAAAAACACAAGGGGAAGGGGCAACGACCGCGAATGTGACCGCGATCCTGCCCCAGATACAGGCTGGCTGAGCCTAAGTGTGACCACTCATGCAAAGCCTAAAGTTGAACAGCGATTCTTCTGAAAATGGTTGAGTTCAGCCTGAGCTCGACGTATCTGTGCTGGAGAAAGTTCCCAGGTACGTCAAACTTTGAAGGGTTGTGGCTCTTCAAAGAAAGGTAAAAAAAAAAAAAAAAAAAAGGTGTCTTGAAAATGGCAGAGAGTCAGCTATCTCATGACTTATGTGATAGCTGAGGCAAACTAAAAAAGGAAAAAAAAAAAGGAGGAAGTTAAAAGTAACTGTCTCCCTAAGAGTGTGGCTAGGCAGCGACCACACTAGGCCCTTGATCTTAGCTCATATCAAGAGCCCCAATTGAGCTGCGATGTTTGCCTGAGGGCAAGACTGCTGACCAGCACCCCCTAGCAACTGTAAAAGCCAGCACTCCAACCAGCTGCCTCACGAATGTGGCAGTGCTGGTGATGCTCTCACTCATTGAGTGCTGGCAAAATTATGCATTGCCTTCAGGGAGTTGGACAAGGGAATGTTGGTGCTAGAGAGGGAAGGCGCCGGGGGAGAAGGGAGAGGCTGCTGGAGGAGAACTTGGTGGTTTGCAGGAAGATGGATAGTGGAAGAAGGGAAGCCATAGCCAGAGGCTGGGAGCTCATTGCCCCACCCCTGTGCTGGTGTTACGGGTAGAAGGCTGCATTAGAATCCGATTGAGCGATAAGCGGCAACGTAAAGAGAAGTGTTGCCCGTTTGACGACATGGTGCTGGTTTCCTTTTAGCATGAGGGGAGGTGCTGCAAAATTTGTGCGAGGGAGTGGAGTGATTTTTTTAATGTGCGACCAGGCGGTGGTGGAACTAAACAACGGTGGTGACCGTATGGTGGCGTAGCAGCCGTGGTACAGTTGGGAAGTTGGTGGCACTTGCGGCTATGTATCACCCACGGTCGCGGCCGTGGATGACTGCCACAATTCCACGGCCACGATTTTTACGGATGTTTCCTGAGTGGAATAAAACGCAAAAAAGAAGAAAGGGGGGGGGGGGGGGGGGGGTTAGAACCCTACAACCCCTTTTTTTTTCCAAATCGCATATTTTTTAGGGTTAAAATAAATAAAAATCGAAAATTGCAAAAAAACAAGAAGAAAAAGCGAAAACAAGATTTTTTCTTTTTTCTTTTTTTGGGTTGTGTGTGTGTGTAAGTGCGTGCCGGGGGGGAGGGTGACGGGGGCGACTCCCCTCCCACCAATCAATCGATCAATTAATCAATCAATCAATCAATCGAACAATAGTGTGTGTGTGTGTGTGTGTGTGTGTGTGTGTGTGTGTGTGTGTGTGTGTGTGTGTGTGTGTGTGTGTGTGTGGAGAGAGAGAGAGAGAGAGAACAGGTCGGTCTCCAGCCTCACGAGGCAAGATTCAAGACGGACTTGATACAACAAGATCGATGATCACGTGAGAGAAGAGAAGAGCTCTTCATCACATCAAGGCCACAAACATACAGACAGATCATAAAACCATTGTCTTTGTACTCAACTCTCTCTCTTCCCTCTGATGATGATATCATACTCAGATATCAGACAATGGTTAATATCATGTCAAGCGGTCCCTGAGCGATTTCGCCTGATGCTGACCTGTACTCAAAATGAGGTTTGTTGCAACCTGCATCTCATGATTGTGCTCAAGTCCTGAGTCTGTTTCTCAACGTATCTGTCGTGCTCAAGAAAGTCTTGCCTTGAGTCTGCTGTACTCAAATACTTGCTGATTTTAAAACTGCGCACTTATTATTTGATCAGTATTTCCGAGCGTCACCAAGAGCACTTGCTGTGACATAAATTGTTGCTGCTGTCACCAGGAGAGCCTGCTATGACCAGCTCTATTGCTGCTGTCACCGGGATTGCCTGCTATGACTAGCACCTTGACCGCTACCACCGGGATCTCCCGCTATGGCCAACACTGTCTCTACTTTGCTGTCACCGGAACTGTCCGTTGTGACCAGTGTTGTCGTTGCTACCACCGGGACCTCCCTCGATGGCCAGCACTGTCGCTGCTGTTATGGAAACTGCCCGCTGTGCCCAGCGCCGTCGCTGCTACCATCGGGACCGCCCACTATGGCCAGCACTGTCGCTGCTGTCACCGGAACTGCTCGCTGTGACCAGCGTCATTGTTGCTATCATCGGGACCGCCCGCTACGGCCAGCACTGGGACCGGAACTACCCGTTGTGATCAGCGTTATGTCCTATGACAATGAGATCTGCTGAGAGTGAATTGAGACCATTTATTGAGTCCACTAAATCTGGACTCACTGAAATTGAGAATTGAACTCACTGAATCAAGTTCAACTGCGTCTGAACTCGTTGAAACCGAAATGAGCATGCTGAAACAGATCTGAATTCACTGATGCTGCACTTTGACTCATGGAGACTGAATTCACTGAAGTTGATCTGAGCTTACTAAGACTGGGTTAAATTCACCGGAACTGAACGGAGCTCACTGAGACTGATTCGATCTTACTGAGGTCAAACTGAATTCACCGAATCTGATATGAATTGACTTAGACCGAGTTGTTTTCACAGAGTCTGAAATGAACTCACTCAAGCTGAACTGAACCTTCTAAGATGAAACTGAACTCATTGTGTCTTAGTCTGAATATATTGAAATTCACACTGAAGACTGATCTGAGCTTACCAAAACAGAACTGAGAACTGACTCGAAACTCTCTGACATCTTGCTGAAAGTTCGCACTGAAACTGAATCAAGAATTCATTCATAATCTGTTGTTGTCCGGGAATTCACTGAACCTGTTATGGTATAAGAAGTCACTGATTCTGTTTTGAATGGACACTAACGCATCCCCGAGAAATTGCATTAAAGCATTGTTGATGGTGTACTGAGACTTTGTTCTTGAGTTGCTGCTGAAAATTTACTGAGAGACTGCAGTAAACTAGCGCTGAAAATTCATTGAGAACCTGCAGTAGAATGTCGCGGAGAAAATTGCTGAGAAGTTTGCAGTAAATTGCTGAGAAGTTTGCAGTAAACTGCTGAGAAAAGTTTGCCGTAAACTGCTGCCGAGAAATGCAGTAAGGGCTGCTCAAGAAATCGTAGCAAGGACCGTGTCTTAAATCATGGCGAAAATCGCATTAAAATTCTCAGCACGAAGTCCGCACAAGAGTCACTTCATAACTTAATTGGAATATGTAGCGATGCTGTAACTGATTTCTATTTGAACTTTGCAACTGCAGCTTTGAGACTTCGCAGTCTATGCTAACGCTCCCCTGACTTGTGATTTCACTGCAACAACACCATGATTGATCCGAGTCTTACTGGAACAAGGTTATATTGAGAGCCGTGCGAAGTTTACCATCACGCTTGAGTGACTGCACGGACCTTGAGAAAACAACACCTATATGCTGGTCGTTCGTCGTTCTTCGAATACACTTGAACTCACGTTGTTCTCTAAACTCATCTCACCCGGAGTGTGCTACAAGGGGCCTGCTCGGATCCCAATTAGTTTACCTCCCTGTCTGAATAGAAGTAGAGGTAGAGATCCGATGTTCACCTGTTCAAATAATACACGGGGTGTGATTCTTTGCTGCCCCTATTCGTATACAATACAGGGTGCCACTCTGCTTAGTCCCTGTTCATATACAACACAGAGATGCAGCCTGCACACTCCCTGTTCGAATACTGCAGGGGGGTACAGCCTGCACAACCATTGTTCGAATAGAGCATAGGAGTGCAGTCTGTAGTCGTGCAGGGATGCAGACCACTCACTCCCTGTTCGGATAGGGCACAGGGCGCAGGTCGGCATTGTCCCTGTTCAAATAGAACACGGGGTGCAGTACAGGGTGCAGCTCTGCATTGGCCCTGTTCAAATACTGACAGGGGTACAATTATGGTGCCGTTTGCCGATTGCGACACGAGGGTACAGTTATGTGTTGCCCCTGTTGGTATACAACACAAGGGTGCAGTTCTGCACTTCTGCGTCACCCATGTTCGAACACAACACGGGGAAATGCAGAATACTATTCCTATTTAATTACTGCAGGGGGTTCTCGCTTATAGCAAGTGCGTCGTTGCTGGTTGAGAAATGATTAGCCAGACAATGACTGATCATATAGCCAAAAATATAAATAAATAAATAAATAAAATTAATTCAATGTTCTTTTTTATATTGGCTGCTCCCTGATCAGACGTGGCCCTCACATAGGGCCGCGCCTCCATGGTGTCATGATTGGATGTTCAAACCAACCCCAATCACGGGGCACTTAAATCAGAATAATTCGAAAATGCTCAAAACCTGTTTGATGTCATCAGGTGATTCCAACAGGAATCTCCAATCAAGGGTAACTTGATGACACGGCAAGATGTCACCGGCCATATACTTCAGTCAGCACATGTGTGTGCGATGTGGTAGCAGCGGATGCGAGTGTGAACAATGACCACCATGAGCACAATGGGAACACAGTGCCTGCATCATTCCCAGCCCTTTCCACTAACCACCTCATCCACCCCTTCCGATCAAGCAAGTTTGCTTACCTGTTTGATGTCATCAGGTGATTCCAACAGGAATCTCCTATCAAGGGTAACTTAATGACGCAGCAAGATGTCACCGGCCGTATACTTCAATCAGCACATGTGTGTGCGATGTGGTAGCAGCGGACGCGAGTGTGAACAATGACCACCATGAGCACAATGGGAACAAAGTGCCTGCATCATTCCCAGCCCTTTCCACTAACCACCTCATCCACCCCGTATAGTCTCCTCCAAGTGTGGGGATGTCTCTCAAGGTTGATAGCCTCTGAGTCCCCATAGAGGAGATGACACTCAAGTACTTGGCAATCAACAATGGTGATGCAGTGTGACTGCACCAAGTTCCTCCTTCCAACACTCAATCCCGCAAGAATTCGTGCCCTATCACCACTCCAAATGAGTCAACAATACTGGCCGTCACAGCCTCCATCACCAGACAGCTTTACAGTTGTCTTGTCCTCGAGCGTGAACGAAACATCCAGGTATGTTCTCGCTATGCCAAACAGAAGTGTACTCACCACTAGCAAACTTGAAACAACCATGAGAGCGGGTCTGATACCGAATTCAATGCACCGAGCAACAGACGCATAATCATGAACAAACTTCAACAAAGCAATGTCAACGAGGCATTGAGTCAAGCAATCGTTGATGGAAACAGCGAAAGATAATGAAGATTAGTGTCCAAAGAGAATGACTGTCCTCTAGTCTCTGTCCACTTCTACGTCGGAGTAACTTCTTCCTCAATCCGCCATTTCTCATCAACCTCTTGGCTATTGTAGACTCTGTACTAAACAATAAATATTCTCTCCAGTATCTTTAACCTGAGCTAGTCCAGTCGCGCTCCTTGCAGCGATCCAGTGCCAAGAGAATCAGGTCTTCGATTGAAGAGTGCTGGTCCACAGTAGTCAAGTAGTCTTCTTAAATGTGGCAATGGACGCCAGCCACCAGGTAAGTTTCCTTCACTCTCAGATGTCTCCCAGTCTTCCTCCTACTCTCCTATGGCTGCCCGTGCATTGCGTACAAGCACTCTCTCTCCTCTGTTTGGCAGCAGCAGGGCATCATGCCACTCTGCTTCAGTGCTGGGCAAGAGCACCAGGCAAAATGTGTCATGAATGGACTGACAGTGAAGATACATTGCCTTGACTGACCACCTGGGTACCAGGGGCTGACTGAGTGAATGGACTGGCAGTGGAGATACGTTGACTTGGTTGTGCAGCTGAGTCCCAGGGACTGGCTGAGGCATCCGCTGCTGGGCTAACGCTGTGGGGCACTCAATAGCCCCTGGATTCATCTGGAAATTTGGCCTGGACGAGGGAATGTGTGTGTGACATTAGGACTGAGAACAGGTAGGGCTACTGGGTTTCTCAGTCCCACTGGAGAACAATTCTCAGACCCTTCCGTAGGCCTCCATGAACTTTGACTGGCGCTAGGACTTAGAGACTGACTCGTGGCCCTGAGACTTTTCCCATAAACGAGAATCAGTCTGTGGTAAGCTGAGAACACAGGAGGTTCAGCAACGATAGGAGGTCTCAATTGCTTCGTGCTTATGTGGGGAGCCTAACTGCCAAGATATCATACCTCTCTAAGCTCTCTTTGATATTATACCTTTCTAGAAAGAGCACACTGATTAAGAGGGTACTACATTGATCAGTCCGAAGTTTCAGTCTGACGAGGAAAAAACAAAATTGCTCAAGGTTGCAACAGGCTTGGAGGTTGGATCTTGAAGTTCGTTTTCTTATTGCTTACCCTGATGTTTTATGTTTTTTTGGGCTTGTTTTGTTTGTTCCTCGGCTTCATTGTTTCCCAGGTGGAGTTCGTTTTGGCACTGTTGTCAGTCATTCTGTACATACGGTCGACGTAAGTTCCCGTCCTCATTTCAAGTTATGAGCTGAACGATTGACAGTTTACAAGCTCAAGGTCAAAGAGATGTGAAAGAGGAATGATAGGCCGAAATGGAGATGTCTGCTATGCACTTTGCAGATTTGATGATGGTGGGTGACCACATGCTCTGAATATGATATCTAGTTCAGACTCTTCAGAGACCATTAAAACCGAAAGTTCGGTGCAATGGAGTGGGATTTTGACACACCCTTGCTTAACCAGGTTGCCAAAGAATAGGAAAATCGTGTAAACTATGTGTGGTGGTCCGTTTTTTATAACTGTTATGATCCTGGGTATCTGTCAGTGCAAAATCCCAAAGAAAGACAATGCCATTCAATTCCAACTGAAATGAAAGACATTGGAAAGAGAAATAGACAAAGGAATGAGAAGAAATGAGAGTGGAAGAAGAAGAAGAAGATGAACACAAGCAAGAACCAATGTCACTTCTCCCTCATCTGCCATTGTCTCCAACCTCCAGCATCTCCTCCAGCATCTCCTCCAGCATATTATCTATATTTCTCACTACAAGAAAACCCGGGCCCCATGTGGGCCCATGAAAATTCATGGAGGGAGGCGGTACCGGTGGGACGGGACAGGCTGTGGGAAGTGTTGAGGGTTCGGGCGCGGAAGTTCGTGTCTGTTTTTTTTTGCCCTTTCCCGGGGTGGCAAAAGTTCGAAGTTTGTGCACGGCTTCTCATATTCGAATAGAAGCACATAGTTGCCCGATTCCGGGCCTCGGTCCCTGAAAGGGTTTCAAGCTGACAGACCCGAGTCCCAGTCCCAGAGTCCCAATTGGTCCCATTCCCAGGCTGTCCCAGCAGGTCGAGTCCTAGGGTCCGTAGGTCAAAACGTCACAGGTCGATAGAAGTCGTGTACCGAATTATCATGGCTAAATGTGGCATACACGGTTCCAACAGGGGGCCCCGCAGGGCCGATAGCAGGTTAGGGGACTTACGGGGTTCTAGAGGTATTAGGGGTCTCTTCTAGGGGTTGTCCGCTGGTCCGTCCCAGGTCTGTTCTCAGACCTATGTCGTTTCGGCCGTAGGTTCAGTAGGTAGTCCAGGGCCTGTCTTTTAGGGCCCAGAGTCGTTTCAGGCCTAGGTCCGCATTAGGACTCCGGTTAGGCCCAGTTCCAGTTCAGGCGCCGTTTTAGTTTAGGCGCCAGGTCCATTTTCGATTTGGGACCAGGTCTGTTTGGTTCTGCGCGTCAGTTCCCATTCAGACGCTGGTGCAGTTTCGCAGTGGTTGAGTCGGCCTCCCAGTGGGACCAGCGCTACTTATAGCCGGTAGCATTACCCAGAGCTCGAGGTTGAGGTCGTCACGCTGCTGGGCAGCAATGTTTCAGTAGAGGAGATAGGCAGAGCAGTAGAGTAGGAGGTTGAGGGCGTAGGCCAGGTTATGAGGGACTCACCTGCAGACTTACCTGCCACCATAGTCTGTTTGTCTTTGGGTGTCTTCCATCTGCATCACAGCTCCAAGGAGACACCTTTACGCTGGTCAGTATCTGGCTCCACCTTCGAGAGACTTCGAGAGGATTCCCCTTCTTCTTCTCCCTCCAACTCCATCCGACTCTTCTTCTTCTTCTTTGCTTCTACGAGAGAGAGAGATTTTGAGAGTTGAGACAGGGTGACATTGGATTCAGACTGGTATCGGGGCAGAGACATTTTGGGGGACTATTTTTGGAGCCTTCATGAGCGATGTTTGAGTTGACAACATCTCCACATCTCCTCCTCCTTCATCTCTTCTACCTCCTCCTCATCTGTGGATGATGTCCTGGCAAGGCGCTCTTGGTCCATGAGTTCAGCGCCATGCCTTCTCACCCTGCTTGATGATGATGAGTGAGTTTCAGTCAGTCTGAGTCAGTAGTTGAGTCAGATCGTGGCATATCAGTCTTCCACTGTGCTATCACTGGTCGATCTCTTTGGGTCGGTTCTTGGTTCTGATCTGTACCGTATAGACATGCGACAGTTTCGTATTGGAGCAGACCTCAAGAGAGTATCTGCTCATCAATAATGTTGTCATCTTGACCTCACAAAAAGTTGGTTTTGATTGATTGATTGATTGATTGATTGATTGATTGATTGAGGGCTTGACTGTTAATTGGTTAATCGATTGATGGTTGGTAATTCATTAATTTCTTCTTTTGCAATCAAGCATTCACGCTAATTAGCACTAATTAGTAGTTAGCACTAATGAGGGTCTGCGCTAAGCAGCGCTGGTTAGCAATTAGCAATTAGCACTAATTAGTGCTAACCTGGTTTAAGAAGCGCTAGTTAATAATTAGCCCTAATCAGGATCTGCGCTAAGCAGCGCTGGTTAGCAATTAGCACTAACTAGGGTTAGTAGCTCAGCACTAATCAAGTTCAGCGCTAACTTAGATTAGGTGCTAAACCTAGCTCGGCGCTAATCGAGGTTTGGACTGTGCAGTTTAGTCGCTAAGCTAATTAGGATTAGGGTGCTAACTACCTACCTCTCTGGTTAATATTCGTAATTAGGACTAATTAAGGCTAAACACGAGTTTAACCCTACTTTGTTACCTAGTTAAGAGATTAACCTACACGACCAACCTACTTGAGCGGAGAAGATTCTAACCTAATTACCTACCGTATAAACCCGAATTCGGTTAACTATGGAGCTTGCCCTACATGCCTGCAGTCAACTGCACTTTTTTCTGTTCTCTTTGTCAAAGTGAAATTGATGCAGCGGAAATCCCTGCGAATTTTTGTGGTTGGAATTTCTGTCTCCTTTTTCCACTTGCAAAGAACACAGATTTTCTGCAATTCGTGATTCGATACTAGGTGCAAGTAGGCACTTTTCGTTTCTATTTATGCCTGGTGCAAATCATTCCTAATTTCTGATTTTCTGCCAAACGCACTCTTTTCTGCAAACTCTGTTCTTATCTTTTCTCTCCCCTGCTATCTGGACGTCAGTCTGCTATCTTCCTGCCAACTGACACCCTGTCAGGATCCGGTGAAAATGAGCCCTTATTAGGTAAGCAAAATTAGTTATTTTTTCTTCATTTTTTCAGTATTCATTTCATTCAAGTAAGAGTTATTTAGTATTTAGTATTTAGTATTTACTATTATTTATTGTGGTTTCAATTAACACAATTGCAATGTCGACTCGTCACATCCTGGAGCTGGAGAAAACGCAACCTTCTCTCCTCTATGGAAACTTAGAGGTAATAAACAAACTCAACGGTGAAGGCATAAATTACAAGGTCAAGTAAAACTTCAAGGAGGGGAATTTTTTCTTGATAAGTACCTACCTGCTGGGAAGGGAGATTGCAGTTTGTGATTGTTGCTGTTTGCCTGCCTGCTTCCTCCCCTCCTCCCCTGTGTTTGTCTTCAGTAACGCCTGGCCTGGTAAGTGCCACGTCATCCGTGCCACATCAGCGACATCAGCAGCAATGACACGTCATCCGTGCCACATCAACGACACGTCAGCAGCAGAACCATGCCTTCCATGCCACATCAGCAACACATCCACAGCAGTGCCATGTCATATGTGCCACATCAGCGACACGTCAGCAGTACCAGTGCCACATCAGCACTGGGCCTGAAGCCCGGCTATGCTCAGCCACAGCGACCGACTCGCTGCACGTTAGGGATGTGCCATAGCTGCAGCTACCCCTGCAGTACGTTAGCGATGCTGTCAGACTTCTGACAGGCGCCAGCAGCGAGAAGCAGCGGACATGGCCGCAGCAGCAGCAGTGGGTAGCCCACCTGGGGGCCCAGCAGCGACGGCCGTCATACCTGGACAGCTCCCAAGATTGGGCACTCCGGGCCTGGGCCTCCCCGGCCTTCCAGGACAGATGCCCGGAGAGACCGTGGAGGGTTTTCATACACGCATGGCGAACTACTTGAAGTTTGTCGACGTCGAAAGGACGCACCTTGTAGATGCGGAAGGCGCTCGTATCCAAGCTGCAGCACAAGCAGCAGAGGAACATTGGCGACAGCAGGCCAAGGCTGCATTAGCATTGAGCCGCCTCCAGAAGGAAGCATCTTCAGCACTGCAACAAAAGGAGAGCCTACGCCGACACTCTTCAAGCATGGCAGTTCACTCCCAAGGAGAGCCATCCCAAACCGACCGCCAAAAAACAAACCAAGGAAGATATCTCCAAGATGATCGTGCAGCTTAACCTGACCTGCAAGTGGCAGCTGCAATGACTTGCTGATTCTGACTGCCGAGATTGACTGCGAGGCTGTACACTAACCGGTAGGGTTAGATTCGTAATTTTGTTTGGCTGAGGACTAACCGAGAGACCTACCTGTAAGGAAATTACTGAGGGACATATCTGCAAATCTGGGAAAATATCGGCCCAGTACCAATTCAAATTCCTACAGCTACCCTAACTGCGTATAGCAGGCCCGGACTACCCTAGGACAGACAGGCCCTAAGTGGCCTATGCTGATAGACGGTCCTATAGCCTATAGCCGGGTCCGGTAGAGACCGCAAGGCCGAAACAGAAACGGTACCGGTCGGTCAGTCAGTCCGGTCTAGGTCTAGTGTAGTCTATAGATAGGTTAGGCCCATCGGTTCAAGACTTTTGGGCAGTTCATTTCTCGCGAAGCAGGGTTGGAGAAGCAAAGCAAGTTGGTGGCGGTGATTGTCTGCAGGCGGCATCCTGAGACCTCGCCGTTAACAGCAGCCATAGCCGGCCCAGTCTGAGTCTGCCATAGCTGGGGCACCCTCAGCGCATCTACCCCTGGGGTATCTGCGTCTGGCCGGGCTACATCGAGGCTCTACACTGTGTACTCGTGGGTGGTGGCAGCCATAGCTGCCTGTTCCTTCATCAGAGTTGTCCATCGGCACTGAAGACTTCATCGCAGGACCTATTCTTCATCAGGGTGGTTGGCGCTGGCCTCTGGGAGGCCGTTCTGATGTGGCGCTACTAACTGGGTGTAGGATAGAGAGTGGGGTGTGAGTTCTGAGAGTGGCGAGACACTGGAACAAACTCTGTTACGATAATTGTTTGAGTTGGCTCAACATCAGTGTCATTTCAATTGTTATCCTCGCAGGTTCCTCTTGTGATTGGTTGTTGGGAGTTTGTCAGAGAGTGAGAAACACTGTGTGTCCTCTCCCCATCTGTGCATAGCTGTATTCCGCTGCCTACTCTGATCTGTGTGCAGTGTGGACTCTGTCTCCTCTCCCCCTTCTCTTATGCATGTATGGGCATGTATGAGACTGTCTGAGTGTGAGTGGCGGTATAAATCGTCAGACAACCAAGATCATAACAGTTGGTATCGGAGCTGGGATTGGAATTGGAACACTGAGGGTTGAGCGCACTGAGGCATCTTCTTCATCTGGCGATCTACTGGCGAGAGTTTCATGGCGATTCATCTTCCCCAATACTGAGTCAGCAGGGAAGAAGACTCTTCAGCCCAGAACCAGGCCACCACAAGTGATCGTGTAGCAATTAGCATCTTCCCTTTCCGAGTACTGGAAGCTCCAGGGTTGGCATTTGGACCATTTGTAGTATCGGGCCCACTTGGGCCATGTCATATTGTGGCTGCTGAAACCATTTACTACCC
Organism: Chara braunii; assembly: GCA_003427395.1. Lineage (NCBI taxonomy): Eukaryota > Viridiplantae > Streptophyta > Charophyceae > Charales > Characeae > Chara > Chara braunii. The sequence continues at coordinate 3,401,504 of BFEA01000032.1, forward strand.
CTGCCCCAACCGTCGTCATTTATTTGTCCTGAAGCCAGGGTTCCTTCGTCCTTGGTCACCTTCTTGCCAGTATACTCCATCCTGTCTCATTCCAGCTGCCCCCCTCCTATTGGGAGATTCCCATATCTTCTTAGTTCAGATTCATTGCTTTAATCAAGGTCGTACATGGCCCCCTTATTGAACTAAGGTAACATGGACAGATAGGTCTTTTCTTCTCTAAATTTTCATCTTTACTCATGATAAAAAAACATTTTGCTATCTATATTTGTTGTCCCATTTTGCCTCCCTGTTCAGTTTGGCTTTCTTGTAGTCATTTCTCATTGATAAAAAATGTTCAGTTCAGTTTCACATATTTGCTCAAAATCGTTGTTGTCATTGAACATTTTCCTCATTCCTGCATGATAGACCATGGGCCATTCAACCAACGTTGCACCGGGGTTCTGTTCCAGGGGTGACAGAACATCGTTATGTTCCGGTTCATTTCAATGGTGGGTGAACTTTCCGTCGCCGTATGACCGGATTTGAAATTATAATCCTGCTGCCCAGTTCGCGAAATTTATATTCCTGTTGTATTTATCGTGAAACATATCGATATCTGCGAGCCACATATAATTATATCCCTGAGATGTCAACACAATCAACTCAATTGACTGGAGAGATGAAGGGTCGGAGTTCAACCGTTGATACATTCCTACACGACAGTTGCTCCCAAAGATCCAGGCCTTCTTTTTTCAAGTTTTTTGAAGTTTTTGCACTTTTCATTTTCCCCTATTCTTCACTCTGAACTCACATATGAAACGGTATTCACCAGTTCGCAGTAGCTGATGCAGATCCCAGGGCTCGATCCCTAGTTCCCCAACTTACCTGTGTACAGTACCAGTGCCAACCCGTAGATTTGAACCTGCGACCTGTAGGACCGCCAGTGGTGGGTAGTATTTCGTAGGTTACAGGGTCGAAGAGATTCGAACTGTAGACCTGTCGGGTAGGAGTCTAGACAGTCTAGAGGTCGTAGCTGTAGACTGTCCGAAGGGTCAAGGTCGTAGCTGCTACTTACCTGAAAGGGCAACRTCGTAGCTGCTACAGTACCGAAAGGCCAAAACAGAGAGTTCTAGAAGTGGCCTTTCGGAGTCAGCCTACGTTAGACAGAGGCAAGTGGTCAAGTGGTGGCAGTCCACCTCGTACAGTCAGCAGTCCCAGTCCACCCAGTCCGGTCCAGTCAAGCAAGTACCGTCTGGGACTGTGTGCACCGTGGGCCAGGGGACACAGGGCAGACCAGCGAGGCACAGAAGTATAAATCAAGAGGCTGCGTCCAGCCATTCATTCATTCCTGCGGAAGCCATGCAGAAGCGCTGCCTCAGCGTCTTGTGCAAGGAGGTCTGCTGGAGGCCCGAAGACGAAGTGGGCGAGAGTGAAGCCGTGTAGCCATAGCGATAGGTAGCGGCAGCCATAGCTGCCRTAGCTTAGTGTAGAGTGCAGTGTGTGCGTACGGTGTGAGTGTGCAGAGTGATGTGCGTGGGACATCCAGGGTGATCCTGAGTGTGAACAGCGAGTTGTTGAGGCGCACAGTCGCCATAGCCAGTGGAAGCGAACTGTTACTTGGAAGCCATATCTCTGAGTTCTGTGTGGGCGCATGTCGCCAGTTGTTGTTCTGCTGT
>BFEA01000032.1:3424532-3437436 GCA_003427395.1 Chara braunii
TCTCTCTCTCTCTCTCTCTCTCTCTCTCTCTCTCTCTCTCTCTCTCTCCTCCTACCTTCTCAGTCTAAGTCTACTCCTGGGTTCTCCTACGGGACTACTACGAGTATGAAGGATGGTTATGAGTTCTGATGATATTGGAGACAGCGACATTGAGACTGTTAGGTTGAGGACTACTCTTGGGATCTGATTTCATGTTCCTCTGAAGATGTACCTTGACATTGTGAGATTAATATCTGAGACACTGTGAGATCGATATCTGAAACACTGTGAGACTGTGTGTTCGCGACATTTCGGATTTTCGCTACCTCTGACATTTCAAGATACTTTGGAAATATTGAGTTGACGTCATCTTCCCTCTCCTCCGTCCTTCGTCTCTCCTCCCTCCATTCATCTGTGTATGAGAATCACCCCGGCCTTTTCTTCTATATACAAGTCTAGGGCTTCACACCACCGATGTCTGTTTGTGAGTGTTCGATTGCAGTCTGAGTCAGGTCAGAGTCAGTCCATGGGTATCAACTCTTCCGCTGTATTTGTATTAACTCTGTATTATCTGGTCGGTTCTGGGAATCTGCGCCATACTTATGACTGTGTTTCACGAGTATGCAACAGTTTGGTATCGGAGCAGACCAGCGTTGGATGACTCACCATTGATTGATTGATTGATTGATAGATTGATTGATTGAGTGAGTGAGTGAGTGAGTGAGTGAGTGAGTGAGTGAGTGAGTGAGTGGAGTGAGTGAGTGAGTGGAGTGAGTGGGGTGGAGTGAGTGAGTGGAGTGAGTGAGTGGAGTTAGTGAGTGGAGTGAGTGAGTGGATTGAGTGAGTGGATTGAGTGATTGGATTGAGTGATTGGATTGAGCGATTGATTGATTGATTGATTGATTGATTGATTGATTGCACCTGTACTCCGTTATCATTAAATCGCAAGTTGCAAATTTTTTTTTTCTCGTACTTACATAGTAATTAGGTCGTTGAATTCTAATTTTAGGTTTGCCAGTTTTCTCCATACTGCGCACAAATTAGGGAATCGCAAGTCATGATTAACCTAATTAGTGCTAATTAGGGTTAGTCCTAACCTAATCTAACGACCTATCAAGCCTATGGGAAGTAAGTGCCAGCCAGGCACCGCGCCAATTAAGGCAGATCGGGCCTGGGCACGGCCACATTCAAACTGCAACTTCACGGAACTTTCACTTTTTGCAAAACGCATCTTTTATTGCGATTAAAGGTTGAATCTTTCCAGCAAATTCTGTATCTTCCTACTACCATTCATCTTCTACTTACCTCATGACCTTGTCATGATGCTAAATTCTCCCGCTTAAATTTCGTGAAACTATTAAATTAAAATTATGTTTAAATGTTTAATCTTGTTTAGACTTTATTCATTTTTACTTGTGCAAATTTAAATATTCTTTAATTAAATATTTAACTTTTGCCAAATTAATTGTTACAAATTTAAATATTATTTAATTAAATATTTAATATTTTGCCAAAATTAAATTTTATTTAACTAACTCATATTTTCTGATTAAATTTTATTTAATTAAATAATTATATTTAATTTCTCAAAATTCGAAATTTTTTTGGGGGGGGGGAATTTTTTTTTTTTTGGTTAGTGTCAAGTTCGAGGTCAGGGAAGAAAGGGACTGTCTGTGCATTGTTTGCCTCCCTTCCCTTCTTCCAGCCCTACCTTCTCTCTCCTCCTCTCGGTACTGCGGACTTCAGTCTCCGGCCACGTTAGCATTGTGCCACATCAGCAGCGGGCCACGAATGCAGATTGCCACATTAGCAGCGTGCCACGACAGCCGATTGCCAAATCCACAGCGGCCACCTCAGCAGTGCCACATCAGCAGGTGCCACCTCAGCAGTGACACGTCAGTAGCAGACGAAGACAGGATTACTTGATACGCCGTAGTCAACGACTTGCTGAGCGCGGATCCAGGGAAACCAAGCCCCAACGGGGACCCAAGACACCTCGGATCCCGCGCAGACGACGCACGACCATGGCCGCCACCGCTGACGCAAATTCACAAGCCAGCCCCGAGAGGCCGGTTACTCCTCCTCTGCCAGTTCAGCAGGCAGATGAAACGCAACTAGCGTTTTTGGAACGTCTCCAGCTATACTCGGAGACAACTGCAGCTGAACTGCCCAGGTGCCACCTCAGCAGTGACATGTCAGCAGCAGACGAAGACAGGATTACTTGATACGCAGCAGTCAACGACTTGCTGAGCGCGGATCCAGGGAAACCAAGCCCCAACGGGGACCCAAGACACCTCGGATCCCTCGCAGACGACACACGACCATGGCCGCCACCGCTGCAAATTCACAAGCCAGCCCCAAGAGACCGGTTACTCGTCCTCTGCCAGTTCAGCAGGCAGATGAAACGCAATTAGCGTTTTTGGAACGTCTCCAGCTATACTCGGAGACAACTGCAGCTGAACTGCGCAAATGGAAACAGGAGGAAGTCGTCCGCCAGCAGGCAATCCAACGCCAGCTGGCAGAGGCAGAGGCAGCACGTCAGCAGACCGCAGCCGAAGCTGCAGCAGCCGCACGGTTGTAACAGCAGCAGGTCGAGGCAAGTCAGAATCAAGCTCGTTACCAGGCTATAATGGAGCTCGCCAACGAAGAAGCCACGTACTGGAGGATACTTCGACAACAGCACTTTCGAGCGAACGAAGAACAAGAGGAGCCAACCGAGGAAGAGAGAAGAAAGGAGGAAATAGCAGTACTAATGGAACACATGCTGTACACATGCAATTGGCAGCAACGCAAGCTGCTGGCCATGCTGCAGACCCTCATCCGCATGAAGCCACGCTTGGGACGCAGGAACAGAGGATCACCGCCTTGCAGAACGCAAACAGTCAGCTGCAGACCACTGTCAGTACAGGAGTGGAACGATTGTCTGCAGTTGAGTCAACGGGCAGTGCAGCTGTAGACTGCAGCCCAGCTTTGGCCGCTCAAGCCAAGCAACTCGAGGAGCGGATCAACCACCTGGTAGCATCCCTTGGCGACATCAGCAAGTTTGCTGGAGCATTGATAGTCAGCAATCAGCTGCAGACGCTCAGCGACCGCGTTCAACAACGAACGGCCGCCGTCGTCAAGGAATGGAAGATGCCGAACTTCAAGATTGAGAAGTTCGACGACTACCAGAAGACTGATCCGCTGCAGTGGTGGATGGCATTCAAAGCGGAGGCAGGCATACATCACGTCCCACCTGAACGGCGTCTTGACGCACTCTACCTCCAACTCATTGGAGGGGTGCAGGCTTTCATGACTCACATGGCCGTCACGTTGGAATGCATCATCGCCACCCTCCACACTAAGATCACGTGGGAGGAATTCAAGAAGAAGGTAGAAGACCCGATTCATGGTCAACAACGACAAACGTCACGCCTTGAACAAGATCTTCCGCATCTTTCAAGGCCACCAAACATCACGGGAATGGTTGACGGAGTGGCAAAGACTCGTCGCCACCCCGGAGTTAAACCTGCCATTCGACGCAATCCGGGCTGAGTTCTTCGCCCGATCTTGTGACGGCTTGACAACTGCCCTTGGCAGTGAATTTCAGTATGGCCCGCCAACAGCCCGGTTACGTGGAGAAAGGCAAAGGTCCGCGGACACCGCAAGTAGCAGCAATCCAGCAAGGATCTAGTGAGGACCACGCAGCCGCTTCAACATCAAGTGACGGAGATGTGGCGGCAGCGATACCACCGCAACGCTCAAGACCCCGTGGGGGAAAACACAAGGCGAAAACAGCGTCGGCGGATGGAGCAAGACAGTCCCCATGGACGAAATTCGGTTTCACCGAAGACATGTTCAAGTTGAGGCAGAAATGGGGACGATGTTTATGGTGCAACAGCACTAAGCACATCACTAGTGCATGCCTCGACAAGGACACAGACAATGTCAAGCGTCCAGGCTCGGGAAACTGAGCACCGCGGGAAGTGCATCAACATCACTTCCCAATCCGCCGGACTCGGCTGCCTTGCTAGTAGTCTCTCTCATGTCCGGGGATGACGCGGTAGTCGCGAGTTCTCGGATTGACTTCGAGAACTATGCTGTCGAGCTGGTCCCGCCGTTGAACCAGCCTCTCCAGGTGCAAGATTCAAGCGCATGGGCGGTGTTACCGCAGTCGGACAACGAACCGGTTGCTTCGCCAACCCTTCTATCAGAGGACCCGTTGACGGTTGAGGACTTCCAATGGTTGCCTCTTCCCTCCACCGTTTTTTTGCCAACACCGCATTGCAATGCCCTCATGGCACAATTGCGCGAATACTTGCACGCTGTAGTACCACCTCCGTCGACGGACGACGGAGTAGCGGTTGTTGACCTTCGTAGCTATCTTGCGAAGATCAACCACGAGCACGCAATGCAACGGTACGTCGACATCGACGCGCCGCTCCTCTAAATCCGCATTCAGATCGGAAAGGCGACCTGCAGTGCCTTGATCGATTGTGGAGTGTCTCGCAACTACATCAGCCAAGACTTCATGGCACGCGTCGGGCTAGGCCCGCGCGTTCGAAGGAAAAGTCAGCCTACSCACGTCACGTTGGCCGATGGTCACACGCAAAAGTCAATCGACCGTTGCGTTGACTCCGTGCCCGTGTACTTTGCCCCGCTAGCATGCGAGGCCGTGTCATTCGACATTTTGGACACTAAGTTCGACATGATCTTAGGCACGTCATGACTGCAAAGCGAAGACCATCCGGTGAACTTTTATCGACGCACCATTCATGTTCATGATCGGCGTGGAGAACTAGTCCCGTGTACGGTGTCGCTTCCTCATCCTTCGATTGGTTGTCACGTGGTCTCCACGACGAGCATTCACCAATCCATCAGCCGACACGACGTCGAGGAGATGGGCATATGTTTTCTTCATGCCCTCCCACCCGTTGACCAGCCCAATACGGACACATCGGACCCACGTATTATGGAGTTGTTGGACAGCTATGAAAATGCCTTCCAAGCTCCCGCCGGAGTCGTACCGGATCGGCCCATACGCCACGGGATCACTCTCGAGGACGGCGCCGTAGTATTTACCGCATGAGCGAAGAGGAGCTTCAAGTGCTTCGGGCACAACTAGACCTCTTGGCCAAGGGATGGATTCGCCCTTGCTGTTTGCCATACGGTGCTCCCGTTCTCTTCGTCCAGAAGAAGAACAAGGACCTTCGTTTGTGCATCGACTATCAGAAACTTAACGCACAAACGATTAAGAACGCCGGCCCTCTCCTCGATGATCTTCCCGAGAGACTAGGCGGCGCCAAGTACTTCTCAAAGCTTGACCTCAAATCCGGCTATCACCAGATCGAGATCCAGCCAAGAGATTGGTACAAGACTGCGTTCAAGACGCGGTATGGGCACTTTTAGTGGATCGTCATGCCTTTCGGTCTCACCAATGCCCCGGCTACTTTCCAAGCGGTATGACGATGGAATTCCACGACCTGCTCGACCGCACCGTACTCATTTACCTCGATGATATCTTGGTTTATAGTCGGTCGCTGGACGAGCACCTCGAGCACCTTCGTGCCATTTTGGACCGGCTTCGTATCGCCAAGCTCAAGGCAAACCGCGACAAGCGCGAGTTTGCCCAGCAAGAGCTGGAGTACTTGGGCCATTACGTTACGCCGCAAGGCATTCGTCCGCTCGCGGACAAAGTACAAGCCATTCAAGATTGGTCGGACCTCGCGTGTACTACCGATGTCCGCTCCTTTCTTGGCTTAGCATCATACTACATGCGCTTCATCAAGAACTTCCAATGGATCGCTGCACCATTGTTGCGACTTTGGTGCCCTTCGAGTTCAATGACGAAGCCCGACACGCGTTCCATACGCTGAAGACGGCTTTGCTTCAAGCTCCCGTCGTAAGCATCTATGACCCGACCTTGCCTACCAAAGTAACTACGGATGCTTCCTGTAACGACATTGCCGCAGTTTTGGAATAGCATGACGGCACAGACTGGCATCCGGTTGAGTACTTCAGCTAAAAGGTGCCGCCCATCAATTCCCTTGATGATGCAAGGAAGAAGGAATTGCTAGCTTTTGTCACAGTACTTGAGCGATGGCGTCACTTTCTCCTCAGGCGTCGGTGATTCACGTGGGCAACGGACAACAATCCGTTGACTTATTACAAGACGCAAGACACGGTGAGCAACACGATCGGTCGCTGGATGTACTTCATCGACCGGTTCGACTTCACCTCCAAGCATATTTCGGGCCCCTCGAACAAGGCAGAGGATGCTCTCTCGCGAAGACCCGATCTTTGTGCCTTGGTGCACTCCACATTCGGCCTCGACGAGGACCTGCAACACCATTTCGTAAACGGCTACAAGTCGGATCCGGGATTCTCCACACTCTACGTGGACTAATCATCGGATCACCCGCCGACAAGCAATTATCGCATTGTCGACGACTACTTACTTCTCCATACACGAGGCAAGGAATTGTTGTGTGTTCCCCAAGACCGCATCTTGCGCACTTGCCTCCTTGGCGAATACCACTATTCGCGGCTGGCAGGACACCTTGGCGTCGCACGCACTTGCATGACTCCGCCAGCGATTTCGCTGGCCGGACATCATCAGCGACGTCAATTGGTAGATTCAGTCATGTGCAGTTTGCCACCGGAACAAAGGGCACCATCAGCTCCCGTACGGCGAACTGAAACCATTGTCGATTCCTCAGGAACCAGGTCTCTCCATTGCTATGGATGTGACCGATCCTTTCCCTCACGATTGCCTTGGCCATGATGGTATTCTCACGGTCATTGACCGTTTGAGCGAGTGCGCTCGATTTCTTCCATGCAAGTATCATGCGACGGCTCCCGAGCTCACACGACTTTCGCATACGGCTGGTTTTGCAGCCACGACGTTCCGGAAGACATCGTCAGCGACCGCGACACTCGTTTCATGTCAGCCTTTTGGACGACACTTATGGTGGAATCCGGCACCAGCATGAAACCGAGTTTCGCACGACATCCTCAAATGGATGGGCAAACGAAACGTGCGCACCAGACTGCGCAGATGATGCTCCGCACACTCATCCGCCCGGATCAGAAGGACTGGGTTGATCGCATTCCCGACATCGAGTTTGCCTACAACACCCGGTGATCGGCATGACTTCTTTCGAGTTGCATCACGGTGGACGGAAAGGTCATATCTTCGCAGACGTTTTGCTTCCACGGGTTGCCGATATCGACGCCGCTTGCTCCCCCGCTTCGACACGGAAGTACAAGGAACTGCTGGCCGAAGCCCGCGCAGATATGCAAAAGGCTCAGGTCCATATGCAGCGGCAAGCGAATCGACGTCGCATCCCATGTTCAATCCGCGCCGGCGACCTTGTTTGGGTCACCTCCGAGGAATTCGCGCTCGAGCAGCACGTCTCGCGCAAGCTTCTCCCTAAGTGGTTTGGGCCATGGAAGGTCACTTCAGCAGCTGGCGACGACCCCGCGGGTCCATCTTTCATAATCGAGATTCCCCCGCATTTGACGGTCCACCCGGTATTTCATGCTTCGAAGCTGGCGGTCTACACTCCAGCCTCACGAACCGACTTTCCAGGCAGAAGATGGTCAAACGACCGTCCTTCAATGGACGGTCACCAGGAGGTCGACCGTGTCCTCACCCATCGCAAGCACGACAACAAGCCGATGCAGTACAAAGTTACATTCAAACAATGCGATCCCGACAACACACGCTGGATTTCACGAGCTGATCTGAAGGCGACAACACCCCTCATCTTCGCACACTAAGAAAAACAGCGACTTGCTAAGGAAGCTGCCCAACCCGCCCGGCTTGCACGAGCATCGGGCAGACAGCTCCGCCCTCGCAATTAGCTCGCTCTTCAAGGGGGGGAGTGTGTGGCATACTGATACCACACGGGCCCCAGTTAGGGCCCCGTTCTGTAGTGGGCACGGGTAGGACTAGTTACCGGGTCACGACGGTCCCAGTTAGGTCCAGGTACGCCTAGGAACCATCGGTTCAGTCCAGGGTCCGGTAGGCCTCGCTTAGACCCCACCAGACCCAACGGCTAGTTAGGCCAGATACCGGCCCATCGGTAGGACCGGCCGGCGGCGAAGTTTAGGCGCCACTCTTCAGAGTCAAAAATCAGATCTGAACCGTTGGGCCTGATCAACGGTCCAGACCCGAAGGTCCTCAGTAGGACTGAGGCCGACCCAACACTATATCAGCTGGGTACCAGCCTCAGTCGGTAGGTTAGTCTACGGTTAGTCTACGGTTAGTCTATGAGTTAGTCCTCAGGATTAGCGCAGCGTTTCAACTGGAAGATGAGCAGCGAGAAGGGATTAGCGCAGCAGCAAGGAGGAACAACGAGGCAACGCCTCAGCGCAGGAGTGGGATAGCGCCAGCCTTTGGCCCAGCACCCAGCCCTGCAGCGCCATAGCTGCATAGCCAGGTACCAAGGAGAAAGGTTTCGCCTTTCCTCCCACTTCTTCCTCCTCCGCTCGTCTCTCTCTCTCTCTCTCTCCTCTAAGTCTATGTGTATGATGCTGTTTTGATTTATGGCGAACAAAGGTTTCGCCTTTCCTCCCGCTTCTNTTTATGGCGAACAAAGGTTTCGCCTTTCCTCCCGCTTCTTCCTCCTCAGCTCGTCTCTCTCTCTCTCTCTCTCCTCTAAGTCTATGTGTATGATGTTGTTTTGATTTCTGAAGTTCGCCATAGCTTTTTTCATATTATTATTATTATTATTATTATTATTATTATTATTATTATTATTATTGTTATTATTATTATTATATGCACGATAGGTTGGATACACGTGGCATCTGTGTTGGGGATCGAGGTTGTGAGTGATGCGAGAGACATACCTGGTGCGGGAATCGTGCGGCATTGGCCGATACCTGCTCGTAATTCGGGGGAGTTGTTGTCGTCATCTTCGGCAGTGTAGTATAGGCTAGATAGGATCTGCCATCTGTAGTCTAGGCGCAGAGCGCCAGATAAGGAAATCGACAATGGTTCTGTGTTGATGATGAAGAGACTCTTCCCACATTGTCACTTATGAGCTTTTGCTGCGCTCTTATTTGGTGGGAATCGTAATGCCAGTCTGCTATTGGTCAGAAGACACGACTATCTGGTCACATGTGTATGATGCAGCTGATTTCCGAAGTTCGCTATTGCTCCCCTTCAGCATTAATAGATCTGCCATCTGCAGTCTGGGCGCAGAGAGCCAGATAGGATGGCGAGATTGGTTTTGTGTTGATGAAGAGGAGACTATACCTGCATTATCAATTATGATCTTTGTTGTGATTTTATTTGATGGGACTCGTAATGCAATTTTGTTTTTGAACCAAGGTCACGAGTAGCTGGTCACATGTGTATGATGCTGTTTGATTCCTGAAGTCCACTATCGATTGTATTCAAATTAATTGTTTACTATTATTATTATTATTCATTATTATTCATTATTATTATTTATTATTATTATTATTACTATTATGCGTGCAAACAGGCTTCGCATCGGACTGGCGACGAGCTCCCAAGCACAAAGCTCAGAAATATGGCTGATAAGAACACAGATCGATTACAAGCTCACTTCGGATGGCTATGGCGCAACAGTGCCCAACAACTCTCTGTTCGCACACACAGGATCACCCTGGATACCGCACGCATGCACTACACTACACCTATAGCTATGGCTACGCTCTCCTTCAACTTATTGCACTCTCCGGGCATCTGCAGGCCACCATTGCACAAGTCGCTGTAGCAGCGCTTCCGCATGGCTTACGCAGGAAAATGAATGAATGACTTGGCGCTGCATCCTAATTTATACTTCTGTTTGGTACCGGCCTGCTCCTACCATCGGCCCTGAGTGCCCGCAGTCCCGTATGGTATTTTCTTGACTAAACCTGGACTGACTAGGATTGTACCACTGACTGCATGGGGGGGTACCGCCTGTTCAGTACAGTCGCACTGCTTACCGCCCGACTAAACATGCCAGTAGTGACAAAATTCATGTGAGCTACTGAAGAATATGCAATGATTTTTTTCAGATCGATTTGTCTTAATGTAGTTAAGGAAGTATATATTATAGCAATCACACTAAGAGTATAAATGAAAGGAGTGAAATAAAGAGTAGCTTCTAGAAACATTGGTATTGAAAATCTTAAAAAACCATAAGTTCCCAATTTTAAGAGAATTCYYGCTAAGATAACAGATCCAGCGGTGGGTGCTTCTACATGAGCTTCAGGTAACCAAATATGAACTGGTACCATAGGTACTTTCACTGCAAAAGATGCAAAAAAAGCAATCCATAGCAACCAGGGTTAATCTCACCTCTTGCTCACTTGTCTCTGACTAAGCATGAGCCTGACCCGAAAGGCCACTTCCGAAAGCCCGTAGACTTTGGCCTTTCGGTAGCTATTGCAGCTACGACCTTGACCCCTACGAGACAGACTTATGGTTGAGACCCGATGGCTACACTGGTCAGCAACACGCAAACGCTGAAACATATAAACACAGTGAGAGAAAAGGGGAAGAACGGACAGACAAAAGCATAAGAAAACAGACAAAGTACAGACGACCAGGGGCAGACACGGCCAGACACAGACATAACAGACAGGATCTGCCATCTATAGTCTAAGCGCAAAGCACCAAGTATGGATATCGGCATTGGTTCTGTGTTGGTGATGATGAGACTATACCAACATTGTCAAACGGTGAGCTTCTGTTGTGCTCTTATCTGATGAGACTCAAAATGTAGTTCTGCATTTGGTTCGAGGTCACTTGTGTATGATACTGTTGATTCTTGAAGGTCGCTAATGATCAACTTCCTTTACACATATTTATATAGGGATATTATTGTTATTGTATATATATTATTATTATTATTATTATTTCTACAATCAGATTTCGTCTTCTTTCTCACAACGCCTACAAGCAGACAGGCTACACACCAGATCGGCGACAGGGGCCCAACTCAAAGCACGAAGATATGGGTGGCAAAAACACAGTTCTATTGCAAAATCGCTTTGAGTGGCTATGGTGCATCAGCACCCGACAAATCTCTATTCGCCCACGAAGGATCGCCCTGGGTATCCCACGTACACCACCCTGCCTCACGAACAGTCACATCATGACAAACACAAGCACACAGTGCACAATCACGCAGGTCACAGTGATACGCGCACACACGGACTATGACATACACAGTGGGGCACAGCCTGTGACATACACAGTCGGACGCGGACTGCGAAATGTACAGTGGGACGTAGACCGTGACGAACACAGTAGTACACGAAGAGAGACACATACTTTGGCCTTGGCAATGGTCTACAGGGCCGACATCTTCATGTACTTCGGCGATTACTGCTGACGTAAACAGGGTGCATCATTGTTAGTCACTATTGGTTAACGGGGACCCCCACTTTTCGGCCCTGGGTAACCATGAATGATCCTGAAATTAGGGTTTCGGGGTCGGTTAACCATCTCTCTTCATAGGCTGCTAGTAGTTGTGTGATAGTGGTATGGGTGTTGAGCATGAAGTAGGAGAGAGGACTCAGGGTGCATGCGTTGGGATGGCAAAAGTATGCTCTCATAAGCAGTCCAGATTCAGAACTTGGTTTTTGGTTGGTGGAATTTCAATGCATTCTGCCTCCTGGGCAGTGACTAACTTCTGACTTGCTGTGAGTTCCATCCGAAGTTTACCAATGTTATTATTATTACTATTATTATTATTATTATTATTATTATTATTATTATTACTTTTTTTTTTTAATTATTATTATTCGGAGCAGCATAAGACAATAAGGGAGTCAGAAATGGGAGAAATGCGGGAGTTAAAAAGGGAAAAGCCATACGGAACCTACCTCCTCCATCCTCCTCCATTTTTTTCCCTGGTTGACCCTCTCTGACATCTATCTTCTCGGCTACAAATGTCGGATGATGTATTCCCTCTAAGACAAATCCTGAGTACTTGTTAAGGATTCAGATAATCGATTGCGTAGATTGGACATGGTCGATGACAGGGCGATTGCGGGAGCTCTGCCGGAGTTCAGGCGGAACTCTAGAGGCAGGGAGCAGTAAGGTACGCATATTTCAATCTAACCATTTGAATCAGAATTTCTTCATGACTAAATCCAAACGAAAGGGGAAAAAGTGTGGATGCCTGTATAAGGAAGGGAAAAGCATTAATTGAGTGGAAGAGGTCTGACTGGGTATGACTAACTGTTGTTGGTAAACGTAGCGAGAACGAGAAGTGCCAAGTCACTGTCTCGCTATATGAGTGTTTTTTGGGGGGGATGTGATGGCAAGGGGGATTGGCTTCGTGCAATCTTCCCTTGCTTAATAGACCACCTGACTATTGATTGATAAGGGATGGGGTTCACAGTGGAATGAAGGACTTGTGCATAATACGATTGGATACTGTATGATGGGTTACCTCAACAAACCCTTACCCTACGTTTGACCTATGCCTACATACTCTCAAAAGTCCAAACTGACACAGTCGGGGATTAGGCGGATGATTTTAAGACATGGGGTACAAGTCTCGTATGGCCTACCCGCGTGATCTTAAAGGCTTCCGAACGACCCAGGGCTCAAGGGGGGTCAAAAGCAACGACTTGCAAAAGGTGTGATAAGAGTAGTGAGGCTCCATGAAGCCTGCCTTATCACACTAATAACACAAACAGTGATAAGAGTAGCGAGGCTCCGAGAAGCCTGCCTTATCACTGTAATAACAAAGAACAATGTGCTAAGAGTAGCGAGGCTATGGATGATGAAAGTTAAAAGAATATTCTTAAAAAAATAATTTACCACTCAATAAATAATTCACCACTAGCTAATAGAGGGGGGGGGGGCAGTCTTTCGAGAAGCCTGCCTTATCACTGTAATAACAAAGAACAATGTGATAAGAGTAGCGAGGCTCCGAGAAACCTGCCTTATCACTGTAATAACAAAGAA
>BFEA01000032.1:3438132-3457979 GCA_003427395.1 Chara braunii
TGCCTTATCACTGTAATAACAAAGAACAATGTGATAAGAGTAGCAAGGCTCCGAGAAGTCTGCCTTATCACTGTAATGACAAGAACAAGTGTGATAAGAGGAGCGAGGCTCCGAGAAGCCTGTCTTATTACTATGATGACAAGAACAAGTGTGATAAGAAGAGCGAGGCTCCGAGAAGCCCGCCTTATTACCGTTTGACCCTGATCTAATGTAAGACAATAGATAGGAGGAGCAGTGCCCTCGAGGTCTGCCCTATCATAAACTGAAGCCAATGGAGGATGGGTAGATCCCGATCGGTCTACCAACGACCATCAACCTTTCCATATAACTGGATCAATCAATCACTAACAAGCTACTTCTGATTCTAGTAAGGAGAGGATAAGTGAGATCTTGGCCCTGAGAGACTTATCACTCTTGAAACTCTGATTTGATCTCTATCATATGATTCCTCTCTAAAATGAATTGACGGTATTGCTTGTGATTGCCGAAAAGAAAGCCAAGATATGAGACTTTGTAAATAACCGTAAAAGAAATCTATGTAGGATCACTGGGTTGGAGGAGCTGAGAATGAACCCTGTTCATTACCTAAACCAATAGGGCGACTGTCTGGCAGTCAGATAAGGATAGAAGTTAGACAAAGGGGTCACCGGTACTCGTTGACCTCTAGGTTATGTAGCAATCTTCCAGATCCCAGTGAACGGGTGTTAAGTTTTCTTTCGAACTGTGTTGTGCCTACAGGTTTCATCGCTCTTGGAGAGAATTACGAAAAAGTACCGTAAGGAATTGCAATTTTGTTATCATTAGATAACAGGTCGGTAGGACTCTGACTCAACTTCCATATGGCTTGATACCCACGCTTAAGACAAAACCTGAAAAGGGAATGGACATATCTTCCCCTGTATCTAAGCCTGAATTGTCCAAGTCACTCTCGAAGGTCTTTGAAAAAGTGAAGGGCTGGGTAAAAGGAATCAGGAGTAGGAAGAAGTGTTGTTTTCAAGGTTTTGGGGAGTGAGGGACTTGTTATGGATGAGTTAAAGGTTGACGATTATAGCGCATTCTGTGTTTTGCATTTGTACGCGTGTATGTGATTTCTTGCATCTACACAGGTGTTGGGCAGTGGACTGTCTTTCTAAACTTTGAGATCATCTGGGATATCCGGACACGGGGCACCACAATTGTGAGAGTGAGGTCTACCGCTCATTCGCTCCCCCAATTTATATATATACATATATATATATGAGACAAGGTTAGGAAGGTTATTGTCTAGGATTTCTATTGCAGATTACAGAAAGGACTAAGACTTTGACATTTTTTTCATATGGTCAGCGAAGGAACATAGATTCGTTGGTACAGTCAGCTAAAGCATGGAAGACTGTCCGGAAAAGTCGACCTGATAAGATAGTCGGTCCGAAGGAGTTAGCACCTCGGGGCACGATAGACGGGTCAGTCTTAAGGCGTTCTACCGCGCATATGCCTATGCTACGGCGATCGAGAAAAACGCCCTCGACTGACCTACCTCTGCGATTGCATGTAAAAGACTTCGCACGTGGGTCAGTAGCTCAACAGGGATACGCCCACCTAAGGGATGGTGACAACTCCCACAGGTGGAGGTGAGTTGTACCTCGCGGGATCTCTAACCTGTCGTAGGGATTCGTGAGAGGTATAGTACGTGCGCACGGTCGGAGTGGTGTTTCGCTAAGGTAACATAAGACTCCGGCGTGATACGACCGTGAGGTCCGACACAAGAATTACTTTGCGTCTGGGTGTGGGACCGCCGCGCGCGACACCGTGCCAGTGGATCAGGGTCATCACCCCCAGGGGGATTTGCACACCCTCCTCACCTCCCTTCTCACGTCCATCCAGGTGCAGCTGGCGACCCTTGTGCCCTTACACACGCAGGTGGCGACTCTTGCCGCTGGCATGCGGCAACTCCAGGACGCTGCCCGTCCTTCCTCTCCTAACTCTCTCTCTTCTCCTGGCTCCCAGTTCGGGTCCCCAATCCTCCGACGTGGTGGCCACGGTGTCGAGCGCATCGGTCTCACACCTCATAAGGGCGGGACCCTCCCGGCCACATCACGTAGGAGTTGGTCTCATCCTCATCGAGATACACATGGAGCTTCCGCAAGCCGCTCTGGCCGAGTGCGCCAACCATACCTCTCGCAAACCCCTATGACAGGATAGGGCCAACGTGAGGCACGACTTACCTCCACCTTGCGGGAGTTGTCACCTCCCTTCGGTGGGCGTATCCCCGCCGAGCTACCAGTCCACAGTACGAAAGCTAATCAGTTACAATCGCAGAGGTGGACCAGCCAAGGGCGTTTCTCGTTCGCTGTAGCATAGGGGGCACGCGTGGTCTCACGCCTCTATCGGACCCGCATGCGAACCGACGCACTGGGGGGGGGCTGAAGTCCCAAGCGCGACTTGTCGTCGGTTGACTAGGACGCATCTCACTCACCACGCATTACACCACAACACTCACACATACAGAACGACACAAATCAAACAACATAACAACATTCCTAGTCCCTTTTGTATCCATCCCATAACCTTCCGACGCATAAATCGAATAGGCGACGCGCGCGGGACTTAGTATAAAAATTGCACGGTCGCAGGGCCTTCTCAGGTCGACGAGCGATGCAAGCATTCGCAGGCAGTCGCAATGATGGCGTACTATGTAGTGCCCATAATCAAGCGGTCCCTCGTGGATCCGGGTACACTCAAGTGTCAATCTCGAAGTATCGAGGGGGTCAACCCCTTCACGATATTGCGCGACTGAAAGAATAGTCGTTCGGCCTCCGCGACATCATCGACCCTTAGACTGAGTGTCCCGGTGGGCAGGGCAAATAGACTCTGCACGGGGGGTGATCCCTCCCACATGGAGTCTAGGACTTGGGATGTCATGGACAAGGACCTCGAATCCAGGCCCAGGACCAACGTCCGACTTAAGAATTTTTTAAGAAGCAAACAACAGTAAAGGGAGGAAGTTTCCTTTCCTCTTTCAACCTCAGCCCGAATCAGACCCTTAAGCGTGAACTCTTGGCCACGCTGACACTTAAACATAGGTATACATATATATATATGTATATATATATGGGAATAAATATGTGACGATCACTCCTCACAATCACAGTGGGACTCCTCTTAGCCATATATGTGCATGTGATCGCAGCCAGTCAAATCCAAAGTCAGAACCACAAAACATACATGCAATCACATCAAAGAATCAACAAAAGTCCACACACTACACGGGGTCAACTTCAACCACTCTCTATACTCATATCCGTTGTTTTAGCCATGCAAGCCCCAACCTTTGTCCAACCTTCTAAAAATAAATACTTAGCACCTTCGTTAAATGACCATTTAATAAAAGTCTGGGTGAAAATCCTAACAAAATAATAGAAACCACCAAGGCTAAAACCTTTTATGTTGAATATTGAGAATGAATTGGTGTTGAGTCGTAGACCGACGAATCGGCAATCGACCTATTATGAGTGATAACAGAAGATGATCCTTATAGGATCAAGCTGAAACTAGTTCAAATTTTGAATCAGAACGACCGAAAGGACATGTACCATAAGACAGGTCAATGCCCAAGCATTCATCAGTGTATGGGGAGTAAACCTCCATAACACATCCTCACTCAATACTGTCTACTAAGTAAAACTAAGTTTGCCCTTAAGTCGATGCCCTACGAAAAGGCAAATCTTTGACATAATCTCCCCTTTACAGGGTGGATTGTCAATATCGCTACTGGTCAAAAATAGAACCTAACTCTTCTAAACTAAGAAAAATTCGTCAGCGCTTCCCGTAGGAAAAATGTCTTTTTCGAATTTATATTAGCTCAAATATGAAAACTGAAACAATATTTAACTCTGAAAAATTAAGTTTTGTCTAACTCCCTGAATTAATAAAAAATTGGGCATCATTTCCTTTATAAAAGTAGCCTTCCCAGATTTATACTAAGTCAGATAAGAACTTAAAGTAAAGCTTGAGTTTAACAAAGACAAAATTTGATCTAACTTTTTTGTTTTGTAGAAATTTCGGCAGCGCTTCCCGTAGAGAAAGTAGCTTTCCGAAATTTATACAAAGTTAAGTTTAAATCTAGAAATAACTTTGACTTCCCAAAGTTAAATTTTGTCTAACTCTCTGATTTAACAAAACTTTTGGCAGCACCCCCTTTAAAAAAAGAGACTTTCCAAATTGTTACTAAGCCATACATAAAATTTAGACAAGATGAATTTTTGAAAAGTCAAAATATGATTAACTTCTTGGTTTTGTAGAAATTTGGGCAACGCTTCCCATAGAGAAAGTAGCTTACCGAGATTTATACAAGACCAAGTATAACAAAAAATCCAAGAAAATGCAGAACCTAAGTAAAATAAACTTAGCTCAGAAAATGCAGAAATTGAACTAAATTTTATAGCTCTAGCACGTGACGAGCAACTAAAGCAACTACCTATCAAACTGAAACTTAAACTAAGTAGTAGTCTCACTTAGCCACATGCAAGGTCAAACCACAAAAGTAAGTACTCTCACCAGCCCAAAGTCGAACTTGTCAAACAATAGTTCAGTCTTTCAATGATTTGTCCCTTATACCCAGCTTATATAAGACATAAAGCTAGACCACCCAAACTTATGGAACAGTGTCCAGCTCAACCATTGAGTATACACAAACAGAGGGCACAACTACTTCTCTCTTCTTTGGGCATGAGACTAGGTTATCCAGCCTAGCCGCTGTCGAGCGCATCGGTCCTGCACCGCACAAGGCAGCGCGGGACCCTCCCGGCCGCGTCATGCATGAGTTGGTCTAAATCCTCGTTGCGAATATACATGGAGCTTCCGCAAGCTGCTCCGGCTGAGTGCGCCAGCCATACCTCTCACGAGCCCCTACGACAGGATAAGGCCTACGCGAGGCACGACTTACCTCCACCTTACGGGAGTTGTCACCTCCCTTCGGTGGGCGTATCCCCGCCGAGCTACCAGTCCACAGTACGAAAGCTAATCAGTTGCAATCGCAGAGGCGGACCAGCCGAGGGCATTTCTCGTTCGCTGTAGCATAGGGGGTACGCGTGGTAATACGCCTCTATCGGACCCTCACGCGAACTGACATCTTGGGGGGGTTGAGGTCCCAAGCGCGACTCGTCGTCGGTCGACTAGGACGTATCCACACGCCACGCGCACACCATTATAAGGAACATAAAAATAAACACACACACACACACACGACACTGAACAAACCACGCAACAACACTCCTAGTCCCTTAGTAGCTATCCCACAACTTTTCGATGCGGAAATCGGATAGGCGTCTCGCGCGAGACTTAGTATAAAACCGCGCGGACGCAGGGTTAACTCATATCGACTCGCAATGCAAGCGTACGCAAGCAGTCGCGATGATGGCGTTCTATGTAGTACCCATACTCATGCGATCCTCGTTAACTTCGAGGGTCGCGTTCGGCACTCAGGTGTCGGTTGACACGCGCCTTGAGGGACTGATCTCTCGATGCTGGTCAACCGCCAAGTGCGGTTGAGAACCACATCCTCTTCTGCACCCTGCGGAGAGTGGGTGGTACACAGGTTCATACCTGTGGTGGCAATCATCTCTTATCGTCCTGGAGACCAACTCCATCATCTAGGGCTTGAAAGAGAAGTCAAGGGGTTTTGACTTTGACGGCTGCCACTGACTACAACGTCCAACTATAAAAGCTCTAAAAAGCAAAGGGTAAAAAAAAATCTCCCTTTTATCTTAAAACATAATCTGTCTAACCCTTACGCACGATCAGAGTAAGGCGCGCGAATGCTCAAGGCCCATATAAATATATATAAGGGTTATTTATATAAGACGATCACTTCTCACAGTCACAGTGAGACTCCTCTTAGTCATATATATATGCATGTGAGCACAGGCAGTCAAATCCAAAGTCCGAATCGCCAAAACATACCTGCAATCACATCAAAGATCCAACCAAAAAGTCCATGTACTACACGGGGTCAACTTCAACCATTTTCTTCACTTAGTGATACAAATCAATACTCAGTATCTTTGTTAAATGACCATTCAATAACGTCTGGGTAAAAACACAATGAAACAAATCAAACCACATGTCTAAAGCTTTTAGGTTGAGTGACAAGAATGGATTGGAGTTTAATCGTAAACCGACAAATTGGCAACCGACCTGTTATCAGTGATAACAGAAGATGACCCTCGTAGGATCAAGCTGAATCTAACCCAAATCCTGAATCAATCGATCAAGAAGACCTGTATCACAAGACAAGTCAACCCCCAAGCTAAATCTATAAGTCTATGGAGAATAATCTCCATATCACAAGCTTGTTCAAAATCATTCCATCTAACTAAGCCTAAGTCTACCTCTAAGCAAGTGCCAAAAGAAAGGTAGACCCTGACAGAATCTCCACTATACAGAGTGGATTTTTCAGAATCGCCACCTGTCAAAATATAATCTAACTCCTTTAAAGTAAGAAAATTTCGGCAGCGCTTCTCATAGGAAAAATGCCTTCTCATAATTTATAATAACTCAAATATGAAAACAAAAACAATCTCTAACTCTGGAAAGTCAAAATCTCGTCTAACTCCCTGAATTAGTAGAAATTTGGGCAGCACTTCCTTTAAAAAGGGAGACTTTCCAGATTTATACTAAGTTAGATAAGAACTCAAACATAAAATTTGAGTTCAACTTTGACAAAATTTAACTAACTCCTTAGATTTGTAGAAATTTCGGCAGCGCTTCCCGTAGAGAAAGTGTTACTCCAAGATTTATACAAATCTAAGTTCAAAATCTGAAATGGCTTTGACTTTTCAAGGTCTAATTTTATTTAACTCCCTGAATTAGCAAAAATTTGGGCAGCACTTCCTTTGGAAAAGGAGGCTTTCCAAATTTTTCCTAAGCCAAAAAGTCAAAAAGAACTGGACTTTGAAAAAGACAAAGTCTGACTAACTCCTTGGTTTTGTAGAAATTTTGGCAACGCTTCCCGTAGAGAAAGTGGCTTACCAAGATTTATAAAAGACCAAGTATAATAAAAGATCCCAGAAAATGCAAAAATTGACCTAAGTAAAAAAAACTTAGCTCAGAAAATTTAGGAATTAAAACTAACTCCTATGACTCTAGCACGTAGCGAGCAACTAAAGCAACTACCTATCAAATTGAAACTCAAACTAAGTAGTAGCCTCACTAAGTCACATGCAGGCCAAACCACAAAGATAAGTATTCTCACCATTCCCAAAGTCAATCTTATCAAACAATAGTTCATAATTTTTCAATGATTTATCCCTTTATACCCAGCTTACATAAGGCGTAAAGTCAGACCACCCAAACTTATGGGACATGCCTAACTTAGCCAAGATATACACAAACAAAGGGCACAACTACTTTTCTCTTTTTTGGGCATATGACTAGGCCATTCTAGTCGCCCTGGATTGTTTAATAGTCAGGTTGTATATATCTCTGAACTTAATCTCCAAAGCGGGCGTGGGACTGAGCCATTCGTCTTAGAAACAATGCTCGGTCGACCCAAGTTACTCTCAGTTATACTCTTAGTTATACTCTCTTCAGTTTGTGATAGGGCTATAGTCAGACCACCCAAACTTATGGGACCCTGTCTGACTAGCCTGTCCATAGATAAAATAGTAATAAAGTATAGCTAAATTATAGCCTTCGGGTTCCAACATGTGCGAGGCATTGGGCTGGACTACCTAAACTTATAGAATAGTCTGACTTTCTGCCTGGTTCATTCCTCTCTGATCCAATTTGTGTGAGGCATTAGGCTAGACCACCTAAACTTATAAAATGGTCTGCCCTCTGTCAACCTTACTCCCTCATAATAAAAGCAGGAAGAGGCCGAGCCACCTAAACTTATAGAATGGCTCTGACCTCCTTGTTCAGAACCAAATAAACAAAGAAAACCCCAAAATAAAGAAGGCAACCAAGGCACCTAAACTTACAGAATGCACTTGGCCCCTGAAAAATCAATCACAGTTAACCCTCACAAGTCAGAGCAACCAGACCACCTAAACTTGTAGAATGGTCTGATTCTCAAAGCAATTCCACAACACTGGGTCTTCCCAAACTTATGGGGACTTCCCAGCCTTAATGACTCATTCAAACTTTAAAGCAATACTGCCTTCCTCCCAACCTTCCCCCCAGATGCATTCCCTTTTTACAATTTGCTTTCAGTCAAACAACAAAACTGAAACTGACATTAAGCATACATTCCTTTATTTAATCTTGTTATGTCCTGAAAGCCAAACTGAAAGTCAAAGTCAAGGGACATGCAATATACTCAGTCAAAGTTTAAAAAGGGATATAAATAGGGGCTATAACTGGGTTTATAGAGGGAAAGCAATGGTTACCTTTCAATTCCCTGCCTCCAGAACCTTACCTAGGCTCCGGCAGAGCTCCCGCAATCGGTGGGCTGACTTCCCACAGAGTCTTGCGGTGGTCCTACGGGTTGCAATCCCGCCTGCCGCCTTCCTCTCAGAACAAGACTAAACTTAGAGTAAGAAGGGCGGAAAAAGAATCATTAAGTCTCTCAGATACAAGAGGGGTGCACTTAGACTCGCATGAGAGGGCCTTGTTGCCTTGATGCGCCTGAGGGCCCCGCAATGATGGCCAAGAACGCGCCACGGCCTAGTCAACTGAAGTCAAATCACCAGCGGTTGCCTCTCTGGCGATCCTTCAAATCGCAGCAGTGATCCTTCTTTAGCGAGCCTAGAACTTTCGCAGTTCGCGATCTGACGACTACTTGGTCATAGGTAGATCCGCAATCTCACGGCTCACCTCCTATTACCTCTTCAAGTAGGATGAACGGTACACCAGCTAGCGGTTAAGTCTAGTCCTGCGGCTGGTCTGTTGTTGCTTTGGCCAATAGGAAGAGTGGCGCACTTGTCAACAGTAGCTTCGATCTGCTCCCCTTTCGTCACTTCATTCGACGAGGGTGAACAGCGTCCTGGCCAGCAGGTAAGTCTCCAAACCTGCGGCGCGCCTGCAACTAACTCGCTCAGTAGCATAGGCAACCCACCAGCCCCACATGTAAGCCTCCTTGCTCGCAACCCGCTTATGAACCTTTGTTTCATCGGTGGTACAACATGTCGGCCTTCCGGCAAACACGAAGCCTCAAGAATACTCAACAAGGGCTTTCACAACAGTAAAAACAGCAAACTGTTGTAAAAAAGAATCACAGCAAGATGTTGTGCAACAGCAAACGTCGTGCCTGCGAACATCTGTCGAGCAAATTACCGCTAAGACCAGGTACGTGCGATCTCATCACCATCCTCACTCCCTCTCCTTCGTTACTCTTTTCAGTGGACAGAGTACCGCCCCTACTAAGGGTAAGCCCTCAAACTCTGTTGCTGCCTCTTTTTGCTGCTCCACCTGCAGTTCGAGCGGCCCACTTACATTCACACGAACACAATGGTCCGAACCAGAAGCCCTGTCGACTGAAGGGCCCGGGGTGGCAGTTTGAAGTCTTGCCACAGTAAGGCATACGCTTAGTAATCAAAACTTAGAACTCAAACTGCGCCTCATTCTGTGCCCAGCAGGTCATCATTCCAAGCAGCTCAGTCCTCAGTACCGTATAGATTGACATCGCAGCTCTACTTTCGGCCCATCCGCCTCATCAGTTCCATTTGTCGGTATGTGCCCCTCTCTCGACACGCACCACCAAGCAGGCAAGTTTTCGACTCGCGGTTCGCCTCACGCGACTACTATCGATAGTATGAGCAAAATCGGAATGAATCTTCCGCTAGAATATGGGCGGATTCATTCCCTTTTTACAACTTCTCTTCCCACCCACAGCTTAGGACCTCCATACCTCTATACCCACACTCTAACTCCCGAATCTGGCTCCGTCATCGGACTCGCCCATCCTTAGAACCCCAAAATAACAGTTTACCTCACTCGAATCCATTAAGGATCCAGTGAGATTCGTGCTTCCTCGCCCTCACCACTTCTGCCATAACCATCACTCCGCGCAGCCTATCTCTTCTTCTACCGCCACATCTGTTAACTTAAGCTCTATTCTAACTATAGATTCGGGCTCGCCTGCCCTCAAAACCCCCGAAACGGTTCCTCCCTCGCTCGTTTTCATCAGGAAACGAGCGAGATCTTCATTTTTCCCCTACGGCCATATCCGCTTCCACGAGGCTCCCGCGCACTAACTTTCGTGCTAGCTCTCACCCTAATCACTCTCCCGCCAAACTGACCTCATCATTGGATTCGCCCGGGGCAAAAACCCCGGGATTGTCTCTTACCTCTCTCGATTCCGCTAAGGATCGAGAGAGTTATGTTCCTTTCACTGCGCCCGACTCACCACCCCGCCATCTCCAACTCTGCGTTTGCCTGCACCCGGCACACCCCCTCGTCTCCGTTCATTCCCCTGTTTTTGCCACCCCACCGGTCTCGTCTTCCGTTTAGGATAGAACCGGTCGCAGATCGCGTCCGAGTGCACCCGCCCTGCCTCTGGTCCGCTCCTTCACGCCCGCCGCGCTATTCTCCCTTCCTAGCTCTTTGCGCCTCCTCCCCCACAGCGCTCCGCTCTGTCTTCACAACTGCCCGATCCGCTCCGTCATCGGACGCTGCTCTCGACAGCAGAGGGCCCGTAGTGGTCAGCGAGCTGGTCTACTGCTCCATCTATCCTGGGAGGAACCTCGGAGGGGCCGGCTACTAGCCGGTTCGATTGGTTTCGCCCCTATACCGAAGTTCAACAATTGAGTTGCATGGGGCGGCTTCGTCACAGCCACCCCCCCCTCCCGTCCTGTTCAGGCGGGGTTCACTAGCGCCTCGGGCCTCCAACAGCCACCTCTCACAGAGACGGCCGGTCGCGGCACGGCCTGCTGCACAGCCTATCGTGGGCCTTGGTGGGCTAGGCCCGACGCCCCCGCTGTGCTTGAGGGGAGCTTCGGGGGAACCAACTACTAGATGTCTGATGAGTCCTTTCCCCCCTGCGCCTAAGTCCGACAGACGATGCTCTCGACAGTATCGCTGTTGGGCCTTGCCACACCTGCCCTGTCCCGTTCTACTCCGGTGGAGTTCACCACCGCCTTCGACCCCCAAGAGGCATCTCCCCCACAGACAGTTAGTCACAGAGTCAGGGGCGCGGCCTGCTGCAAAGCTTAGAATGGGCCCTAGTGGACCGGGCCCTGTGCGGCTCTCGGAGGTAATAACAAATATTCAAATGAGACTTTGAGGACCGAGTGGAGAAGGGTTCCAAACGAAACAAAGCCCCAACGCGGCCCCACCTCGGTGCCCCGGCCGCTGCCCAGGCGCAGATCAACGTTTTACGGAGTCCATCACTCTTGCTCACTCTCACTTCCACAGCCGATCGTGGTTGGCGGACGGTGCACCCGTGGCAACCCCGGCCACTCAGGTTTCTTGCCGCCTCACGGGCTAACCACCCACGAGCTTGCATGCACGGCGACTCCTAGATCCATGTTTTCAACGACGAGTAGGATAGAGGAATTTTGTCGGCATCCTGAAGACGCGGGGATTCATAAGTCAACAAAAGGGAGGCTCGCGCTCAAGGCTTTCCCGCGCCATGACGCCCCCTAAATCCGACGCCGCGTCAGTTTTCAGGGAACGTTGGTTCATAAAAAAATAATAAAAGTACAATGATAAATAAGTAAAAATATTTAGAACTTTTAATCGTCAGAATATGACGAACGAGAAAAGACAAAAATGTTAGTACCGTCCTAACGCCGCCAACGACAAAACCAAGGGGGATAGCCCCACCGGGCCCTCAACCACTCGGCCTCCTCGCGCCGCTCCGATATCCTCGCGTCGTCGCCGCTCGATCTCGATCCCTGAGTCTCCCTGATGAAAGTCTGACACTGCAACCACTAGTGCTAGGCCCAAGCCTAAGTCTAACTTTGACAGATATCTACATAAACGAATATTGCGCAACGAGCGAACTTACTGGAACGTTTTAGTATCACATTGTTGTCGATGCCGTCCTCCGCACGTGCGCACAAGTCACATGCAGGCGCATTAATCAACGAGACATAATCTTTTTAATCCTAGTTTAATAAGAAGTCAACGCCGGTCTCCACAATCATCAAAAGCAAAAAAGATCACGCCCGCCTCAAACCTGCGCGCTCATACAGACTCTAATCTAGTCAATCGTCCAACCAATGTAAGCCACAGGCACTGTCGCGCCTCGCGCGGTATGCTTAAACTTTAAACCAAACTTATTTATGTCGCTTGCGAAAACCAGAGCGGATACCCTTGTAAGGGTATTCGCATCGACACTGCCCTGAACTATTTAAGTATCCAAGTTATATATAATTATCTGCACTTAATCTTTTAAGGTAGCCTATGACAAAACCGATCATCTTAGCTCGAGGTTCAACTTGCCCCTTCTTACCACAAATTTATTGTTAATTAAAACTCTCTTCAGTTGTGATAAGCCATAGTCAGATCACCCAAACTTATAGGACAGTGTTTGACTAGCCAGTTCATATGTAAAGTAGTAGTAAAATATAGCCAAGTTATAACCTTTTCGTTTCAGCATGTGCATGGCATTGAACCAAGACCACCCAAACTTATGGAACATGTTTGGTCTTCTGCCTGATTTATTTTTCTTAATGATAAAGCAGGAAGAGATTGAGCCACTAAAACTTATGGAACATGCTCAGACCTCCTCGTTCAAAACCAAAAGAAACTGAGAAAACCCAAAATAACCAAGGCAACCAAGCCACCCAAACTTCTGGGACAGTGCTTGGTCCCCAAAAAGTCAACCACAGACAACCCTTGCAAATCAGAGCAACCAGACCACCCAAACTTATGGAACCTGTCTGGTCCTCCAGGCAACTCAAAAAATAAACATAGCACAGGGCCTCCCCTAACTTATGGAGATTCGCCCAGCCTTTGATTGACCCAGTCAAACACAAGCAATACTGCCTTCCTCCCATCCTTCCCTTAGATGCAATCCCACAATCTGCTTTCAGTCAGACAGTAAAATTGAAATTGACATTACGCATACATTCCTTTACTTAAGTTTGGTTTGTCCTCAAAGTCAAATTGAAAGTCAAAGTACGGGTGTAAACAATATACTCAGTCAAAACGTAATACGAAATATAGATAGGGGTCATAACTGGGTTTATAGAAGGAAAATGAAACCTTTACCTCTCAGTTCCCTGCCTCCATAACTCCTCATGAGTTCCGGCAGAGCTCCCGCAATCGGTGGGCTAACTCCCCACAGAGTCTTGTTGCAGTCCTACGAGTTGCAATCCCGCCTGCCGCCTTCCTCTCTGAACAAAAATTGGACTGAGAGTAAGAAAGACAGAAGATAAGGGGTTTCAGACGCTCGAGATACAAGAGGGGGACTGACTCAACTCTCAGGAGAGGGCCTTGGTTCCTTCACGCGCTTGACGGCCCCGCAATGATGGTCAGATGCGTAGTCGTTTGGTCAAACTCAAATCAAACCGCCGGTTGTTGACCCCCTGGCGACGTTGCAAGTCGCAGCGGGGACTCCCTCCTTCAATGACCTAGTCACTTCACAAGCTTGTGACCTCAAGCGTATTGACTATAGGCGAGTTTACAACCTTTCCGGCTGCCTTCTTGTTGCTCCGGCTGGTAGATGGGCGACACACCGGTCAGCAGACAGGCCTGCAATCTCACCAGATAAGTCTTCAAGCTTGCGGCTCTCTCCCCGCTGCTCCAACTTGAATGAGCGGCACGCGGGCTGAAGTTACAACAGTCTAACTGACCGCTGTCTCACATGTGCCCACAACAACCTGCTAGCATTCCTCTGCCCAGTGAGCGTCAGACTCGCTTCACGAGTATATGGCCAATAGGATTCGAGCCGATATCCTCCACAATGCCACTTGATTTCCTTCCAGACTGAACCAGGCCGCTCGTTTCAAACCCTCGTCTGTAATCTAACAACTTTATGTGTGCATTGCCTAAGCAACTCCCACTGTGCAGACTGAGAAGGAACCTTCCGTAGGCACAAAAAGCTGATTTGCCAACGACACTTCCTTCTTGTCGCTTTGCCCTGTTTCGGTAAGCTTGGACAACTACCTCTACCGCTCTTGTCATCTAGCTTTTCCTCCGAACAGGGTTGAAACTAAGTTCCCAGCCTGTCGATCCTTGTTGTATACCCTCTTTGGTAAAGTCCGACCAGTTCCCGCTTGTAACTCGTTGTCATAGCTTCCCATTCAACACAACCCGCATAACATGTTCACACCTCTCTACTATCAAGGAAAGTTCCCGCTCAACCTCCCTCTCCCTCTCTCTATCACCCACTCGCTTCTACTAGAGAAGGTTGTGTCGTTCCTGGTACATGCCTTTCTCCTTTTAGCATGCCAGTGCACCTAGTCACACATACTACTAGGTTCATTCGTAGTCACGGAAGTGGAGTCTTCACATAGGGAGAGACCTTGGCCGATGACCATGACAGTACAGACAAACACCATTCCGACGAACGCAAACCGAGCACCAAGCACATATTGTGATCACAATGGCAAATAAGGAATCCATGATCATGGCGACAAAAACGAGTTCCCGAGTGCGCAAGCTGAGGAAGTCGGCAACCCCGAGCACAGTTTTGACGGGTACGGTCACCAAAGCGGCATTAACAGGGGTCACAATGGTGGATCGTGCTTACGCCACCGACCATATTCCACCGCTCATCAGGATGAAAACGAATCTTCTGGTAAAACCGCGACAGATATATTCCGTTTTTAGTTTTCCATTTTCCCACGCAGCGCGGCTCCTAACGCTGGCAGCACCTATTCTAAACCCCGAACTGAAATTCTAGCACGACCATTTGATTCGCATTGCCTCAAAACCCCCGATCTGACTCCTCCCTTGCCCAAATCCGCCCATTAACGAGTGAGAAGAGCCCTTTTCCCCCCTTCTTCGTTTTCGCTTTCTCCATAGCTATGTGCGACCCTTTT
Organism: Chara braunii; assembly: GCA_003427395.1. Taxonomy (NCBI): domain Eukaryota; kingdom Viridiplantae; phylum Streptophyta; class Charophyceae; order Charales; family Characeae; genus Chara; species Chara braunii. The sequence goes on from BFEA01000032.1 coordinate 3,453,042, forward strand.
CTCTATTAACTTTCAGTCTTCTCACTTTCCACCCAAACTGACCTCATATTCTGATTTGCCAGGCCAGAAAACCCCCGTCTAGCACTTTAGATTACTAGAAACAGTCACAGAATGACCGAGTTACTCCCGTTTCGTTCCCCATCTTCTCTTCCCTTCCGCCATCTCTGCGCACCCTCTTCTTTACTAATCTCCTAGTCTACTAACTTTCTTCTAAAATTAATGCCGGATTCTAATTCGCCCGACCTATAAACCCCGGATTCGACTCTTAGTTCGCCGGAATCCGTTGAGGATTGAATGCGCTATGTGTTTTTCACCCCGTCATCTCTTCTTCTCCGCTGTTGCCATCCCTGTCTTTGGTCCAGATGCACCTGGCATAGTTGCAGGTTAGATTCATGCAGGTCCCTCCTGACTGTGTCCACTCTCCCTTCCTTCGCTTAGCATTAGCACCCGCCGTGCCTTCTTCGTCTAGTTTCTTCCTCGTTGCCCTCCCACTCCAGTCGCGCTTCGCACAGACGAGCGCCAAAACCCGTTCTCCCTCTACCTCGTCCCTTCCTACGCTAGCGCGGCTCTTCGATAGTGGCCGATCTCACAAATAGTCGGGTAGCGCTCAGAGCAGCCCCGGCTATCTCAAGGGAAGCTCCGAAGAAGCCAGCTACTAGACGGTTCGATTAGAGTTTCGCCTCTAGGCCCAAATCCGCCCGTCATTCTGCTCTTCAGCACTGCTGCCGGCCCCGCCACAGTCCTCACCTGTTTGCTCTGCTCTGGCGGGGTACTCCACCTATTCCGGCTTCCAACGGGCATGCACACATTCAGAGCCCTCACAACAGATCAAGGCAAGTGAACTGTGGCCCGACGGACAGCGAACTGTGTTCGGGCAGACAACGAACTGTAGCCCGACGAACAGCGAACTGTGGCTCGACGGACACACAAGTGGTTAACGACCTCCTGAAATTTCAGAATGAAAGATCCTGAAGTCTGTTAGGAGAGTTATGAAATCACTGAAATGACTTGAAGACACTTCATGCCATTTCAGGAGTTAAAAGTGGTTTAGGGGTCAGATTTTACGTTTTTGTTTTTTTGTTTTTTTTTTTGCCTGTTTTTGTTTTCATTCAACGTTGTTGTGGGCCACTTCAAGTCATTTCAGGAGTTTCAGGTGGGGAGGCCTGAAACCTCTGAAAAGACCTGAAGTGGCTGAAGCTTCTGAAAGCGGTTTCAGGTCCCCCCATCCAAATGGTTTGATTGATGCATCTCAAACCATTTTCAGATTTTCAGCAACTTCATATTATTTCAGAAGTTTCAGATGGGGAAACCTGAAACCTCTGACATGATCTGAAGTGGCTGAAGCTTCTGAAAGTGGTTTCAGGTCCCCCTATCCAAATGGTTTGATGGGGGCATCTGAAACCGCTTTCAGATTTTCAGCTAATTCAGATCATTTCAGGAGTTTCAGATGGAGAGACCTGAAACCTCTGAAAACACTTGAAGTGGTTGAAGCTTCTGAAAGTGGTTTCGGCTCCCCCCATCCAAATGGTTGGATGGGGGCATCTGAAACCGCTTTCATATTTTCATCCACTTCAGATCATTTTAGGAGTTTCAGGTGGGGAGACCTGAAACCTCTGAAATGATATGAAGTGGTTGAAGCTTCTGAAAGCAATTTCAGGTCCCCCTATCCAAATGCTTGGATGGGGGGATCTGAAACCGCTTTCAAAAGCTTCAGCCACTTGAAGTCCTTACAGGAGTTTCATGTGGAAATCTGAAACCTCTGAAATGACCTGACGTGGCTTAAGCTTCTGAAAGCAGTTTCAGGTTTTCCCATCCAAGTACATCACACCCGTCTGAAGCAGCCGAAAATAACATGAAAGTAGAGACATCTGTTAACCTTCTCTCGGCGAACAGCGAACTGTGGCCCGGCGGACAGCGCCCTGGGGGAGGTACATGCTAATCTTCTCTGTATCGGTCCAATTTTTACGAATGTCCCGAAGGACCAACATCGGACTACGGCCCAGGGGTATTAAAAGTTGAGGTGGTCGGGTCTAGGCTCAACTCTTAGCAGTAGTAGCAGATATTCAAATGAGAACTTTAAAGGCCGAGGTGGAGAAGGTTCCACAGGCCAGCTGGGCACTCGACACGGCTGCGCAGTTCCTCATTGTGGGTCGCGGCCCGCCTCCTCTGGCCCTGATGATATGCGCACTCAAGCCCCTCTTGCGGCAGTCAGCGGTTGGCGGACGACACACTCGCCGAATGTCCCCGCCTTTGAGGTTTCTTTCTTCCGGCTCGTGGGCTAATCATCCGCCCAAATATCCCGAACATACAGGAACCCGTAGGTCAACCCAAAGAGGCGCCTGCTCAAGGTCCTCGACCGCCGTGACGATCTCTAAATCCAGCACCGTGTCCAATTCAAGGAACGCCAGTGCATAAATAATGATAATACGACAGTGAATAATAAAATATTTAGAAATTTTTAATCTTCAGAATATGACGAATCGAGGAAGAAGAACCCGCTAGCACCGTTCCAATGCTGCCGACGACAAAACCAAGGGGGATAGCCCCGCCGGGCCCTCAACCCCGGGGTTCCTTCGCGCCGCTCCCACGGTCCCGCGTCGTCGCTCGCTGATCTCGATCCCTAAATCTCCCTGTTGGAGGTCCGACACTGCAACCAATAGTACTAGGCCCAAGGTTGGGTCCAATATTGACGGACACCTAAATAAGCAGATACTGCGCGACGCGCAGATATAATGGATTCGTGAGCCAATGTCTAATCCCTCAGGCCACACCAACGCAGTTTCCAATGGTGCTCCTACTGTATGGCGCCCAATGCCCAGCCCGCTCACTCAGCCTATCTACTCTATCCACATTCGTGCAACAGGCTCACTTCGTTGTCGAAGACCAATGTACATGACGTCAACACCAATGCCGACCTCCCACATACACCAGGTGCGTTCTCTCTTCTCCCCTCATCATACCTTGTCCACCCTACACCTGCGCCTCCTTCCCTGAAGACTTGTCGCCTCATCACCTGCCCGCGCCCCTGCAGCCCGGCTATGGCCGCTTGGCACCCCACACCTCTTAGCGCCCGAGCGCACCCTAACCAGCAATGCGCATGTAGACACGCACGCTCTGATGCAGCAGCGTGTCCGCATTGCCTGCCTTGGCCTGAATGCCTTCCCCTGGCCGGCCTCCTCCCTATATGGGAGTCACTGCCCTGCTGGGCTGCCTGAACCTGGTCGAGGAGGTTTCCAGTAGCTTCCGGTTGGGCCCCAGTGTCTGCGCCCAGGCCCATTCCTACAGTTAAGGCCTGGGCCCTTTTTGCTTGGGCACCTCCAGGATGCCTCCAGGCTCCAAGTGTTTCCATTCGCCCGCGGGGTAGGTGTGATGACAGTGTTGCGTTCTAATTGGCACGTGGCCGCTTCGTGATGTGTCGGCCTCACAATTCGGGTGCCCAAGGCGCAACCACCTGCATCCTGGGCTCAACTGCGTGATGCAGATGCTGCTTCTGGAAAGGCCCAAGTTTCACTTCAACCAACTGGCGTGCATAAGCTGTCTGATACCAAAATTGGATGTTGAGATAAGGGCCTCTTGTGGATATTCAGGCTCGCCTTCACTTAGGGCGGGCACAAGGCTTGCTGGGGGCCAAAGTCCTGAACATGTGCATGTTGGCTAGGGCCCCATGAGGACACATTCCTCACACTAGAATTACAACTGCTTCTTACTTCTATTGCTCGGTAGTGACGAAGTTTGAATCTCCCACTGCTGCTGGATTCTAGTCCTAGAGGTTCCTTCCTTGAATTGATAAGCTTCTCATCTCAGCTAAAGCAGCCTTGCTTCCCTTAGGACTGCTTTTCCTAAAATCCTCATACGGTTAGGTGGTTGCTAATTTACATCGTCAGTATTCTTCCCTGATAGTCTAACTGTTCCAAGGAGTCACTTCTGCTATTCCTTCAGAGTGAGTCCCTAGTCATGCACTAGACGCTGCTACCGTCCTTTCTTGCTTGTCTTCCAACTTATGGGCTGAGACACTAGCCTTGGGTTTCTTCAGTGCTTCCTTCACGTCCTTCCTTCCTTCGCTTACCTATAGAACTGCCATTTCGTCAAAATGGACATTTTTTTTTTTTTGAATGATTTTTTTTTTTTTTTTTTTTTTTCCCAATTTAAATCAGGTCCTTATGGTCCTGGCTCTATATCCATTCTGGGGAGCGTCAGTCCGGTTCCTTTCCACCGGGAAGTCAAAAATGGAGTACATGGTGAAACAGTCTCACGCTTCCTTCCGTCTGGCCGAAGGAACCCTGACCAGCATTGATTGCTCCCTATCAGGAGGATTGACTGTCAGCTTGCCCTTCCACTTTTCCTCTCAGCGTCTATTGTGACTCTGTCAGACAATTCGTATGAAGCAAGAAAAGAGGAGAGTTGTCTATACTGTTGAGATTATAATCTCAGTTGCCTTTCATTGGGTCCCTGCCCTTGTGCTGTGCCATTTCTTCCAAACCAGTCTGCTATCTGCCACATTGGCAATCCTTCCCTGTTGGAGCCCGTCTCTAATGAATCTCATGGCACCTCATTTCCTTTGATCGTCTTGGTACCTCTCCTCTTCCAGATTACCCATAGAGCCGGCTTCCTGAGTAGATGGTGCATGATCTGCCTTTTAATGTCCCGGCGTATCTGATTGATACCACTTCTTCCATACCAGCCTGTTATCTGCTATGGTGGCGATCTTGCCCTTTATCAACCACTCCCTCAGGAATGTCCGTCTCTTGATGGCTTGTCTCTCTGGTCTTAGCTTTGTASAGGAGATTATATTGCGCCAGTTGCTCCGGATTTCCGTCTCCACCATCCTCAGCAGCACGGCCCACATTTCCTCTCTTGCACCTTCTGTCTTCTCGATTGTCTGCGTGCATCTGCGTTTCCATATGACCCATAGTGCCAGCTTTCTGAGTAGCCTGAACC
>BFEA01000032.1:3508757-3528608 GCA_003427395.1 Chara braunii
GGCAGTCGTACCGTCGACTCAGTGCAGTTGCACTGAGGTCCTACCTGTTGACCTTGCCACTTGTCTTCGTCTGAAAACGTGGGCCTACCTTAGACTCACCACTTGACCACTTGCCGACCTTCTAGAAGGACTAAAGCTAGGCCTCTGGACTCTACTTGGACTCCTACCTTACAGGTATACAGTTCGAATCTCCCTACAGCCTACAACCTACGGCGACCTATTTACCACTGGCTATCGTGCAGGTCACGGGTTCAACTCCAGGGAACTGTGCAGATACTGTACACAGGTAAGCTGAGGTCAAGGGATCGACCCCTGGGATCTGCGTCGGCTACTGCCAAAGGTGAAAACTGTTTCATTACTAAGAATCTCAGAAGAAAGACTGGTCTAAAAAAAACTTCACTACATTGACCATATCAAACTCCTCGTTTGATAAAGATGGAAGTCTGATTTAAACGACCAGGACTCAGTGATCACTGCGATTCTCCCTTCCAATAGCCAGCCCAGTGAGACGGATCCTGTAGGTTTTTGAAGAGTTAAGGATTGCTGAATGCTGTGATCTTGAGATTTCGCCATCTACATCTGATCTCTGTTTCCATTCGCTCTGTCAGTGAAAGTCTCCTCTTCCAGTTAGTCCACAACATGACCTTCCCGGTTAACTGGAACCACAGTCTCGCCAAACCCTGCAAACATGAAAGGAATCCCGTGCCTAGTAGAGTTGTTTGGGCTGATGGTGCAGGGCCAGGGGTGGTAGGGGGGGCGGGGAATGCTGACGAGGGAAAACGATGGCTTTAAAGCTCCAGAACCAGGTGGCCGATGTGCATGTTCTAATTCAATTCTTTTTCGTCTTTTTGTTGTTGTGGTATTGGTGTGTGGCTTTCTATTTCTGAATGTGCCAGTCTTTGTCATGTCTGGGTTCTTTCAATATGCTGAGTGGAGCAGTAACCACTGTCATGTTAGCGATTCGGAGGCAACTGAGAATTGCATTGATTTTTATGGGGCCTTCTACTTCATGATTGTTACGGTATGCAAGAAACCAATGATTCTTCAGTATCCCATCATCCACTCGACTGCATTTCCATATGGACTATTATGTACAGCCCCCCTGCAGTATAATTACCCTTGTTTGAAGCTTTTTGCTAGGGCAGTCCAGTACAAAACTAGAAAAAAAGGACGGGCAAACCCATAGAACACGACGTCATCAACTCCCATCCCACTCTCTTTGTGTCTCTATATTGTATTTGCTTGCTATTTATTAACGCGCCTTTGTCTTTTTGTAAAAAAAAAAAATTGCGATGCAAACAATTACTCAGCCCATGTTGCTAAGTCTGTGCACATGTAACTGTTATGAGTTCAGATCGTGATGAGATGAACACTGATGTTCAGGGATACCCCCTCTTTTGGAAAAGAAACAAAATGCAATGCCAACAACTTTGGTTGACAGTCACCTCCAAATTCCTTTTCTGATTGCTGGATAGAAGTTAAAATAGAAAAATAAGTCAAGATACACCCTTTAAAGAGATGCCGCAACTTACAGGAAAATGTAGAGCAAATTTTCAGAAAGCATTCCACTGAAGTGGAGAATCCTGCCAAAAAAACTGACTCTGTGAAAGAAAGGCGACTGGGCAACAAACATGGGACAAGAAGTTCCAACCTTCAATCTAAAATTCGTTAGGTATGCTAAACAGGATAAGTCAGAGGCTGGATTTGAGGTCTGTGAAACAACACCAGGGTGCTCACTGGCAACCATAAGGAGCCCCCAATAAACTTGGACTTCTACAGAAATAGTCTCAGACTCTGAGGAGAGTCAGAGTGCTAGGAAGGGACAAGAAGTTCATCTTTGGACGGAACAAATCATTATGGGAATGGGAAATTGACCCAGCAGAGTGGGGATGGTTGAGAAAAGGGGAGGATGCTCAAGCTAGTGCGATCGTACACTGGCCGAAGGCTGCATGGACACCTGTGTTGGGTGTGATGGGTACACCGGGTCGGGGGGAAAAACGGGTACGCGTGCTGGGGTTAACTTTCACCCCAGTCCCCTTAGCCGTTTGGTGTTTGCCTCCTGATGCGGAGATCGTGCATTCGATCCTTGTGGTGTCGTCTCTTTTGCCTCGAAAAAGTCATTTTCCCAATTCCTTTGTGATGCCCTCCCTTTACTACACTAGCATATGATCCCTTTTCCTGTGAGGTCATTTGTTCCCTCTGCGGGGCCAGATCCTTAAATTGCTTGTAGGTATTCTTCCCGGACTTGGCTTCAGCAACCAATTGACCCCGAGTCGGTTTAGGTAGGGCCAGGGAGTAGATGTACAGAAACTGGTCATCATGTATGTTCATTCCGGGCACCTGAAGCAACCTATCTACTTCCCGAGACAGTGTGTCAACAGAAGTTCAGCGGCGTTGTCCAATGGTTGTGAGCTCATCAAAGGCTTTGTCAGCCGTGGTCTTATCTATGAATCTTTCTTTCATCTTCTTCAAGAAGTCTTTTAGAGTCTGTGTTTGACCCCCCTCCCCTATGTGCTCATATCCTACAGCGTTGGCTTTCGACAATACCCAGGTCTTGGCATCTTCACCAAGGCACGAGGTGGTGGAGGCCACCTGACTGCCTCCTCCAACAGGGCCAGTGGAACAGTACGTTTGTATTTCAACAGTCCATAATAGCAGATTCCCCCCTTTATTGCCGGTGCATGTGAATGGCATCTTCATCTTTACCTTCTCTTTCTCATGGCATCTTTCATCAACTTTTCTCCTACCTTTCGACTTTCTTTTCTTCTTTCTTTTCTTTAAAGACATGTTTCTTCCCTTTGAGCAGGTTTGTCAGAGTGGCAAGTTCTGCTCTCATCTGCTCTTTTTCCGTTATGACCTTGTCAAGCTTGGTCTCAATATCCGCCAAATACAATATCATATTCTGAAGCAAAGATGTCACATCCATTTCCTCGGGCTGCTCCTGAAAGAATCTTTGCCTTCTTCTAATTTCTTCTTTGCCATCTCTTCCTCTTCGTTCTCTGCAAGTATTATTCCTTCATTTTCCTTTCTTCTTCCAGTGCCTCTTAAAGTTGTGCAATGTTTGTATCTAAAATTTCAATGGTCACTTCTGGCTTTCTTTCTTTGGAACTTCCCTCCCCACTTTTTTCTATCTCTTTGTTCTTCTTGGTTTTGTTTGGCAATTTCTTCCAACCTGGCTGTGACAAACTGGTTCAGCTCCAGATGGGCCTGTGTCATGGCCCAAACCAGCGCGTCGCTGGCAGCCACTTTAGCCCTGATCCAGATTTGCCTCTGCTGTTTGCAAATCGACTCTGCTGAGAACATGCTGCTCTTCTTCAACACCTACTGCGTGTATTTCTGTCCGTAGGTCCAACAGGGACCGTTTGTGTTTGTTCTTTCTCTCTTCAACCTGTACTCTAGTTCTTGGTTCGTATAATCAAGGGACAGAGTGATAGAAATGGGAGAGAGTATCTGCGCAATGAACCTGGTTAGGAGAGAAGCACGCAACCAGGTCCAGATGAAAGCCGTGATTGGTTATGAGAATGTTGCACAATATGCCACGTATTTAACAATGGCATATTCCGCAACCTCATAAATCAATCAAAATTGCAATAAAGTTGAATAAACTGAAAAGAAATCAAATTGTGTTTTCCAAGTGGAACAGGCTATTCATTAGCAGGTAACGGAGAATCAGAAAATAGGAGCTCGGATTGGTGATCCAATTAACCGAAGCCAATCTTGCAACAGATCCCAATAAGGACTTCTACTGCGATATCCTAAGCTCGGCAAAGGAGGAGCTAGGTGAGTGGAGACGGTAGGAACTTAGGGGCTGCAAATTTGAGCTAGAATTACAGACTATACACTAAACGAATTTAACAAATCCATGTCTAGATTCTTCTTTGCCAAAATTAAATCCAATGCCAGAAACAAGATGAGAGAGGGACTACGAGACCCATCTGAACCACAGGGGGTCAGAACTGAAGGCACCGAGCTAGTCAAGATCGTGAGATCTTTCTGTGCGAGCCTCTACAAGGTCAGAACCCTTTTGCCCACCCCAGCAGAAAACCAAACAGCCCGCCAACGAAGGATGAGGTACTTGGAGAGAACCATCACCCAGGTACAAGCAGACATTTTGGACAGTCCCATCACTATGAGTGAGCTACAAACCGCCGTGGAACAGATGGGGAACGGAAAAGCTCCGGGTATCGACGAATTGACAAAGGAATTTTGGGTTCAGTTTTGGGCTTTCTTGGTGAGGACCTCTTCAATTTCTTTCACAACACATGGGAAAAGGGTGGACTGGGCAAATTTCTGAGCACAAGTGTGGATTCCCTACTGCAAAAGAAGGGGGACAAGGAGGATTTAAAGAATTATAGGCCAATTTCCCTACTTAGTACTCACAACCCCTTACAAAATTCTGGCAAAAACACTGGCTAACAGGATCTTCAATCTAACAGACAAGTGTTTCCACACAGACCATGCGGGGTTCATACCCGGGCGGTACATATTAGACAATATAATGTCCCTAAATGAAGAAGCAAAGGACATTCAGAGAGATGCATGAAGGCAGCTATCCTGTTCTTCGACTTCGAGAAAGCCTATGATCAAGTCAATTGGGACTCTCTCCATGACTGTACGTAGAAGATGGGAGTAGGTCCACACTTCAAGAAGTGGGTCAGGATTATGCATAATGATGCAACCGACAAAGTTCAGGTAAAATCTTTGACGCCTACCCCACCTCACGTTCAGTCGGGCAGGATGACCCCCTAGCCCCCCCCTTATTCCTATTCATCATGGAGGCCATAGCGTCCTTCTTACGCAAGGATCCACCTATTGACCGTCTGACTACTGAAGACAGAAAGGCCCTCCACAACTTTGCCCTCCCCATGGCGCTAATGTTAGCTGATGGACCATCAGATGGACGAAGGGCGGCATGCGCCTGGCGCCTTCTCGCCTGTGATCGCCAAAATGCCAGTCAACACCAAACTAAAGAGTGGTATGATGTGGAGACCATGGAGGACAGTTGCAGCAATACCATACAATTTGCTAGCTAGCCTGGTTGAACCATACCGCACTTTGCACCCGGGAGTAAGAGCTTTTACCTTAGTAAAGAAGAACCACGCCCAACACAGTGCTTTCTCCTTTATAGACTACTTTTTTATTTCAGAAACACTAATGGGAACAACCAAGCAAGGCATCCTCCCCCTACAGCCTTATACAGGGCTGGACCATAAACCAATTGAAATGATCATCAATTTTGAACAATTTGTGAAAAAAGGATCCATCTTTCAGAAGCTGAATAACTCGCTCCTACTAAGCCAATCCTTCCAAAAGGGTATCCTGGACTGCTGGCAGAATAGGAGAGGCATCTGCCTCCCCATCCAAGACAGGTGGGCTTGGTTCCAAGACAGCTACTCCACACTAACCCAGACAACAACCAACATATCAAGGAAATTGTCAAACGATAGGAAACAACGTAAAATCGCTTTAGAAGCCGCTCTAAGGGTCGCAGAGTCCAACTTAGTTGACAATCCATCTTCGCCCTTCTATACAAACATTTTCCACAAAGCAAGAGAGGAACTGGCTGTGTGGAGATGGTGGGAGTTAAAAGGTTTACAAATAAGATCGAGAATGAACGAGTATGAGCTCAGCGAGTCAATGTCAAAGCACTTCTTTGCAAGGATTAAAGAAAACACAAGATCCAACTCAATAGAGGGCCTTAAGACCCTCTCTGAAACAGCGGAAACACTAACAGACAGCAAAGGAATGCTAAACATAGCCAAGGAGTTCTATGAAGACCTCTACCATACAAAGACCCCGACCCCCACTCCCCCCATACTAGAGAACCGCAGACCACATTGGTCCAATACCTAGATAAAACTATCTCACAAGAACAGGCAGATGCTCTAGAGAACCCCATCACTTTAGAGTAACTGCAAGCGGCAGTCCAGAGTATGAACAACAACAAAACTCCAGGCATTGATGGAATAACAAAAGAATTTTGGGAGAAATTTTGGCCACTTCTTGGAGGTTATCTACTGAACTTCTACAAGGACAGCTGGCCGAAGGGGGGCCTAGGGAACATGTTGTGCAGCAGTGTAGTCACACTTCTATACAAAAAAGGGGACAAAGAAGACATACAGAACTACAGGCCATTTCACTACTCACATTGCCGTACAAAATCTTGGTGAAAACCCTGGCCTTCAGGATCCTTGATCTTACAAACAAGTGTTTCCACATAGATCAGACAGGTTTCGTACCGAGAAGGTATTCTTGACAATGTACTCACTTTAAACGAAGCAGCCAATAAAGTGAGAGAAAAAAGAATTAATACAGCAATATGGACCCGGTTTCCAGCAGGTGATGCTCCCCACCAATAGATGGAGCGGCCCGCCAGGCAAGACCTTAATCCCGGTGGTTCTCTTACCACCACCAGGATAGAGGTGAGTAGGTCCGATCTTCAGAAAATGGGTACGTGTTTTGTACAACGATGCTATTGGCTGTGTATCAGAATGCTACCCAATTTCACGATCAGTCCGTCAAGGCGATCCATTAGCCCCACCTATCTTCCACTTTGTTATGGAAACAATAGCCTCCTTTCTAGGGAAAGACCCCTCCATTCACAGACTGCCAGAAATCAACGCAGGATCAGCCCACCATCTAAAGTTCCCAACAGTAATAATGTTCGCAGACAACCTCACGGTTCTCATACGAGCCTCAGACTCATCCTTCAATGCTCTAGTAAGAGTTATCGAAGCCTTCAGACTGGCCTCGAAAATGAAGACTAACTGGAAAAAAACAATTGGGTGGTGGTTGTCAGAGGAAGAACCCCCACAACTCTAAGGCCCAGAGGCATCGTTGACCTGGGAGACACCGAAGACACCCACACGCTACCTAGGGATCCTGATGACAAAAGAAGGCTTCGCCCCCCAAATGGCCCAGAACGTGCTTACTAAACAAATCAATAAAATGGGTAGGTGGGGCAACAATTTCACATCGCTGCTGGGGCGCGCCTTAACTCTCAACACCTCCATCTTTTCTATGATGTGGTATATAGCCTCAATCTGGACAGTTGCAGACAAGTCAAGGAACTCAATCGGGTAGCAAGGGCCTACCTATGGTCTGGTGACCCCAACAGAGTTAACTGCATCCCTAAGATAGCATGGCATTACATCACGAGGAAACCAAGTAAAGGAGGGTTGGGGATCATCGACCCCAAACAAGAAACCAAAGCCCTCCAGGTCAAATGGATCATTAAACTGCTTACAAAACCAGGCACAACTTGGAATAAACTAGCTCTGGATAGCATTAGAGGATTAGCTCCGGTACCGACACCAACAAATATGTCAGGTCTATTCTGGGTGATGAACAAGGAATGGACACCCAACAGAGGACGCAGAAACCGCCGACAAGGAAACAATCCCCCGGATAACAGACCCCCCACACCTTACTGGACGTCTCTGCTAAGGATTTGGAGGGAAATCATGCCGAAAAAAGTCGGCAGGCCCAAGACGAGAGAAGAGGTACTGAGGCAACCCCTTTTTGGCAACCCCTGGTTGAGAGATGAAAGCGATCATCCTTTCTCTCTCAAGTCAAGAGGCATACGTTGGCTATCCTGGATAAAACATGGAGTCTGGAAAATCGAACATTTATGGAATGAAGAGAAAAGGGAATGGGTAACAACCTTGACCTTGCCGCCCTCCTCAAGGGCTGTCACCAACGGGATAGGAACCTACAGGTCATCATCAGCAACATTACGGAAGGATGGAAAGATCTTTTAAAGAGCCCACCAACATGGAAAACAGGCGAATGGGGGATCCGGTTACAGGAAACGATTCTCACACAAACAACAGGGCTCAAACACTGTCGCAATTTTTACCTCCTATCCAATAGCGCTGTCGGTGCATGGATCGGCTTCCATCATAGAAAAGGATGTGGTAAGAACAAATCTAGACATCTTTCTGCTCAGGAAAGCGAGAGTGATGGGCTCCTGGCCCAAAACAATCTTTAGGATGGACACAAGATTTGGAATTCGACCCTGCAGAATGGGCTTGGACATCTGGAAGGAACAAATACATGAATACAGAAATCCAGGACTACTCGGTGAAGATGGGGTACAGATTATTCCTCAAGACGAAAGACCCGGAACCAATAATCAAAAGCAGATGGGCAAAAGTAATCGGTCAAGACTCAAGAGGCAGACCAAATCACACAGATTCCATGGAAGAAATATAAATCAATCAAACCGGTTAAAATCAGGAGTCTCCAATGGCTGATAGCCTATGTAGCGCTACCAGTCAACCAGCGGCTCCATATTCGCAGAAGGAAGAACGATCCCAACAGCTCCGACCTATGCACAATCTGCTCAGAAAATGAACCGGAAGACTTACTTCACTGCCTAATCCGATGCAAAGAAGCAACAGAATATTGGGCGAGGGCTTCGGATCTCTGGGACTCCCTGTTTACTAAGCCCTTCCCTGAACACTCCATCCAACTTCTACTGTGGACTAACATCCCGACTGACCTCAACAGCTCAGAGAAGACATGGTACGGTATGATCAGGAAAGTCACGCTATGGTCTATATGGAAGGAGAGATGCAGCAGAACAATTGAAGGTGTATCAATGCCAAGAGAAAAGGTTTGGGCAGAAACCAGGACACTGATTCAGGCGGAGATCTTATGCAGGTGGCACAGAACGAAACAGACATTGCCCGAGGACGATGAGAGGCAGAATATCATCCTCTCCAGGTTTGTCAAAGTTTGGCTGGTGGGAGGAAAAGTGGCTGAGCTAAGAGATGGCAGCATACGCTGGAAAGACTGGCATAACTCGGAAATCAGGTGGAGAAGCCCACTACAACAAGCTGCGGGCTGCCCCCAGGACCCACAGGCAACATAAGGACATATACAGGAGCCACAAGACACCGATGGTGGTTGAAATAGCAACTTACGGGCCGGTCTCCACTCTCCTTGTTTTATAAGTTTATTTGGCAGAATCCTACAGAGGCATCTGAGAGGGATTGCAGGGGAAGGCAAGCTGACAGTCAATCCTCCTAATGGGAGCAATCAATGCTGGTCAGGTTTCCTTCGGCCAAACGGAAGGAAGCGTGAGTAGGGTCATGATGTAATAAGTTTTGACTTGCCGGGGGAATAGTAATTGGACTGACGCTCCCCAGAATGGATATGGAGCCAGGACCATAAGGGCCTGTTTGTTAAAAAAAAAAAAAAAAGAAAAAAAAAAAGAAGTTAGCTGATGACCTCACTGTTCTAATTCGTGCCAATAATTCATCTTTCCAAGCCCTAGTCAGAGCCATGGAAGCCTTCAGGCTGGCCTCGGAGATAAAGACTTAACTGGGCCAACACCGAAGGTTGGTGGCTAGCAGAGAGCACCCCCCCCAACCTCTAGGCTTGCCCCCGCTCTTGTCATGGTCTACGGGTGAACATGCCCTTAGGTAGCTGGGAATTATGGTCAAGAAGAATGGTACTTGGCCAGGGATGGGTCAAAACCTAATTGCCAAAGCAATAACACGCCTAGCACCATGTACGAATGCACAATCATCATTGCTGGGGAGAGTGCTGATCATAAACACATCAGTGTACTCCACCCTGTGGTATCTGGCATCCATCTGGTCACCTCCCGAGGATGATCTCAAAACGCTTCAGACCCGAGTCAGGTGTTTCCTATGGACAGGTGACCCCAACAGATCTACATGCATCAACAAGGTGGCCTGGCAGTACGCGATTAGAAAACCACAAGAGGGACGCTTGGGTCTACTAGACCCAAAAGAGAAGTTGACAACATGACAAATGAAGTGGGTTATTAAACTACTACTGAAACAATACCGCCCATGGGTTAGGATGATCCTGGACAGCATTAGGAAGCTGACACCAATCAGCACCCCCGGTCGCGTGACTGGCTTTTACTGGATTATGACCAAGGAATGGACAATAAAAATAAGGCAGACCCGACAGAGACAACCCAACACCCACAGGGCAGAAAAACTACCAAACCTAACCCATACTGGGCCTCAATCCTGAAGGCATGCCGCAGATTAATGCCCAGCAAACAAGGTTCACTGAGCAATAGGGAAGAAGTACTCAGACAGTCTCTCTTCTGCAACCCTTGGCTAAAAGATGAAAATGGCCTCCCCTGGTCTCCATCAGAAAGGATTAGAGATGGCTCTCCTGGGTGGAAAAAGGAGTATGGCAGGTCAAGCACACATGATCGGCAGAACACAAGGGTGGAAAACGGAACAAGATATGCACAACCTCCTGAAGGGCTGCCACTTCTTAGCGGATAACCTAGCCATTATTTAATGCAGTATTCCTCTACCCTGGGTAGATTTACTAAGAGAGTTATACCGGAAATCAGGGGAGTGGGGGCTACCAATCGTACAACCAATGTCAGCCAAAGCCTACCGCTGTGTGAGTCGAGTAGACACCACAAGCTATCGCTCGAGGCTCATATCCTACCCTATCTCAAGCCACAATCCTAGGGAACTGGAGGTCCTAAACGAGAACCCCATTGAGGCAATCCTTGAGACGTTCCTACTTAGAAAAGTACGAGTGTCAGTACAAGCCATGGCTAATCTTTGAAGCGGAACTCAGCATCCCGGACCTGGAATTTGATCCCAAAGAGTGCACTGGCAACAGACCGAAAACCAGAACTAACCAAGCGATAGAGGAAAATTCTCAATTTAGACCCCAATGCAGACTTCAAGATCATGTGGAAAAAATATTTATCCATCAAACCCACCAAAGTTTGGAGCATGCAATGGCTCTTATAGTGTATGCAGCACTGATCCTGACAGCACCGATCTGTGCCCAATGTGCCCTAACAACGATCCTGAAGATCTAATACACTGCCTACTGACCTGTCCCGAGGCCTCCTGGTTCTGGAATAAGATCAAGGAACTTTGGGTCTCCCTCTTCTTCCCGCCACCCTCTAACACCACTCCCCTCTCTATCATGCTACTAACTAAAACTCTCCACCCCCTGAAGGGCAGCAAGGCAATCTGGTTCCAACTATCCGGAATGCTGGCGCTTTGGAACATTTGGAAACGCAGATGCATGCAGACGCTTGAGCAGGCAGCAGTGGCAAGGGAAGAGGCATGGACCCTGATGATCAGAATGGTAGAAACCCCAATTCGTTGCAGGTGTCACAGAGTGAAACTATCAGCCAAGCTAAAACCGGAGAAGGCGGCAATCAACAAAAGAGCCTTCCATAGGGATTGGCTAGTCCAAGGCAAGATCGCATGCATCGTCAACGACACCTTGAGATGGAAGAATTGGCACTCCCCACGTCAACAGCCCACTGAAGGAAGAACTCCCAGATAGAGAGGTCCCAGAGCCCAGCAAGGTCGTGATGGCCAGAAGGATTGCCACATCAGTGGATGAGGATGTGACAGGATGTTTAGACGAACTCAAGCACAGAAATAGGAGGGGAAGAAAGGATTCCTTGTTGTGATTCTTGATGTGAATAGCCAAAGCTGGCAGGTCCACAGACGGAACCTGAGAGGAATACATGAGAATGGCAAGCTGACAGTCAATCCTCCTGTAACATGGATCAATCAATGCTGGTCAGGGATCCTCTGGCCAAACGGAATGATGCGTGCGTGTGTAATTGATCTATATTACTATTTTAACTTGGCAGGGGGAGAGGAACCAGACTGACGCTCCCCAGAATGGATATGGAGCCAGGGCCATAAGGACCTGCTATTTGAAAAGAAGAAGAAGAAGAAGAAGAAGAAGAAGAAGAAGAAGAAGAAGAAGAAGAAGAAGAAGAAATTATGTTTTCCTTTGGAAGCTGGAACAGCAAAATCAGAATAACGAATTTTCCTAGAAAACAATATATCCTCGTCAATGCCAAGGAATGCCTTCTGACATTAGAGGCACTTTGAAGGGAAAGGACCTAGACCACGGCCAGTGTGATTAAACCGCACAATACAAAAGATTAGTCCACATTCCAGATGCTAGCAACCGCGAAACAGGCAGTCCAGTTACCTGTACTGACCTCTTCCTCCCGGCTTGATGAAGACTGCCAGTCAAACCAGTCAAACATAATAATATTAATCAGTTGTCGCTGATGCCCGGATGCCTCGGAGTATCTTCACCGACGCGCCATTCACCTGACCACTGCACCAGGTAATGTGCGCCTCAACCAGGCATGCCACCAAACATTTGCACTACAAGCACATGCCATACCACCTGCTTGGTCACACAGCATGCAAGGTCTGATCTCCTCTTTCAGCAGCCTGTCCTTCCCACCTTCTCCACATGTCACCAGTCAATATAACCGTGTTCTCCAGCAGTGATCCTCAATGCCGCTCTTCCACTCCACTCGGACTTCTACTCCAGCATCATCAGCAGTGAGGTATACCAAATTGTAATGAATCCGTTCTGAATGAGAAACTTTCACCGACAGATCATGCATTATACTCCAATGAAGTCACTCACAGTAACTAGTCCAGAATTACTCAAATAGTCCCCCAAGAGCAGCGAGTCTCCAGAAGAAAGACGGAGGTAGAGAAGGGATAGAGAGAAAGAGAGGGAATAGTTTCATTGATAATGAATAGTACAAATAACTTGGCTCTTCCTTCCCTTTTCACCATCGGGATCCTCTCCACCAACTCACCACCTCAGCAATGCAAGTCTCCCCTGAAAGTCACTGATAAAATACCTCTTCAAGTACCAGCTATGGCGCCCAACCTCCACCATCAATGCTGGCTATGGAGATTGGTGCCAGCCTTCTTCAGCCTCCTGTGGTGACCAGCAGCGCTCCAGTATTACCAGTGTCCATGTAAGTCAAGGTAAGCTTCCCATACTCTCACTCTCTCTCCGCCCACAGTCCTGATCACCCACCTCCTCGCCCTGTCTCCCTCTCTCCTACAACTATGGCGGCAGAGTGCCCTTCCTAGCTATGGCTAGCTCTACCACACTCTCTCCTTCCTGGACTGGCACTGTCTTCCTCTCTCTGGCGCCAACCTCACTCTCTGCACTACCTCGCCCAGCAGCACTCAAGCCACCAGCATATGCAAGGCAGAACGATTCAGCCACTGCGGCTGACCGCTCTTTTATAGCATCGACCGACCTTGGCTGGCCTCAGCTTGCCTCCTCCGCAGCCCAGATTTCCTGTTGGCCTCAATGTGCCTGGACTGAGTAGGCCCTGGAATCTTCTGGAACCAATGCAGAGAGCCTTTGATTGTGCACCTGATCAATGGCCGTGGTTGACTGCTGAGAAATCTTTGACTCTCAATCCGCTTTTCCCGAGTTGGAACTGGCTCTTGATTTTCCAATAGTCAACTGCCTCACGTAGGGGTACAAATTGACTGATTTGACTCTGGACCCTATACCCCTTGACCCTAGGACTTTTCTCATACCCCTCTATAGCTAGAGACGCGACTTTTGACCCCTGAATCTTGACTTGGACCAAAAGTTACGACTCCGACTCATGACTGTGCGGATTTGAACTGAGTTCATTGCAGAGACCCACAAAAGGCATTGGTAGGGAGATATGATCCTGATCAATTCACAATGCCAGAGACACTGCAGTATTTTGCAACTCAAGAAGCTGAGTTAGACTAGGAAAGAAGACGAATGGAGGTGTTGCACATCAGATCTGCCCAGCACTCGATCCCTGGACCTTGTTCTGGGTACGGCGCACTTATCTTTTTGGGATGTCCACAATACCAGCACGTTTTACATTCGTGTCCCGCAGACGTTTGCGCTCCTGGTACCAACTTATTCCAGACATACCCCTGAGATCAGCTAGCCCTTGCGCTGTTCCCAGGTATATGTAGTCCATACACTATGCAACACCTTGTGCTGCACTCCGTTTCAGACAATTGGAGTGTGAGTTCAACATGAGTTGCTTCTGCTTCTCTTCTCTGAGTGTCCATCTGTTCTACCAGTCGATTTTTGTGTTTGAGTCTGGTAGTCAGTGTGTGTCTGTCCACTTGTTCTCGACCCTCCTCCGTCAACCCAGTGCACATTACACTGGGATTGGAGCCTGAACGACCGGCCCTCCCACCCTGTACTTCAGTCCAAGACCCTGCCATGTGGCAGGGCTGGGAAGGGAGTAATTGTTGAACGACGGCATCACTACTGGAGCCATTGCGGGGCATCGTCCACTTCATCATCTTTGCGGACGTCTTCATCGTCGGATGATTCTCTTCTTCTGCAAGATCTGCACCTTTGTCGTCACAGGCTGGTTCACCAAGTTCAAGATTACTTTTTTATCATCCACATTAAGACCACTGACATAGTCCGTCAGCGACTTTATCATCGATTTTTCTACTGACATGGTCACAGTCATCCTCGTCATCGTCATCGCTGTCCGGATTTCTTGCTGCCACCCTGATCCCATCAGTATTGCCAGAACTGTTGCCTTTGCCATCTTCATCTCCACAGGTAAGCTCATTTCCCGGTGCTTCTTGCAATCAGACTCGCTTTCTTTTCCACTTCGCATGCATGTAAACAGTTGGCGATTCACACTGGCGCACAGCCCCCACTCAAAGCTCAGAGATATGGCAAACGAGAACACAGTTCAGATGCAAACTTGCCTCAACAAACTATGGCGCATCAGCGCCTGCACAACCCCACTCTCGTCACTGCGTTCAACACCATTGTTCGTGCACACTCAACTCTGGATCACCATGAATACACCACACGCCTCTCTCTCTTACACATACAGACACACTAAGGCCTATCTTCTTCCTACAGCGGCTATGGCCACTCTACTACTACTGACTATGGCTAGGTTGTCTTCCTTCAGCCCACTTCGACCTCGGGCGCTCTGCAGACCACCTCGCACAAGACGCTGTAGCAGCGCTTCCGCATGGCTTACRCAGCCAATGAATGAATGCTGGACGCTGCCTCTTGATTTATACTTCTGTAACTTGTTGGTCTGCCCCCTTTTCCACCGGGCCCATGGTGCACACAGTCCCTTATGGTACTTGCTGACTGTACGAAGTGAGACTGGGACTGGGTACYGCTGACTCATCGAARTTGGACTCCACCASTTGCCCACTTGCCTTTGCCWRAASGTGAGACACTTTCGAAAGSCCACTTCCGGACCTTCCGGAAGTCTGTGGACTTGGCCTTTCGAGTACTGTAGCAGCTACRACCTTGACCTTTCRGGACTGTAGCAGCTACGACCTTGACCTCTCAGAACACCTACAGCTACGACCTCTACAGAGTTGTGACCCCTACTCGACAGACCTACAGATCGAACCCCTACATCTACACAGACCTACGACAGACAACAACCAGCTGCCGAAACACAGGTCACGGGTTCAAGCACTCGGGGGTCAACTCGATACTGTACATGGGTAAGGTGAGGTCTGGGGATAGAACTCTAGGGCCCGCATCTGTGACTGCAAAAAGGTGAAAACCGTTTCACTCCCGCCGGCCTAAATTCGAGGTCCGCCGAGAATACTTCAGTCTAAGGCAGGACCTTTACCTTTCTTGTCTCTTTCGCAAGCTCTGACTATGTCGGGAGCTGTCTGTAGAAGTTCTGTTCGCGTGAACCAGAGGTCGTCTTCTGGTTCTTGAAAGGAAAATCTGACTTTGTACTGTTTCAGTGGACGACCTCTACCTCCTGTCCTGAAGATGTCCTCACCTACTATACCATCAATGTCGTATCTTCCATCCATATCCGGAGGGATCATGGATCGTCGTGATGGAAACTGTTGACTTGTGACGCAAGGCAACAACTTTGACGCATGGAACACTAGGTAGGTGTGGAGGTGTGGAGGTGTGCTGGAATCTCAATGGTATAGGACGACCCATTCTCTCCGCCCTTGACTTCTAAGACTGGCCACGGTCCTCTATACGCAGGCAACAACTTCTGTGAGATGTTCTCCTCAGGAGCAAACTCCTTTGACTTGACCCATACTAAGTCGCCTACTTGAAACTGTGAGGGACGATGGTGCTTATTAGCTTGCTCTATCATTCTGTGCTGGGCTTTCCTGAGGTTATCAACAATGGTAGCTATCTCTTTCTCGTACCGCAAACTCTCGTGCACCGGGCGGTAACCTCTGAATCTGATCCTGGTTAAGTCCTTCAAATGGTCTGCGCGGTCTAAAGGACTTACGCAGTTCGTTGGGAGTGCGACATGTGGCTAAGTGCACGCTGTTATTGAATGCACTGACTACCTTTGGAACCATCTCATCCCAGTTGATCTGGTCGGGCCTAATGTACATTCTAAGAACTTGCTGCAGGAGCTTGTTCATCTGTTCAGTCTGACCGTTAGTCTCAGGATGACGGCCAGATGACATCAACAACTTGGAACCATAAACTCTCATTAGTTCCTGCCAGTTCTGACTGGTGAACCTGGTATCTCTGTATTGACAACGGTATACCATGCTCACCGACCCAATGGTCAAAGAACTTCTAAACTACTAAATTTGTTTGTGCCTCTGCAGGCAAGGGGATGAAAACTGCATACTTGCTAAATCTATCTACTATAACCATGACTGGACTTTTGCCATGACTACTCTTGACCCCAACATCCATAAAGTCAATGGACACATAATCTCCGGGTATGTCAGGAATAGGCAAGGGTCTGAGAAGACCAAGAGCGGCTCACGTAGTGGTCTTGTTTCTCTGATAGACTTTACAACTGCGTACATACTCTATGTAGTCGGCCTTCATTCCGGGCCAGATATACGCGCGCATGAGGTTGGCTAGTGTCTTTTTCCAACCGAAGTGTCCCTCTATGTCGTGGCATTCCCCTAAGATCAAACTACGGATCTCCTCATTGTTGGGAACGCATAGACGGTCAACTACATGAGTCTTCTCGAATAGTAACCCATCAGTAGTGCGGTAATCTGGTTCGGACTCTGGGGCCTCCCTAACTCTCTTGAGGAGGTCACTATAGATAGGGTCATGTGCATATGCTTCTCTAACTTTCTGCTGCAGGTCTCTCCCTATATCCAGATAGTGAACTATTGTCCCAAAGTAATCAGCTCTCCTACTTAGAGCGTCCGCAACTACATTGTACTTCCCTTTGACTGGCTTAAGTTCAAAGTCATGTTGATCTAACTTTGCGGCCCACCTAGTAAGCTAGGTGTCATCTTAGCCTGTGTCTTCAACCACCTTAGTGTCTCATGGTCTGAATAGACTTTGAAGTGCCTCCCAAGCAAGTAATGCTTCCAGTGCTCTAATGCTTGCTTGAGAGCGTAGAGTTCCCTCTCATAGGTGGATGTCGCTACCTTCTCTGAAGGCATCCTGGCAGACATGAACTCTACGGGCCTATATCCATTGCCATCGTCTTGTTGTAAAACAACACCTATGCCATACTGACTCGCGTCAGTGGTAACAACGAAAGGCAGGGACTGATCGGCTACCTTAAGGACTTGATACTCTATCAAAGCCTGCTTCAACTTCCTCAGGGCTGATGTACAGTCCTTGTCCCATTTCCAGTTTGCTTCTTTCTTTAGCAACCTGTGAAGGGGTGCAGTGATGGTGGAGAAGTTCCTGACGAACTTCCTATAGTAGTTAGCTAGGTCTAAGAACGACCGCAACTCTGTCAGCGTGCGGGGCGTTGGCCAATTTCTAATCACTGCAATCTTGCTATCTTCGGGTTTTATGTCGCCTCCGTCTAGGACGTGGCCCAAGTACAAAACTTGTGTCCTGGCCCATCCGCACTTCTTTGCGTTGATCTTGAAGTTAGCTTCTCTAAACTTCTCCAAGACCTGCCTTGGATGACCCTCATGCTCCTGGAGGGTCTTGCTAAAAACTAGAATGTCATCTAAATATATTACCACGAATCTGTCTAACCATGGCCCAAACAAATCATTGATATAACGCTGGAACGTTGCTAGCGCATTGGTTAGTCCAAAGGGCATGACTTTAAACTCGTAGTGCCTATATCTCTTCCGGAACGCCGTCTTATACTGGTCATCAGGGTGAACCTCTATCTGATGATAACCAGATTTTAAATCTATCTTTGAAAAATACTTGCAACCCTGCACCCGATCCAACAGATCATCTATACGGGGTAGTGGTTCTGCATTCTTTACTGTGACGACGTTAAGACCTCTATAGTCTATGCACATAGTGAGCTCTCCCTCCTTTTTGGGGACAAAAAGAACAGGTGCTCCAAGTGGAGATGAATTGGGCGTAATCCAACCCTTCTCAAGGAGCTCGTCTAACTTCTTGAGCAGCTCCTCTAACTCCTTTGGGGACATTCTATAGATGGCTCTCTTAGGCGTCCTACTGCCAGACTCTATCTCTATGCGATGCTGGATCGGACGCGACGCTACTCCTGTAGGCGGCTTAACTAAATCTGTATACTCCTCCAGCAGCTTGGCAATAGCAGGGTCTATGGGTTTCTCCTCCTTAGGCTCAGTGACCGGCCTCACACAGGCTACACAAACCTGCTCTTCTAACTACTACTCCTTCACTAAACGCGCGAACGCGGGAACACTGAGACAACAATGTGCCGGAGAGTTGTCTACTCTTGACACATGAAACAGGCGAGCAGTCTTAACTTCACCTGTGGGACTAGGGAGCCTACACTCATGCTCTCTCAAATGCAGTGTGGCCCCTGCTGCCTCTCCCCAGTCCATTCCCATGACTATATCGAAAGGAAGGCTATCCTCTACCAGGAGAGTCAGGGAATGGAGAACTTTCTCCACCTTCCCATCATTCTTTAGGCGAAAGTACGCCTGGACTCCCTCAACGTAATCCTCGACTCGCATAGTGCGATTGTCTGCGAGGATACTGACTATAGGGTATTCTAACTTTTGGACCTTCAAATTCAGCTTTAACTTCTGCAACGCTTTTCTACTGATATAGCTGTGGGTGGCCCCACTATTTATAAGGGCCCCAACTCTACCTCTAAAAATCTCTACATCTACTAACACTAGTTGTCCTTTCGCATCTTTCTTCATTTTGGCCCGGGCAGGCATCCTCTCCTTCAACTCTTCAGCCACGCCTGTGAGGGAAGTACCTAGAAAGACTCTAACACAAGCAGTCTCTAGACAGCTATTTAGGTACTGGCCAGCAACCGCTGTCGTAGGCTCATGTGGTTTGGGAGTTCCTCTGTGGTGCGCGCACTCTTCTCCACATGGCCTAGGGGTAGGGGCAGTTGCAACCCCTACCGGCGGTTGCCTTTTGTTGCTTGTGTAGCATAATGGGCTTTTCTATAGTTTGGACAATATTTAATTATGTGGCCAGGATCACCGCAATAAATGCATTGATCTTGGTCCACACAACACTATGGCCGCTCCTCACCATGGTGCACAGGAATCAATTCCACTCCTCACCACTTAGACTCACACCCCTGACTGACTTAACTTAAGACTGACTCTACTAAGGACCACAAAATCTTAGCAAGATCCTGTCAACTAGGGTCTCTAGCCTAGACCTAAAACTAAGGCCGTCACTACAGGACTTACTGCCGATCAGGAGGCATTTAAGGAGATCCCCCGTAACTCCTCAAGAATTATTTAACGTCGCAAATAGGACGACGCGATCAGCAAGTCCTCTCAAGACTTAGACAACTCGTTGTGCAGCCCACAGCTCGGATTTTGGGCCTACCGTGCCACACTGAGCAGCCCGCCGGTCTGTACCGGTCCTTGGGAGGGTTTGTGTCCTTCGGGTCAGTCAAGTCATCTGAACTGTGTTCTCGTTTGCCATATCTCTGAGCTTACTGTCGTTGCCTGCGGGGAAGGAGACGCGCGTCAGTCAAGCGCCATAGCCGAGGTGCACCGAAGGAGGAAAAATCCACCATACCTGCGCTGCGAAGTGAGGTGCTGCGTACCTGCACAGAAGACAACGACGAAGAAGAAAGAGAGAGAGAGAGAGAGAGAGAGAGAGAGAGAGAGAGAGAGAGAGAGAGAGAGAGAGAGAGAGAGAGAGAGAGAGAGA
>BFEA01000032.1:3572227-3593947 GCA_003427395.1 Chara braunii
CGCGCGCGCGCGCGCGCGCGCGCGCGCGCGCGCGCATACCTCAGCAGGAGAAGAAGAACAAGCTCTTCAGGAATGCATGGACTATCCCCGATGCCATCATCCGCCAAATCCTCTCCTAGCATGTCCCACATGCAATGTTGGGCATACGCCTGCTGCAATCACAGTTGGATGTCCTTCATCCTTGCCAGATGAACGACAGACGCAGCAGCCTGAGGAGGAAAGTTGACTACCATATGAACCATCTACAGCGCGCTGTACTGAAAGGTTATCAGCTAAACACCCTTGCTTTGGAATCCTCGTCATCGCCTGCCCATAGAGAGGGGATAAATTCTGGGGAAACCCAAGAAACCTGCTCAATGCCGCTCTGTGATGACCCACCTGAAATCCGGCTAGCATGTGGTTCACATGCCTTCTGCTATGACGATTATAAAGGGATAGCGCGTGCAAGTTTTTGTCTTCATATGTATGATTACAGTCCGCTTCCTCCCCTACCTCTTCCACCCCCCTTGCCCTTTTCCCCCTACCCTGCCCCTCACTCACTGTAGAACTCTGCCTCCTACCGCTTTCCTTCCTCCGTTCACTTGTGTGCTACTGGTAAATGCAAACGAATGAGCATTATTAAGAGAACAGAAAACATACGCTGAAGATCTGAAGTAAAATGAACAGAGTATACCTCCCGCTTTACTCTGCCTCCTTTCATAAAGTGCAAGTTTGCCGTTAAGGCACACGGGGATGTGGGCAGCTGGCACTCAACCACAATCAACGTGGCCAGCCTTGTAACGTGAGAGGCATAGGAAAAGAGGATCTGCAAGAATAAATGAAAGGGGTACCCCGCTATCTCCTGTTATTCCTACCGAAAGTGCAGACACTAATGTTGATGCAGCAACTCACCTGGAGACAAGCACAATTGCAACAGATAATGGAAATGTTGCTGAAGTGGCTACAGGGGATGATGGCCTGCATCCTACCAACGTCGCACTGCTGCTGAAAGTGTGCCTCCTCCCCCACTGCCGCCACCGCTACTGCCACCATCTTTTCCTCCGCCACCACCACCATCATCATCACCGCCATCACCATCATCACCACGAGCTCCCCCACCTACATCTTCCACTGCATCATCCCCTCTGTCAACAGGTTCCTCTTCTTCCTCCTCTTTGTCCTCTCCCCCCTCCTCCTCCTCCCCCGCCCCTTCCTGATCGACCTCACCATCAACACATTCATGTTCAGATCAGTCGTCACAGAGGCCTCATCGGCGGAGGCATCCATGCTCGGATCTGCCATCACAGAGGCCTTTTAGGCAGAGACAATCCCCCTCTCCGCTACCGCTTTCTAGACAATGGTATTGTTTGTTCTTGGACAGTATGATCACCGCGCCCAGGTGTCAGAGATCTGCTCCGACGCCATGCTCGTAACCAAATGGAAACATGCCGCTGCGCTCAATATACACTGTCCAGAAACATGCCGCTGCGCTCAATATACACTGTCCAGTAATAGTACATACCAAGTCCGATGCTCACAATGATGCAATGATTTTTTCAGTGCTACAGGCCTGCATGTGCACCAGACACAAGGTGCATCCACCTGTGCAGCGTTTGCACGACTAGCAGCCACCCTGAGCACAAGTTCGGCTGATTAGCTTCCGCCTCATGCATCCGACACACCCACTTCTCATCTACCCAGCATTGAATCCTCCCCTGCTCCGACTCGCAATGATCCACCTTGTGGTCCTTGATGGAGCCCCCGACCAAAGATGATCTCTCTTCCGAATACATGCTACAGTCAATGGAGTTGATACGGTCGGAGGAACCTAACAGCAACAGTCAAGACCGCAATGAACCCCTGTCGATCAACCTGCAGAATCAAATGATTTCGTAGTACTACATCAAGGCTACTGTGCTTACTATGCCATTAATTTATCTCTCCTCGCTTACAATTGCAACCCCTATGCTGTTCCTGATTTTGTAGACATTATCCGCTGGATGGAAGAAGAGCACCGTGTTGTCTGTCCAGAGGATGATAGTACTGCACCTGGTGTGAGCAAAGAAGTCCGGTCTATGGCATTTATGGGTAGATGACTACAACTCCAGCTTGCCCCAAAGAATTATATGCCACGCATGGACCCAAATATTTGTGCGCACATCTTGCATCATCCAGGTCATTTCAATGCTCTTACCTTTGCGGATAATTCATAAACCCTATGGGACAGTGGGGGTAGGGTGCACACATTGGGAAATATTAACTCTTTCTATCACCAAGCAGTAGAATTCCATTTGCTCTGGCTGGTTAATCAGGAAGAATATGTGCCCTCACAAGCCCTACAGCCTCTGGAGGGCAATCCAGCTGAACCTTCCCCTTCCCCTGTACATGGCCAAGCAGCGTCCCTTCCTTGAGTAGATCAGATGGATTCTACCACAGATAGTGAAGGGGCCCCTCCAAAGGATGGTGGCTGTGCCATCGCATTCTGTCTAGGGCATAGTCTATGCTCCGAACACTATAAAGGGATGGTCGCTGCCAGCCTCTGCTGCGAAAACTGTGACCTATTCTCTTGTACTCATTGCCCTGATCCTCTAATTACTTGCCCCGCGTTGTGGCCTTGACATGCCATTCTTAAATAACTGCAAACGTCAGCTTGCTTTCCTCGTTACATGTCAGCAACATGCCATATGCCATCAGTGTTATAGTGAAGCTGTCAAAGAAAGTATGTGTCTCGACTGCGTGGACTATCGCCGATGCCATCACTGGCCACACATCCTCTCCTAGCATGCCCCACATGCAGCATTGGGCATACACCTGCTACAAGCACAGTCGGATCTCCTTTATCCTCGCCAGAAGAACTGAGGAGGAAAATAGGCTACCATATGAACCCCCTACAAAGCGCTATACTGAGAGGTGATCACCACCAAGGTGAGCTGTTGCAGACCAAATCCTGCAGCAGCTAAGTCCCCGTCGTTGTGTGTCCATAGAGAGGAAATAATGACTACCGAAACCCAAGAAACTTGCTTAATGTCGCTCTTTGATGGCCCACCTGAGATTCGGTTAGCATGCGATTCACATGCCCTGTGTCATGAGGATTATGAAGACATAGTCCGTGCAAGTTTTTGTTTTCATAGATATGATAACAATCAACATTGCACTCATGCACGACACCCTGACATGTCATTTCCAATTCATGGACAGGGGCTGGAACGAAAATGCCTATACAATTGCCGTGGGGGTGCCTCGGTGTTCCTAGCATCTAGGAGCCGCGTAGCTTGTGACGTCGGTCTGCACTGTGCCATTCAAAGGAGCAATTGCAACTGCAAGAATTGGATGTGGTGCTTCCACAGTCCACACTCGAACCGGTCCCGTCCTATGTGTAGGGGTGGCCACTTGCCATACGCAACGACTGCTCCTCGACTGAAAATCTGCTGCATCCCAAACACTGACAGACCTCTTGTGTCATTCTAGAGTAGTCTGCTCCAGCGGTGAGTATTGAGAACCCTGTGAAGTTTGGCATTCCTCTGTTCTTTTCTTTGCCACTCTGCTTCCCATCTCTCTCTCTCTCTCTCTCTCTCTCTCTCTCTCTCTCTCNCTCTCTCTCTCTCTCTCTCTCTCTCTCTCTCTCTCTCTCTCTCTCTCTCTCTCTCTCTCTCTCTCTCTCTCTTGCTTCCTATAGAACTCCACCCCTGCCCCTTCTTTCCTTCCTTCCTCCCTCCCCTTGTGTACTACTAATAAATACATTCAATTTGATTCAAATGAACATCATTAAGAGAACAAATAGAATATAAGCTGAAGATATGAAGAAAAATGTACAGGAGCATACCCCCCTTTTGCCCCTTGTGTACTAGTAATAAATACATACGAATGAGCATCATTAAGAGAATAAAAAATATAATTTGAAAATCTGAAGAAAAATGTAAAGGAGTATACCCCCCTTTTATCCCTCGTGTACTAGTAATGCAAGGAAAATGAGCAGTAGCGAGATGACAATATCCAGAATACTCAATCAAAAGCCAGAAAATATCACAGTGTCCAGAAAGCAGCATTGCACCAATATGACACCAATGGAGAATTGTAACACTGAAAACCAATGTCAATGAGAGAGCTTGCTCGCGCCACCACCAACACAAGAGTCCAGGACCTTCTCCCTACTTGGCGCTCGGCGCCCAGCCTACTTCCTACACAGCTACAATCTGCCTACTGATTGACAATGCAACTGTTGACGTCAGCAGCCCACGAAGTACTTGAAGATGTTGCCCAATGCAGACCATCGCCAATACCAGGTATGTTCCCTCACATCATCATCATCATCATCCTTCTCTCTCTCCCTCTTCTTACACCCACGTCTTCCCTCTCTGTACACCCGAAGACCACCCCTGCGCCTCACTGTAGTCCAAGCCCATCCAGCTATGGAGGATTGGGATATGGCGCTGCCCTCAGCAGCGCCCTGCTTCATGCACGACCGCACGCGTGCAGCACCTTTCCCTTAGCGCTAAGCAGCCCGCGAGCAATCGCTCCAGCAGCGCTGCCGCAGCATTTGGCAACTGCCTGAATGCCCCCGCAGGCAGCGAGCTCTTTCCTATATGGAAAGAGCCTGCCTGCCCCGGCGGCCTGGCCGGCCTGGGCCTCTGCCCAGAAGCTTCAGGTAGGCCCCAGGAGGCTGGACCTCTGTTGCAGCTGCTGGGCCTCATTCGGTTGGGCCTCCCAACTGTCTGTGTATGAGGCTGCGATTCTTGCCCAGGGCCTGCATTTCCAGAAAGGCCTCGAAGGCCGTGGAATGTCTTTGCTGCTCGGCCTGTGTTTTCCTCAACCAACTGGCGCGTCACAACTGCCTGGACCCCAAATACGAAATTGACAGCAGAGGGGCTCTCCAGATTTGTTAGGCCCGCCTCCACTTAGGGCGGGCACTTCTGTAGCAGGGCCCCTTAGGCCTGCCAAGGACCCAGATCCTCGCATTCCCTCCTCCTTTACTTCGACAGTCCTCTGAGAAGTCGTCTAGTCTGCAGGCATCTTTCCCTTGAGTTCTCTTTCATAGCCTGCAATCACTTCAGGTGCTGTTCGCTGGAGTTCTTCTCTAGTGAACCACCGATCTTCGCTGGGATCAAGATGGTGTCTGAACCTGACACGATATTGCATCCTCGGCTTGGGAGGGCGGCCTCTGCCCGGCGGTTTAGGCACTGGCATCATTCGATGCTCCACGATTCTGTCGATGTCGACTTCACCATCCATGGTTGGGGGCAGCATTGACCGTCTGGAGGGAAACTGTGCAGTTTCTGCGAAAGGTGCCAGCTTTGAAGCGTGAAAAACTGGGTGTGTACGTAAATGAGGTGGGACGTGAATCACATAAGAAGGTCCATCTATTTGATCCCCCACTATGTCTAGGACCTCCCACGGACCGAAATACTGTGGCATCAATTTGCGAGATATGCCCAGCTCTTGACACAGTTCAAATGATTTGACCCAGACTCTATCACCTACCTGAAAGTTAGAGGGTCGTTTTTGCTTATTCTCAGATGCGATCATAGCATTCTGAGATTTTCTAATATGCTCGACGGCCTGCTGCAGCATCTGCTCATACTCAACAACAAACTCTATGCTGCCAGGTGCTGCAGTGGGCTGTCTTTCGGGTAGTAGAAAGTCAAGTGTTGTTCTGGGCGTCCAACCAAGATGCAATTGGTTGGGAGTCATACCGGTAGCACTCTGCACAACATTGTTGTATAGACTGGCGATGAGAGGTAACTTCTCATCCCAGTCATCCTGACTTGGCTTAATATAATGCCGAAGCAGGTGCTGTACTACTCGATTCATCTGTTTTGCCTGGCCATTTGACTCAGGGTGATTCCTTGACGTCATTTGCAGCTTGGTACCCATCTATTCAGTTGTTGATTGCCACAGTTCGCTGGTAAATCTTACATCCCTATCACTCACTATAGACGTAGGGAGTCCAAAATTGCATACCCAGTTATCCAAAAACAGTTTGATGACATAATCAGTTTTAGCATTCTCTGGCATAGCGATAAGTCTTTCATACTTGGAAAAGCAGTTTACTATAACGAAAATGTGTCTCTTGCTAGTCCTGCTGGTCACAAAAGTATCCATGAAGTCCATGGACACACTCTGACCAGGATCTTTAGGAATTGGCAAGGGCTTGAGAAGCCCAAGCGGGGCCTGAGTCCTGGGTCTGTCCCGTTGGCAAACCTGGCAGGTTTCCACGTATCTTTTGGCATCTTGCATCATAGAAGGCCACTAAAATTTCTGCACTAAATTGGCTGAAGTCTTTTTATAGCTGAAATGGCCAGTTACATCATGACACTCACCCAACTCTGCACGAAACTGTGAAAGTGAGTTCGTTCCATGCACATACCTGTATAGCGATTCGGATAGGGTTAGGTTAATTAGTATTCATGGTCTATCTGTCTGTCATTGACTGGATTTGAAAATCGCAGACTGCATGACAACCATAACCATCTTTCTCCTACCTTCCTCTGCTCATTTCTTACCCTCTGTTGACTCCTTTTCATCCAAAATTGTTATGTGACTAGGCTGTATTGCGATTGATGTGGGATGCTTAGATTGTGAATTCAGTACTGGAAAAGTAGAGATACTGTGAATTGTAGTTTTGCGCTGAGTCTAATTATAGCCTGTGCTAGCTAGGGTTAGTCATAACTCCAATTCTGACAGTTGCCAGTCAATCGCAATCTAAAAATAGTCAGTATTGCAGGAGGGCTTGATTGGATTTGCAGTATTTCATTGGAAACAGTGAATACTGTATTCCGCCATACCCCAGGGTATGGCTGCCAGAGTCATCAGGGCTGAAATTGGAGTTTGGGATAGGATTCACGGTCTCTGGCTGAATCGCTCCGCTTGTTTGATCATTCTTGTCTGTACTTGCCATGGCCTATCATTCTCACTGATTACTCTTGCTCTCTAGTGGACTCTAAAAATCTAGTGTCTCTCTAGAAGAGTAGTGGTTGTGTCTACTAACTCCAGTTTGGTGCAGGGTCAGTAAAAGGAAATCGTGTGTTTGATTTTACTGGACTAACTGTCTGTCTGTCTGACCTCTGACCCCAGAGAGACTGTTCCAACCCGAACCGTTTGTTGCCTATACACCCACCTACCTCTGTGTATAAGAAAGCAGCGATTTTTGAGAGTTTGAGAGAAGCTATAAATCGCTGCATACTCCCCTGCTTGTCCATTAATTATTGTGTACTGAAAGAGGAAAATGGCGGATCAGGGTACTCAGCAGCAGCCACAGGTGGAAGTATTGATGAAGGTAGAAGAACATCAACCTTCTACCTCCAGCCCTACTACTCCTCTGACTGCTACTCAGCAGAAGAAAAAGGAGTTATAGGAAAGACTGCAGCAGGAGCAGGCCCTGCTTGCAGAATTGGAGAGACAGGAGGCAGTTGAGCTAGAGGCTGCAACAGATACTTCCAGAAGGGAGTACCTGTTGGAGCAGCTAGGCAAGGTTTTCACAGATGACCGCTGCTCCCAGGTGAACAAGAATCTGGCAGAGCGGGCCCTTCTGGAACACAAGGCCACCAGTTCTTACTTCACTAACTGGGATGACCGCATCGGCCGCCTGGAACGCAGGGTGGACGACCTGGCAGCTCAACAGTCTAAGATACTGAATGCAATTCAGAATCTGACTGCTCAGCTGACAACAGCCAAATTGATTGTTCCCCAGTCTCCTCCTCTCTCAGT
Organism: Chara braunii; assembly: GCA_003427395.1. Taxonomy (NCBI): domain Eukaryota; kingdom Viridiplantae; phylum Streptophyta; class Charophyceae; order Charales; family Characeae; genus Chara; species Chara braunii. The sequence continues at coordinate 3,579,911 of BFEA01000032.1, forward strand.
GAAACCTTCCTCTTCCCCTCCTTCAACTCCCCCTGGTTCACGTCCATCTTCTCCTTCACCACCTCCTTCCCAAAAAGCCACAGCCAAGCCCACCTTTGCAGCTGTTGTCGCAGGGGATCAAAGGGGTCCCAAGATCCTTGCCCCCAACAAATTCAGAGGGGATGACCCCAAGACTGATGTTGGGGACTGGGCTGCAGGGACCAGAGCCTACTTGAGGGGCTTTATATGCCCAGAACAGACCAAGGTGGCAACGGTTCTGGGGCTGCTGGAGGGGCCTGCTCAAAAGTGGGCGGGGGCCCGCAAAGCTGTTGACCGGATTGCTCGCCTGGGTCAGCAGCGTTACAGCGGATCCCTACAATCTTTGTTTGTAGAGTTCGAGCAATTAACTTCCACCCCAGGTTTGGTCATGTCTGCAGATGACCTACTAACAAACTTCTGCAGGGCAGCCCATGATAAGTTTTCTGTTGCTTTGTACAGCGCAGGGCATAAGGATTGGAGATCCTTTGGCCGTGCAGCCCTGAACATGGAGGCCGGGCCCTCTCCTCTGACAAGAGGAAAGGTGCCTTCCCTCGTGGTGGTAGAAAGGGAAAGGCAGCCTTTGCACATGCAGAGGCTGCATCAGCTTCTGATTTAGACTCCCAGGCTGATACCCCATCAGCTGGGACTGGATCAGCTACTGAAACAGATGTTGCAGCGGCCCTGACTCAGGCTGTTCTGGGGGTTCTGCAGCAACAAAAGAAATTCTCCCCCACCACAGCCTCAACCAGTGCAAAGGGGAAGGAAAAGGGACGTCGGCCTTCCTCCTCCCAACGCCCTAATCTGCCAAAAGACGTCCGTATGCCAGCTGACCCACTCAATCTCTCCACTCTCCCCTGGCATGACCTCAAGATCCAGGAGGGAGTGTGGAGAAGAAGGAAGGAGAGAGGGGTCTGCCTGAGATGTGAGGGACATCACTTTTTAAAGGACTGCCCTTACACGCCAAGCCCGGATCAGGAAAAAAACCGAAACAGACCCTGGGGACTGCAGTTCCCCCCCGTGATGCACCTTCATCTGCTCAGGTAGGTGAATCTGCAGCTGTTTCAGTTGAAACTGTATGTGAGACTTTGGGGACTGCACGGGCAGCATCCTTCTGCTATGAGGATCCTGACCCGGATCAGGACCTGGGGCAGGATGAGCTTCAGTCCCTTGCTGCTTTCTTCCTTCATCTGAAGGAGCAAAAGAAAAACAAGTCAGATCTCATCCTACTTCGGCCCCTGATCAACCACATCACGATCAAAGGGTTGTTAGATTGTGGAGCCACCAGGAACTTCATATCTCCCAGTGCTGTAAAGAAACTGCATCTGGGTATGAAAGTTCAGCAGCTGCAGCAACCTTTGCTAGTCAGAATAGGTGACTCCACTGTTCTCACGATCAGGGAGAAGGTCAGGGGTATCCCTGTTACCTTCGACAGTGTTGGGGAAGTCAGACACAGTCTGAACTTCTACATATTCCCTGACCTACCCTTTGACCTGGTGTTCTCTATGCAGTGGCCGAAGGCCGTCAACCCAAGGATCGATTGGCAGATCCCAAAGGTTGAACTACCTAACAGACAAGGGGTGTACCAACCGTGTATGATAGCTGCTGAACACCACCCTAAGACCAGTTGCTACTGTTTTAGAGCGAGGGAGTTCTATGCTCTCTCGCGCCAGTATGACCATGATCGCCTGTTCTTAGCTCTGGTCAACCAGACAGACGCTCCTATTGTTTCCTGTCCTCCTGAGATACAGCAGGTTGTGGACCAATATGCTGATTTGATGCAGGAGCCCTTTGGATTACCCAACCGGCCAACCAAGCATCGCATTGAGCTACTACCTGGAGCGGTCCCTCCCAAGGGCCGCATCTACAGGATGTCCCCTGCTGAGCTTGAGGAGCTCAGAAAACAGCTTGAGACCCTGACCAGCAAAGGTTGAATACGGCCGAGCACTTTCGAATTTGGGGCACCAGTCCTCTTCGTCTCGAAAGGGAATGGAGAATTCAGAATGTTCATCGACTATAGGGGTCTCAACAAGATCACTAGGAAGAGTACAGAGCCACTTCCTAGGATCGATGACCTTTTGGATATGGTGCAGGGCTGCACAATATTCAGAAAAGTCCACCTCAAATCTGGATACCACCAGATTGAGATGGAAGAGGAGGATGTCTATAAGACAACCTTCAAGACTAGGTATGGTACTCACAAGTTCTTGGTCATGCCATTTGGACTTTGCAACGTCCCAGGTACCTTTCAGACAGAGATGCACCGCATCTTTAGGCCTTACCTGGACAAGTTCATGGTTGTCTACCTGGATGACATCCTGGTATTCAGTCGGACTGCCAGGGAATATGTGGAGCACTTGGCTCTTCAGTCATTACATGACAACCAATATAAGATTAACAGAGAGAAGTCCTCTTTTGGAGTTCCCTCTGTCATCTACCTAGGTCATGTAATCTCTGGAAATGGCCTGGCTCCTGAAGCAGCCAAGATAGCTGCTATTCAGGAGTGGCCTCAGCCACAGACAGTGAGGGATGTCAGGTCCTTCATGGGTTTAGCCTCCTACTACAAAAAGTTTGTCAGCAACTTTTTTGCAGTGGCTGCACCCCTGACCAACCTAACCAAGAAAGACACTCCATTTCTTTGGTCCCTTCCCTGTCAGTTGGCCTTCACACGACTCAAGAAGGCCTTGACTCGTGCACCAGTGTTGAAGTTGCCTGACCCCACTCTTCCATTCATCCTGACCACTGACACCAGTCAGTATGGCATTGGGGCAGTTCTTCAGCAAGATGATGGGAATGGTCTACGGCCAATAGAGTTTATGAGTAAGAAAATCAAGACTCAAAAGCTTCAGGACTCTACCTACGAGAAAGAGTTGTATGCTCTTGTCTGTGCCCTGAAACATTGGAAGCACTTTCTCCTGGGAAAACACTTCAAGATCTTCTCTGATCACTCCACCTTACAGTGGATGAAGTCCCAGGGAGAGTTGAATGATGAGTTGGCATGTTACATTTTGTTCATCTATATGTTTGACTTTGAACTGAAGCACAAAAAGGGCAGCTACAATATAGTAGCAGGTGCCCTCTCTCGTAGGCCTGACTCTTTCACACTGATCTCCTCTACTCACTCTTTTGGAGAGGAGACCCGTCAGACCATTGCTCGTCTTCTGCCTCAGGACCCGACTTATGGACCCATAGTCAGGAATCTGCAAGCGGATCCCAATTCTGAACCTGGCTACGCCCTGAGTTCAGACTTGTTGTATACCTACAGCAGAGGTGAGGAACGCTTGTGCATTCCCCAGGATCAGCGTCTCAGAACACTGCTGATGTCAGAGTGTCATGATGCCCGTGGACATTTTGGGTTCTTAAAGTCCTATGCAGCCCTGTCGCAGCGCTTCTTCTGGAGGGAGATGCGGAGTGATATGCTGCGCTATGTGGAAACCTGTGAGCTTTGCCAGAGGAACAAGGTCCAGCGTAGGCCTCCTCTGGGACTACTCAAACCCTTACCCATGGACCTGATGGCCCTTCTGAATCTGTGTCGATTGATTTCACAGATTTAGGCAAAGAGCAGCCTTTTCAGAGAGGTGGGTCACACACCATGGACCGCCCACTTCTATAGTCAGTGATAGAGACCCCCGATTTTGCAGCAACGAGTGGAAGTCCTACTGTAAGGACTACCTGCACTCATGATTGGACATGACTTATGGTCATCGTCCTGAAGCCAATGGTCAGGCTGAAGTGATGAACCAAGTCTTATTCCAATTGCTGCGTCCTGCCATCTCTCCAGATCAGCAGGACTGGGATCTCCACTTGGCTCGAGCACAACTTGTTTATAACATGTTTGTTCATTCCTCGACTGGGTTCAGTCCATATCGGTTGCACTGGGGACGTGAACCACGATAGCCTCTCGATGATATCATCGATAAGGCTAAGTCAGGTCTGACACCAGGCACCGTAGAGTTCACCAGACGCTACCGCATAGATGGGAAAGAGCACGGGCGAACTTGTTCAAAGCCCAAAATTGAACAAGTTAATCGCCACAAGCGGCCTTCCCCCATCCGCACTGGTGATTATGTCTGGGTAGCCAGTTCTGAGTTGTCGAGGGAGGAGGATATCTCCCCTAAGCTGTTTCCTCGTTATTTGGGTCCATGGCAGGTCTTAGATACAGTGGGGGCTGATCCATTCGGCCCATCTTATGTCATCGCCGTCCCGCTGCATCTACGAACCTACCCGGTCTTCCATGCATCTAAGCTACTTCCATTCACCCCAGTTGATGCATTCCCAGACCGGCCTCCTCAATTTGGTCTACCGATCCCTGGCAAGGGGTATGACGTGGAATGGATTGAGGATGAGTGGGGCACAGGCCCCGATCGGCAGTATCTTGTGAGGTTCGCTTTCCAGCCTCCTACTGAGAACAGATGGTTCTACAGAAGGGAACTTCTCAAGACAGCAAAGTCAGTTGTCCTGCGATATGAAGCGTCTCAGAAGGGCAACCTTCCTCGTCGTTCACCTCGTCTGCATCCCTAGCTCGGAGGTCCTCGCTCCCCGGGGGGGGTAAGCCTGCAATGACTTGCTGATTTTGACTGCCGTAATTGACTGCGAGGCTGTACAATGCACTGTTGTGTTTGCTGTGTGTTTTGTTGTGTTTTTTTGGGCCGCGCTGAGGGTCGCCCGCTGTTCTAAAAATAGGCTGAATTAACAGCCGGAGGGGCTGAGTAGTTACCGGCCCTAAGTGGCCTTGAGCCCTAAGTGCAGCAGTAGGACCGATTTCGTGGAGGCTGAGTAGGGCCTAATTGAAACGGTACCGGTAGGTCCTAGGCTAGGGTAGTGTAGAATGTACAAGTAGGTTGGGGTAGGACTGTTTAGGACTTTTGGCGGTTCATTTTCGCGATGCAGCGTTTGGAGAAGCCAAGCAAGTTGGCGGTGGCAATTTTCTGCAGGCGGCATCCTGAGACCCTGGCCTAGGACGGCGGCCATAGCTGGCCCTTCTAAAGGTTGCCGGAGCTGGGGCACCCTCAGCGCATCTACCCTGGGGGTATCTGCGTTTGGCCAGGCTATGTTGAGGCTCTTCACTGAGTGTTTGTGGGTGGCGGCAGCCATAGCTGCCTATTTCTTCGTCAGAGTTGTCCATCGGCACTAAAGACTCCATCGCAGGATTTGTTCTTCATCTAGGTGGTTGGGGTGGCCTCTGGGAGGCTGTTTTGGTTGTGTGCTACTAACTGGGTGTAGGGTAGAGAGTGGGGTTCTGAGTGTGGCGAGATACTGGAACAAACTCTGTAACGATATCTAGTTTTAATTGGCTCATCATCGGTGTGAATTCCAATTGTTATCCTCGCAGGTTTCTTCTTGTGATTGGTTGTTGGGAGTTTGTCAGAGAGTGAGAAACATGCAGTGTCCTCTCCCCATCTGTGCATGGCTGAACTTTCGCTGTTTACTCTGATCTGTGTGCAGTGGACTCTGTCTCCTCTCCCCCTTCTCTTATGCATGTATGGGCTTGTATGAGACTGTCTGTGTGTGAGTGGCGGTAAAAATCGCCAGACAACCAAGTTCATAACAGAATTGTTGAGGAGGGAAGGGGAACCCAATGAATTTTACGCTGCGCAATATGCAAGGAAGGCCTGCCCAGTCAAGAACGTCATTCAGATCCAACATGATGAATATGCAACAAGCTTTCAATGGCCAAAGACATATCGCAGCAAAGAGAGTAAGGGAGGAAGCAAGAAGAGGAAGGCACAGGAGGAGGAAGAACAGGGCAGTAGAGTGGGACTGGAGGAGGGATTGCAGGATCGGACGATGAAGGAAGCAGAACAGAAGCAGGGGGAGGAAGAGGAGGATGAAAAAAAGGAATTGAGAGACAAACAGCGATTCTGGCAGCACAGGTGAACGTGCTCAAAGATGAGAACAAGGAACTGGAGGAAGACACGGTGAACCTACAGAAAATTGCAAATAGTCACTGGAGAGAGATTGAAGCAGCAACAAAATTGGAAGCCAAGAATGGGGTGAAGAGGAGAGTAATTATGCCCTGCCGTTGGAATGAAAAGCATTCAGATTGGGAGGTGGAAATCCACCAATCTCCCCAACTGGTCACAGCTCCGGTCAGTGTCTGTGAGGGCAAGAACCTACAGAACCTCATTGGGGAAGGAGTGTCGTCTCGGACATATGTACTGGGGGATAGAAGGGAAGAATCTATGGAAATAGGGGACGGAGGAGGAGTGGAAACAGCAGCGGACTTCAGACCACTGCTCATACATATGCAGGCAAAATCTGAACTCAGGGAGGGGCTGACTTGGATGCCTTGGCAGGTGGTGGAAACCATTCCCTATGGCCTGCTGGGGTGTGAGGTCGCAGCAGAATGGGTGGCCCGGTGTGCTGCAGTGGCGGTTAAGTTGGACACATTTGCTTGGAAGCCTGATTTCTTGGAAAAAAGAATATCCTTGGTGTCCACGATAGTGGAAACAACTGTGCATGGTACATAAACCTAGGGGCAGTCAGGGAGAAACATGACGCAAGCATAGGGAGCTCGTGGAGGAAGGGCGAATAGGCAGACCAAGGAAGAGGCCAAGGACAGATCAGGGGAACCTCATGCAGCCGGAGATTAAGATTACTTCATGGAATATAAATGGGATGGCAGGGATTTTGGAAAACCAAGATAAATGGCAGAACGTATTAAATTATACGGACTGGTTTGCCTCCTCTCCGCCGGACTTTATTTGTTTTCAAGAAACTCACCTCAAGGAAACAACAGACCATCAAAAAATAAAGAACAAGGTAATCCAGAGGCTACAAAGGGTAAAGGAGGCTTGGTGGGCACCAGCGGTCAGCCACCATTCCACAGGGGTGGCTATAATCCAAAATAAAAGATCAGTTGTGGCAGGCAACATACACATCACTAACGTGTTGGTGGATGAGATAAAAGGGAGATGGGTAAAAGTCAACTTCGAGCTTCACGACGAGCCTTATACGTGGGTATCAGTTTACGGTCCCAATGCATTTCAGCAACGGGTAGAGTTTATGGACCGTCTCCAAGGAATATTGGAGGCTGACAAACATTTAATAATAGTGGGAGATTGGAACGCCACATTGGATCCTGCCTTAGATAGATTATCAGCAAGAGGCAGGATTTGGGATGATGGCCAGTCTGAGGAGGCCCTGCCGGTTCATAGACTGATGACTAGTACAGACCTTCTTGACCCTTATAGATTGTATTTCCCGAAGGAAAGGCAGTTCACATACTTGAAGAGGAATCGCAGCCAACATGTATCGGCTTCAAGAATAGATTACTTCCTAACGACGCCGGGTGTAGTAGGAATGATACATTTTGTAAGTATAGGGAATTTGCCATATGGGACGGGATTAGATCACAAGCCTATTCACCTACACCTTGTAACAGATAAGCAAGTCAAAAGAGGTAGGGGATTTTACAAGCTAAATAACTCGTTGTTGAGAACACAGAAAATGAGGCAGGCGGTGTTTCAGGTGTGTCAAGAACATAATTCAAATACTCGAACCTTCCTTGAGCTGCTAATAGCTCTGTCCAAGGCCTCGGCAGGGGTCGCTAGGAGGTTGACGGCCAGAAGAAAGGAAAGAGAGCTAGAGCTGCAGCAAATAATAAAGCTAGTAGAGCGCAACATCATTAACTTTCCAGGCAACGACGTTTATGAAAGAGCGCTGGAAGCAGCAAGGGACGAAATGGTTGAATGGCAGCGATGGAGATCAAGGGGACTGCAAATGAGGGCGAGAGTCAGGGAATGGGAGGAGGGAGAACGAATGACTAAATTCTTCTTTCAAAAAATAAAATCCAAGGGAAGAAACAATCTTATAGCTCAACTCGAGGGACCAGGGGGAGTTACCTCGGACAAAGAAGGTATGCTTCGGGTCACCTTTGATTTTTACAGCAATCTATACACGTCAAGTGAGGGGGAGTATCCAAGACAACATGTGGTGGACGCTCGGGCAAAGTTCCTGAACCATCTGCAGACCACGATCTTGCCGCCTCAGGCAGCGAGATTGGACGCCCCGCTGACTCAGGAGGAGTTATGGGAAGCAGTAAGGTCTATGGCTCCAAATAAAACTCCTGGGAAGGATGGTCTTACCAGGGAATTTTGGTTGGGGTTCTGGCCAATCTTGGGCGAAGAGTACTTGGCCTTCCTAGAGCAAGCGTGGCAGACAGAGGGAATAGGTCAGGAGCCAGCTTTGGGAATAGTTACGCTACTATACAAGAAGGGAAGCCCGTTAGACATATGCAATTATAGGCCAATAACCCTTTTAACTCTCACGCACAAGATAGTAGCCAAGGCGCTAGCAAATCCCCTAACAACCATTACCGCGAATTGTTTTCATATAGATCAAACGAGATTTATTCACGGGAGGTTTATTCTCGATAATGTTATGACACTAACGGAAACGGTCCGTTACATCAGGGATAAGAGAATTAACGCAACCATATTGTTCTTCGATTTCGAAAAGGTGTATGATCAAGTGAGTTGGCCATTCTTGCAGCAATGCATGGAAAAGATGGGAGTGGGTTCGAACTTCAGGAAGTGGATAAGGGTCATTTATAATGATGCACTGGGGCAGGTTTAGATCAATGGCCACCTTTCCCCGTCCTACGCGATGTCGAGATCGGTCAGACAAGGGGATCCCCTGGCTGCTCTCATATTTCTTTTCATAATGGAAGTAGTAGCCTCCTTCCTACGAAAGGATCCATCAATCCAGAGACTGATAGTTCCACCGGATCAACAAGACCATATGATATATCTCCCTACGACAATTCTTTTTGTGGATGACTTAACGGTGCTCATAAGAGCGTCCGACTCCTCGTTTCAAGCCCTAACAAAGGCAATGGATGCCTTCCAACTTGCGTCAGAAATGAAGGTTAATTGGCAAAAAACAATGGGGTGGTGGCTCACAGAACAGGACCAAGAAAGCACACCTCTGATTAATAACTCGGAGGGCCTGCAGTGGTTGACAGCTTAGGCACCGATCAAATACCTGGGAATTAAAATAACGGAAGGAGGAACGCACCACTCCATGACAGCGGACCTAATGTCAAAGATTTTGGCAAAATTGGGGGCCTGGTCGGCAGTGTATACTTCAATATACGGAGGGGCACTGATACTTAACGCATGTATTTTCTCCATGCTATGGTATGCTGGGTCAATCTGGTCGCCACCAAAAGCTTCGACAGTCCTATTGAGAAGAAGAGCGGTGACGTATCTATGGACAGCAAAAGCAAACAGCACCCGCTTCATATCTAAAGTAGCATGGAAATATGTAACTAGACCCAAGCAGCAGGGGGGTCTAGGCGTGCTAGATCCGAACATCCAACTTAAAGCGCTTCAAACCAAGTGGGTAGTTAAGCTAATCGCCCAATCAAGGTTATCGTGGACCCCACTGGTACTGGAGAGGATACGGCAAATGGCAAAATACAAAACGCCAAGTAATATGTCGGGACAGTTTTCGATTATGTGTGGCAATTGGGCAAAGGTAGGCACCAGGGAAGGGATTGATATGGAACAAGAGGAGGCAACTCGAAATTCTTCTTATTGGATGCAACTCATTAAGCTTTGGAAGTCGGTTTTCCCAGCAAGGGTAAGAGAACCGACCACAAGGGAGGAAGTTCTCAGACAACCATTATTCTGCAATGCAAGCATTAAAGACGGACAAGGAAAACTATTGATGCTCTCGATGACAGACACGAAGTGGGGAAGGTGGTTGGAGCACGGGGTGTGGAAGGTCAAGCATCTTTGGATAGAGGGAGAGAGTATGTGGAAAACGGTCACAGAATTGAGGATGCACCTGAAAGGATGTCACAAATTACCAAAAAACCTGGGAACTGTCTTGGGAGCCATACCGCAAGCATGGAAACAGCTGCTGCAATCAAGGACACAGTGGGGTCTGGGAGATTGGGCCACGTGGGATGACGACGGAGAACCTAAGGAGGTCTTCAGGATCTGGGGTCTAGAGCCTTCCATACCGGACTGGCTAGTAGCAGATAAGTATGACATCCTCCATCCAGCCAACACCACGTCTAAATTTGATAGCGTGTCCAAAGCACCGTTACTCGTTATGAAACACTACTTGCGGAAGGTGAGGGTGGTGGAGACAGAGGAATTCACGGTATACAATTCGACAGTGCCAATTGCGGATCTGGAAGTGGACCCGGCAAGGGATGGGCATGGAACATCAGAAGTGGTCGAACAGGAGCGTCTAGGAGAATACATATTTTGCACTACACCACGAGAATAGGGTATAGATTGAGGAGCCCATCTTACTCCACGACACCGACGCTGCTCAAGAGATGGGAGAAGAGGGTAGGGGTCCCCAGAGGACAGCTGTCAAATATTCCTTGGGCAAACTTAGGAGCGATAAGATTGGGACCAGTCAGGAGTATGCAATGGCTAATAGCGCATGTGGCAGTCCCAGTGAATGTATGGCTTAATGAGAGAAGAAGCCACAGACAGAGAAGTGAGCAGAGTGAGATATGCAGGGTATGTCAGGAAGGAATACCAGAAACAATGCAGCATTGCCTACTAGAATGTGAGGAGGCGTCTGCGATGTGGGACGAAGCCAGTGGTATCTGGGGCCAAGTAGCCCGGATTGCCTTCCCGGATTCGAAGTTATCTTTATTGCTGGGGTTGCAGGTTCCCAAGCAGTGGCAGCCTTTTCAGAACATATGTTCCAGTTGATACGCCAGTACTGTCTCTGAACTATTTGGAAGCGTTGATGCCGAGCCACACTTGAGGGTACAATAATGCATAGACAGGATGCAAAGGAGATCTTCCTTACACTGCTCGAAACACATCTCAAGGCCCAGTGGAAAGTAGTGAGGAACCAAGCACGTCAACAGCCCGAGCAAGAGGAAGCCATCACGAAACGCTTCAAGCAGAATACGTTAGGCAATGGAGCAGTAGCAACCATCCAAGGACCACTGATTTTCAAATGGAGAGGGGGGTGAAGAGGAAGAGGGGGTAAGCGGGGAGGCAGAATAGAAAGGACAGACCAAAGATATTGATCAAAGGGAGGATTACGGGTCGTAGCCGGTGGAAAACAGAGTGCCAACAGGGAGGGTTTAGGGTTTCAGAAAGAGTTTAGGGTTTAAGGGTGAATGTTAAACAGGGAGGGTTTAGGGTTTAAGAATTGCAGCCACCCAGGAAGGATTCGAGATGACGAGGGATAAGGGATGGCGTAATTCTAGGCAAATGGAGGGAAGGAGTCCTCATACGTAATATACGGGGTTAGGGTAGCGCAGGGGGAAACAGCCCAACAGCTAAAGGTTTTCTTGGTTTCTATGACCCATCCGGCAGGTACCCTTACAGGGCCTGAGAGGAAAAGGCTTACCGGGGCAAGATTGCGCTTGAATAGACGAAGTAAGATAGGATAACTTAGGCAGGGGAGAAGGGTGGTACATCCTTCCTCATGGAAGTAAGCAATGCCGCCTTCTCGGACCTCCCATCCATAATGGGGAGGAGCTTGTGTGTACCTTTCATGTTCTCCATTTTGAAAAAAAAAAAAAAAAAAAAGGAACCGGACTGACGCACCCGGCAGCGTAAAAGTGGAGAGAAAGGGAGGTTAGAAGATATACCCCACTAAACTCAAGAAGTAAGCAAGTTCATATAAGTTCCTTGTTAGAACAGGGTAGAGCTGGGTAGAAACAATTCTAGCAAACCCTTAGACGCCAGCCCTGGACATCAGCTCTAGCATTCAGGTTCATCCGACAGCACTCAGCTGAGAGGAGCTAGGAGCCAGGCGGCTCAGAGGATCAGAAGGTAGAGGATATAGGCTAACTTAGGCAGGGGTGAGGGGTGGTACATCCTTCCCTAGGGAAGTAATCAATGCCGTCCGCTCGGGCCTCTCAACCATAATGAGGAGGAGCATGCGCGTGTCTTCATTGTATCCATATTTGTATCCATATACCTTTCTCGGCCTTTTGGCTAAGATCAAGTGTAGTATCTGTTCTGATCAGTTTAATATCTGATCCGTGGTCCATCGGGCCACATAAAAAAAAAAAGGAACCGGACTGTTGCTCCCCAGAATGGCAGGAGCCAGAACCGAGAGGTTCTGTTTTAAAAAAAAAAAGAAAAAAAAAAAGGGGGTACCCCACAAATCTAGCCCAAAACCCAGAAAGCAAGTGTATAGCTCTTGAGACACGCAGAAAACCGGCAACCATAGCACATGCCGTGAGGAACTATACACCACCCAGTACAAAAGACAGTCAATGGGCAGGCAGCCAAGTGAGCTGTAGACACCCAGGGTGCAGAAAGGCAAGAAGAATAGGAGAAAGTCACTGAAAGGCAGAGAAAGAAAGGGTAGGACTTTATTTAGTATTTACATCACAAAAGTAGAAGTAGCAGCTGGTTTGAATAGAGGGACTACCAAAAGGCAGAAAAAGGGAAGGACAAGGGTACGAAGGCTGGAAAGAGTTCAGGGCGGATATGTGAAACCCAACAGTCAATCCTTCCGAACGAAGCAATCAATGCTATCAGGGGATGGGGCAAGATAAAGAAGGGAGATGGTAGCAATAGATGATGCAGAAACTCAATACAGGAGTATGGGACAGTGAACAACGGGCCAGTAGCAATAGGCTAACTTAGGCAGGGGTGAGGGGAGGTCCATCATTCCAGATTGCAAATAATCAATGCCATCCGCTCAGGTCTCTCTACCATCAAGGGGAGAAGCGTTGGAGAGTGTTGTATTCTGTATTTTGACTTGCCGCTGGAATAGGTATCGGACTGATGCTCCACAGAATGGATATGGAACCGGAGCCTTAAGGCTCTGTGTCAAGTTAAAACAAAAGAAAGAAAGAAAAGAGAAGGGGTACCCCACAGAAAGGTAAAGTGCATGAGACCATCCTACATGGGACACTTGGACTTAAATCCCTCCTCTCCGGGCTTGGGCACTTCTGTCCCACTGCTTAGTTCTATCGGGGCCATGTATGATCTGACCTCTGCAACCCACGTGGCCAGTCTCTAACTGATGAAATCTTGATGTCTTCAGTCGGGTTGCACCCCACCTCCATCTATCATATGTCCAAGGTATAGGACTCTTTGCTTCGCCCAGTCAGACTTCTTCGGATTGAACTTGAACTTGCCCTCTCTCAATTTGTCTTCTTCGACTCCACATCCTTTTGCAGCTTATCTGCCTCTGCCTCTGCCTTTGCCTGAGCTAAGGCCTTCGACTCCTCCTGAGCCTGCTTCTCTTTCAGGGTCGTGTGCAGTATGTTCGCCTCCGCTTTTGCTTCTGTCTGCTAGCTGCTGGGACTTTTCCATCACCTTCTGTTTCTCATCCTTTGCCTTCTTTAGAAGCCTCTGTAATTCCCGCTCCAACTGTTGCTCATTGTCCTCTATCTGGCTTAGGCGGGTGTTTGCAGATTGCAGCTTCTTTGTGAGGGGCTCTTCTACGTAAATCAGAGGTTGGACCGGTGTGAATTCCTTCTGCAATTCACTGGTCAGGAACTGCCCCATCTCGGCAGCAGTCTCCTCCTTCCGCAGCACGAGGGTTTTCTTCTTCTCCAACTGCTCTTCCCCTTCTTCTTCTGATTCTGACTCCTCTTGTTTTTCCTCTTCTTTATTTTCTCCTCTCCTCCTCCTTCCACCTTCTTTTCTCCTGTGTCAGAAGTCGCTGTGTTGCATACCGTAAAGGTGCAGACAGAACAAGAACCGACCTTTCAATACAAGGTATAAGATAGCACAGCGGAAGACTTAGATACCAGTGATCCGAATAATCAATGTTGCAATGCAGCCCTGAACATACATCATCATCATCGTTGCATAGTGTGAATGGGGCCTGACGCTTCACACAGGAAGGCTGCGCCAGCCCATAGCATACACAGACGAGGAGGAAGGGAATAGACGAAGAGGAGGGGGAAGATGGGAATGTCGTCAACACCAAGTCTTCGGCATAAGCCCAAATAGTCCCTCGTCGAAATGTCTGAATCCCAAATGTCAAGTCTGGATCCAATGTCGTCAAGTCTCAAGTCACAACTCTGTCTCTCTCTGTCGTAGTCTGAGAAGTCAGGTGGCGAGAGGG